>JAGFMF010011381.1:1963738-2002819 GCA_019455555.1 Galemys pyrenaicus
CCCTCCCTGGCCGGCAGCAGGGATCGAACTCGTGCTGCAGTGGCTGCAGTTTGCTTCGTAGTGCGTTGCTTAACCCACTGCGCCACCAGGGGAGGCCCAGTTTTCACATCTTTATTAAAGTGGACATTATTTGGCTAACATCATAATCGATTGTTTGACAGAAGAGGAAAAAGAACAATGAAAAAAGCTTAGGCAGGGCAAGATGCAGGATTAAATTGGATGGTCAGAGTGGACTTTCTTGGAAGGCCAAATTTTGAGCAGAAACTAAAAGGAGCTAGTTTCTGGCCATGATTGTGAGACAAGAATAAAGGAGGGAAGAGGACAATAGGGAGTAAGATACTGGAAGCTAGCAAAAGCTGGTATTGTAGGATCTTGTGGACTGTTGGGAGAAGCTAGGAGAGAAATGAAAAGGTGATGAGTAAGAGGTAATGAAGGCAAGAGATGAGGGTGCTGGAACCAGAACAGTAGTTACTAGAAGATGAGAAGTGATCAGATGCTAGATGGATTAGGAAATAGGATATCTAAATTGACCGAGTGGGAAATAAAATTTTATTCTGTGCAATAAAACTTTTGAACTGTCATCAGCTGGAGATGGGGAAAGGAAGGAATGGGCTAGATTGGAGTTAGCCTTAAGCTGTTTCTTTAAATCATCAAATAAAAATACTGAGGATGTAGTTGAATAATATGCAAAGCTAGAATCAAGAGAAAGATCTGAGCTGGAGGAAAAATATGGACCATGGTACTCTTACATTTAGAGAGCAGACTGAATAAGAAAGAACCATCAACAAAGGCAGAAAAATAGCAGCCATTAAAGGGGAAGAAAGTTCCAAGGGGAGGAAGAGAGCAAGTTTATCAAGAAGGAGAGAATAACAGTGTCCAAGTTGAGGACTGCCAAGCAAGTTGCTGTTGATTTAGCAACCAGAATGTTATCAATGACTGTTCAGAGCATTTTCAGCAAGATTGTGAAAATTTTGAATGGAGTGGGTTGTGAGATGATGCTGTGTACTACATTTACAACACAAGTTGCAGAGCAGAATTGCCATTGTGAAATGATTTTCCAAGATAGTGAACAATTCTTAGTGAAGTGCTACACAAATCACAGTAAGCTATTCCTTCAAAGTAAAAAGGAATTGCTTTTCTGGAAATTTCAGCCTGTGATAAAACTTGTTTCATTGTCTGAAAATATCTTATGTTTGCAGAACAAAGTTTGTTCTGATGCAGGTCATTATAAACAGGTGGGGTTTTTTTTCATACATATGAATGTCCAGTGGGGCATTTGAAAGTTAAATGGGGTGAGAGACAATTCATTGCTGTGTGGAACTGTCCCTTATAACCATATGTACAGCATACTTGTCTACCCATGCAGAAAATGCCAGGCAACCCCCCAATCATTTTGACACCAAAAAGCAGTCCAAAATTTTCTAATGTATTCCCTAAGGAGATAACTGTACCTGGAAAGTACCACCATTCTAGGTGTAGAGTTATGGCTCAAGTGGGAAATAGATGACAAACTCAAATGGGTAATTGAAGAGACTTTAGTAAAAGAACCTTTGACATGTGGGTAAAATTCATGGAAACCCAAAGGAGTAGTATGTTAGGGTTTACAACCCATAAGCTGTTACCACCTATCGGCTTGAAGGAGCAAGAGGAGGGAGAAATTGACAGAGTATAGAAAGATCCATGTGTGGGAAAATGTAGCCCAAGCGCAGGTGTGGTAGGCTACAGTAGAATAATACCCTGCCTCTCTTCTCCCACTCTCTGTGCTTCTCCTGGTACCTCCACTGGCCAAGATTTGAAGCCAGAAGTGCAGAGGAGCCTGTTGGGTACAGAGGAGGATCAGCCTCCTGGGTCCAGAGCAGAAAAGAGTTGGACAGAGGATATGGAAAGGCAATGGAGGAGAGCTGCCACTGTGACTTTCCTTGTTTTCTTAGCCATATGAAAGTCATTCTCATTTAGCTTTTTCATAAAGGAATATAGTGTTCAATCTACAGACTTTTTTTTACAGTATACACTAACATTTTTTGTTAAGTAAAAAAGAAATGCTGGACATTTGGGGACATGTTCATCCATTGATATCTTCTCAAACATTTGTATTCCATTATATCACAGTGTTTACCCAAAAGTATTTTAAGTTGTCCCATTTATAAGAAATAAAGCCTAAGAAAGGAGGAGTATATAAAAATATAGCACTTGAGCATTTTTATTATGGAAACAATGAAGAATCAAAGACAGGAAATAACAAAAGTTATGAAATATTTTTTCTTGCCATTATTGACATGTCCAGATCATGGAAGAAAAGAAAAAGAAAGAACATGGGAGCACAAGCACTAAAATCGTAAACACCAGCAGGATGAACTTAGGAATACTGCAGAATATGACTTATGCAGGCCAACTGACCAGTAAAAGAAAGTTGATGAGATTAGAGAAAAAATAGTAAAAAACAATCTCAAACCACATGCACATTTGCATTTAAACTTGTACAACGGTTTGTTTGAACGAATGTCTATATAATCCTTATCCCTAATATATATAAGCAATATGTATCTTATACACACATATACACATATCCATTTATATAAGAAATTGTATGCTCTGACACAGGGATCCTCTGGCTATATATTCAAATGGCATTTTCATTTATTACGTTAAGAACAAACAAAAAAGAGAGAGCTGACTATCAAGTTAGTGCAAAGAGGAAAAATAAGCATGATTTTCCTTAAATTGCCAAAATAATAAAATATTAATAATCGGGTCCTGAATTACTTTAATTACATGTCCACACAGCTTCGGTTCACTAAATATTTGCCAGTTCTGTCATTTGAAATACAGGTCTTGCCATTTGTCTCTTTCAGTAGATTTCCAAATGTGAAGTGTAGCACATACTCTGAACTACCATTTAAAATATGTTACTGAATGATACATGCTCTGTTGAATCTTATATCTTAAAATGTCTATTATCTTTACTTTCAAAAGACAGACTTTTTAAAATAATAATTAAAGTATATGTGCTATTCACATGCCTGGAGATGATTTCATATCATTAAACTTCTGCATAAATATGCTTCAATAAGCAATTAAACCAAAGGCTCCGGTTTGCATTTTAATCCTTTTTCTCTACGAAGTCATCACAGTCATGTACCTTTGATCTTGCAGTCATTTCTGGCACAAGATTCAGATATCACAAATGAACAATTATTACTTAATAGAATGGAATTTAAGGACAATGGAGTCTAATGAAATGGGGCTTTGTTTTAAACAAAAGTGAAAGGTTTTCTAATAGTTGAAAAGAAAGTTCTAAGCGCGTTAAAGGAATCAATTTATGATCTGAATATCTTGAGAGCACTTCCTAATGATCTTCCAGACCCTGAGCAGTTTGGATCTGAGATTTTTTTCTAGGAAGTATAAAGACTCTGCACTAGAGAACTTCTGTTTTTGCTCTTTCCTTTACATTTGTTGTTTCTTTGCTCTACAGGCTGTTCCACCTCCAAACTTTGAGATGCCGGTCTCCATCCCAGTGTCCAGCCACAACAGTTTGGTATACAGCAATCCTGTCAGCTCACTGGGAAACCCCAACCTTTTGCCACTGGCCCACCCTTCTCTGCAGAGAAATAGCATGTCTCCTGGCGTAACACATCGACCTCCGAGTGCAGGTAACACAGGTATGTCCTCCGAAGAGCACAGCAATAACAATTCACCAGAGAGAGCCAATCTTGGCAAATGCCATTTTATTACACAAGTGTGGTATTTTCAGTTTTCCATGTTAGTTCCCTTCATTGCTTACCACACCCTGCTAGGTCTTCTACATGATAAAGCCTAGCCCTGTTAGCAACCTTCAAAATCTTTCATAATCTGCAATTTATCTCTTCAGCCTATCTGTCACCCATCTACTCATGTGGCTATGTTTTAACCACATACTTTCTCAAACAGGACGTCAAATATCCTGTCTGCTTTTGTTTTTGCTATAGTCTCCTGCCTAAAATGCCATTTTCCCTCTTCCTCCTCCTAAGATACTACCTCTCCTGCGAAGCCTTCCCCTGTGTTCTCTGATAGTATTTATGCCATTCAGTTATTTACCAACTGGGGCCGTTTTATTTATGTAGACAGTAACTTCCTTACACCATAAAAGATTTAAGGCAAAGAGAAAATGTGATAGGATAGCATAATTAATAAGAAGTGTGAAATAAAAATAAAACTCACTCAGAAATGAAGTTAAGAGCATCACAAGGATGTGTACTTCTCCCACAGATTTGTCTCTAAAATTCTAGAACCTTACTGTTGTCCAAATCACAGTGTCCCAGAAAAAAACATTATTACTCAGGGAAAGTTCAGTCATTCTTCATCCTCAGCATTAAATCCATTATAAGTAGTAGCAATGTACATCTGCCTAACACCGAGATTAAAGAATCTCCGAAGGAAAAATGCCCTCTTAATTTGCCAATCTCACAGTAAGAACTAAGAAAATGTATAATATAGCGCTATAACAAAAAAAATTCCTTCATTTTTCTAAAAGAAGCATCAAAAGTAATTGTATTTCTAAATCACATGCCACAAATCACTATATATTTATATTTTATTTAAAAAAAAAAACTTCAGGAAATTTAAAAAAATTTTAATATGTCTTAGACACACAGAACTGTATTGAAAGCAACTTTTAATATGTCTTAGGCACACAAGAACTGTACTATAAGCAGTTTATTCACAGAAGAACTTTTCCTTTAGGGCACTTAAATATCTGCCTTAGAACTAAACATGTATTTCTTTCTAGCACAGAAACTTCATATGGAAAATGAAGTAAAAAATCAGGCAAATAAAAAATTCTTGATAAATCTTGAATTGAGAGATGTCTATAAAAAATTCTTTATACCATTACCTCTGCCTTTATACATGATTGAAAATTTTCAAAAGAATTTTCAACAACAATATTTATTCCTCCAGTTGTGCTGCTTATTTGATGAGCTCATGCTCAAAATTTCTCATATTTTATTTCAAAAAATTACTTGTGTGGGAATAATAAACATTTTCTTAAAATGCATGTTCTTCTAATTCCAAGACTAGAACCAACTAGTTTTAGAGTATCCCATACAAGCATTTAGAAGATAATTTATCTAATACTATTCTTTTGGCTAAATCTTTTGCCTAAAAAACTACAAGTAATTATTAAGTTCAATATCATATTGAGACATCCCAAGTTATTAAAAAAGCATTGCCAAATGTAAATATACTTTAACAATTCATTACTTTTTTTGTTTTATGTATGTTTTCTGTGTCAGTAAAATTCTGGAAGTAAATCATTAGCTGGTGTACATAAATAAACTGCTCAAAATTACACAAAATTATCTGTATAAAAAATATATTTACTAAGACTTAAACATGAATATATGGTTATTTGAGCATATAGTAAACCTGACTCTTTTCTTAATTTTCTATAAAACCAGGTTAAACTAGACTTGGAAATAATGCAATTCAGAAACCACTTAAAGACTAGATTTTTAAAATGTAATCTTGCTTAGAAAAAATATCCTGCAAAATGTCAGTGAGTGAATGTATTTTTAATGTTTGAGCACAGCATGTCACAATAAAATAAATGTCAGCCATCTGACTTAGGTAATACTTTACAAATTCAGGACTCTAGCGAGGGGATAAAATACTGAGGTTGCCACAGGTAAGTTATGTTGTTTTGTAGGCCTTTAACCTTCCTCCTTTTGACCTTCTTCTTTAATCTATAGGTGGTCTGATGGGTGGAGACCTCACATCCGGTGCAGGCACCAGTGCAGGTGAGTGGAGATGTCTGTACTGCACTGTGATTCACTGTTCAGGGCTTATCTATTGGGTTATTTTCAGAAACTCAGTCTTTTGAACAAAGTAAAGAGATTTGTAAGAGGCATGAGAAAATGGCCCCCAGAATTTCTAAATTGATTTAATGAAACAGAAGTGATTGAATAGTAACTTAGAAGAACATTCCTTTAAAAATTTCAACTAGTGAACATAATCAAAGAATTTAGGGCTCTGATCAAATCAGGTGAATCCTACTGCTGGGCACAAGAGTACCTTTAGCAAACCATACCATTTGAGTTTTCTGTTAGTTATGTCATGCTAAATACGATCACGTTCTACTCAAAGAAGTACTGAACTCCTAAAGGAAAAATACATAGAGAAAAGGAAATGTGGGATGATAATCATTCAACAATATTGTTAATAATTTAAAACTACATTTGGCATAAGGATATGAATATAGAGAACCCAAAAAAAGTCTCAGATAAATTTTAGGTCTTCAGAACTTCTTCCATTGTGATCAGTTGCCTCATAATCATACCCTCCCAGGGTACCATAATCCATATTATTTGATTACTGAGATTTTGATGTCATTTTCAATGGAGAGGCAAGGCAGTACAGGTCTTTTCAATGCTAACTGCAGTTCACTATTGGTATAACAAGTAACCATGGTAATTCCTGAAGCTGCAACATGCCTTACACTTAAAATGGTAGGAGGCAGGCATGAATGACACAAGGTTATTTTTCAAATGTCAAAAAAATTCAAGTATATTGAAATATCCATGGACAGCCTCATTAAAATATTTTGCCAGGGTCAAACATAATAGCTTGTTGATGATAAGAAAGAAGATAAAGAGAAGTGGCATGTAAAACATTGATACATACATGAGAGAGAGAGATCCATGAGGAGAGTAACGCTTCTCACTTCTGCTTTGGCTTCACTAACCCAGTGAATAGTAAAGAAAAAGTATTCACATTACACAGTGAATTAACAAACAAAATTGATGACACTGCTTCCTATTTTATCTATCGTTTAAAAATTAGGTAGGGTTGAATTAATGAGTAAACTCATTATGCCATTTTGCTGGACATCAAAATAAAGTGCTTTTTTTTTCCTTTGGAAATACTGTGTGACCAGTTTGTAGTTTCAAAATTACGAAACCAGATCAGTGTTTAATGAATTCAGGTTTCTGCCAAGCACTACCATTAGAGGGAATGGTTGGGATTGAGAATTGGGGTGTCACAAAGACCAAGAAAAAAATAAGAAAAATGATTCCAATATTATGACATTTTTCCCTCTCTACTAGTTTTCTGATCTCTCACTACCAGTTTGCTTGCTCTTATCCTACATTAGTAGGGTGATGGAAATTATTAAAAGTACTGAAAAGTATGTGTAGGGGGAGGAGGCTATGTAAATGGACTTGTTACTGCTTAATAGCTTTAGAATCTTAGTTTGAAAATAAAGTGTTTGGTTGCTCCATTATGCTATCATTGTCAATACCCAGACAGTCCCACTAAGTTAATGACTCTCCAGGGATAAAGAAGACATTCAATCTTATAAGTATAAAAGTTAACCACAAATAGGGTATAGCATCATCGAACTAAAAAATTCTTATGAGCTTAGCAAAGTCATCCTGCTACTTCAGGACTTCTGCCATAGGCATGAGAATCTTCAGCTTTGAAAGTTGAAGGAAACAAAAAAGATTCTCAGTTGCTCCACTCTCATGATAATAAGTATTATGCCTTGATGATTGTATCTGTATCCATAATTATTTGATTTTCACAGTTTCTATATATAGTTATGCTTCCCATGCTTTTTATAGGGACAGAGATATTCTCAGCCTTTTAAAAATAGAGGGAGAAGCTCTTCCTAACTCTGATTCCAAGGAACACCTGTTGCAGATGTCACTAACTCTTGAGCCTGGTTGTCATCCCCTGCTCACCAACTCAGCCATCTTCCCTTTCATTCTCATGCCGGCCAGTATCATATATCAAAGATGAATATATCTGTTCTGATGTCAGAGAATCACATAACATCAGGGGGCAAACAACACCAGCCAGAACGTTTCTATAGTTCCAAAAAAAAGAATATTAAAGCAAATTGACCAGATTTTGAATATTGTCATTGAAATTCAAGGTCTCAGGTGAAGTTAGAAACTCTGAGGTTAAGTGGCAAGACTTGCAATTAAGTTAAATATTTTTCAGTCTTTTTCTTTTTTAAAAAAATCAAATCATCTCAACTTGCAGGAAGGGGAGCGTATCATGAAGAAAGGCATAAATTTAACATTTAGTATGTGTCTGTAAATATCAGAAGACCAAACCCATAAGCATTCTCCTTTTCAGCTCAGCTTCATCTATTGGAATTACAACTTTACCAAAAAAATCCAGCTTCTGAGCCTTCTCTCTCCCTCATCCCAGCACTAGTGAATCACCAAGTCTTACCAACTCTGTCTCTATGTATTTTCTCAACCTACCCCTTTCTTACCATGTATATGTATACCGTGTATACATATGTGTGTACTGTGTATACTGTGCTGGTTCAGGCTCATAACCACACCCCAGGACCATTTCCAGAGCCCCCTAATTCATCACCCTTCTTCACGTTGTATCCCACTTTCATCTGATTAACCTTTCTCAGAGACTTAAGCTAGTTCTAGGTTATCATTCACATATCTAAAATCCAGCAATGGCTTCCCACTTCATTCAGAATGAACCATCAACCTCCCATCACTGGCCCACCCCTGTTCTCCAGTAAACCCTCTTAACTTCAGCGACTACCCAAGAACCATGCCAGCTGTAATAATCGCAAGCATTTAAATCGCTCTTAAACTGTCGTTTACAAAAAGTAACTCATCTATTCTCATAGCAGTCCTTTAAAGCAGAAACTCATACTACACCAGGGACAGGCATAGAAAGATGAAGCTAATGCCTATGACTGAGCCCAGATAGTCTGTCCACAGTGCCTGCTTTTCACCAGGACGTTGTGCTGCTGGCCCCCATGTCCACGTTCCTCCCACTCTCCTGCTTCATGCTACCAAGTGAGCACTCCTTATCGTCCTCAGAACTCAGCTCAGTCACTGATAAAATCCTTTCCTTATTCTTCCAGGAGGATTTATGCCTCTCTTCCCCATTCTCTCTCACAACCTGTGCCTATATTCCTTATCTCATTGCTTTGTACTTGCAATGTCTAGACACATGTCTCCTTCCTGAACACTCAGTTTTCTGGGGGTAAACTGAGTCTCTCATTTTATAGCTCCAGCTGAAGTCATGTCAGAGAACATACAGAAGATGCTCAGTAAATGTTTTTTAGCCAAATTAAAACATTGTTCTCATCTTCTAGACATACTTCTGTAGTGTTGATAGAAAAAAAAAGAATATTTTTTAAATTATGTAGTTTAAAAGCTGTAATTCTGAAAAAATACTGTATTCTCCTGATACTATTTGTAATAAATGTCAAATTATTTATTCATAAAACACAAAGCACCACTGACCAACAAAGCAAAGTTTATAACTTCCCTAATATACTTAATGGAAAACTTAAAGAGTTGGGGTATAGCTGCAAGTAAAATGTAGGTTGGTACCACAGGCCATCTTAATCTCCTTTTAAAATAACAAATCTCATCACTTAAATTGAAGTAATTGCAAAAGTGAAGGGTAATGGTTGTAAAGAAGCAACCAGATGGGTTGTACTTTTGCAATAAAAAAAATATTCAGGGTCGCATGGTGGCGCAGGGGTTAAAGACACAATGCTCTCAAGCACTGGAGCTAGAGAGCTAGATAGGCAGCAGCTGCAGCACAAGTTGTATCCCAGCCAAGGAGCTGACCCAAATGGCGCAGCAGATGTCTCCTGTCTACCTGTTGCTCCCCTCAGCAGTGTGTTTCAGTCAGTCTACCTGTTCTGCTCGCCACTCTGTCTCTGGTGAATCCTCTCACCCCCTGCACCTCTGGCCTACACCTCAGTTCTTGTATGTATAAACTCTCACACACACACACCAAATCACTGTAATACATTAGTAACAGTGACATTTCTAGGTTTAAGTTGTCAGTTATTCATCCACTGTTTAATCCTTTCCTCTCAACAACCAGATGAAAAGCCACTGCCTTTAAAATTACATTTTGTCATCTCTCTGTACCTTAAAGCTCTTAACTTGCTAAATCTTAGTGGTTAGTGATGATTATAAGATTAAGTTCAGGTTTTTCATAATGATTAGACTTAATAGAAATAATTATCACATGGCATTGTTTTATATTGAGTTATTCACTGTCCTATTAAGACCCTTTGCTTTCACTTTGATAACACGGTTGCTTCATATTGAGCAGGAGATATCAGTATGCTCAGAGATTTACTGATTCATGATTGAGATGACAAAAACAGAGAAAGAAAGCCATCTCTGAAAATTTAAAAGAATTTTCAGTCTACAGAGCAATTTGACAATAAGGCAAAAGAGATTTATGTATATTGGTTAATAATTTTAATTGGCATTTATTGTAAATTAGATATAATTTTATATAAAAAGAAACTAACAGCTGTTTCCTTATTTTGATTGTTAATTGTTTACTATTTTATGCATTTGGTTGTCAAGCATTGTCACTTCTGGAATGCTTAATTTATATCAGCTAAATACATGGAGACTTGATGGTGGCAGTGTACTGCTGTGGATAAATCACTGAGCGGTGAATAAGGAGACCTTTTCACACTGAAAAGTCTCCATCTAGTGAGACCTTAAGCTGTGACTTAAAACCTCTGAACTTTGTACTCACACTGGGAATTAAGCATCATATCTTGAGAGTCCTTTTACATTCTATGTTTTATGGTCCTATAAGCATAAACTTAGTTGTTTTTTTTTTTTTTTGGTAATTCATTTAACATTGAAAAAAATAGCACATTTTAAAATAGGACTAAGTGAGAAGAGAAGGGTATGCTTAATTACTCTGTTGGTTCGACTGTTTTACAAGTACTTGTTTTTAAGAATACTTATCAAAAAATTCTTGACTTTCTTATCATCCAAAAGGACTTCTCTGCAATTCTTAATGCAGTGATTTAAAATACCAGTGAAGTAGTTAAAAATACAGTCTGAAAGGATTGCCTGTAACAAGTTTGCATTTTTATTGCCTAACAGAACAGAAATTTAGATTCAAGGAAGGGAAGAGATACCCTTTTAGTTATCCTTAGATTTTAAAAAGCCACAATTTTTGTTAGTATAAAATGTAATTTTATATTACTTCTTTAAATATTAGTAAGCAGCATGTTAAAAAATCTGTTTTTTAATAGATTTTTAACTTGGATTCTTGTTTTGAAAGTATTAGTTTGTTAGTTTGAATTATTCTGAATAAAGATGCTGAATTTATTTGCAACTTTACCTTGGTAGTTCACCCATATTATAAATAAAGCATTGCCTTATTATTATTTGTGAAATTAAGTAACAAAATGATATTTTTAAACCAAACCAAGGTTATCTGGATTTATTAAAGGAAAAATAATACATAGTCCTCTAGTTGGAGGATGTACAGCATGTAATCGCAGCTAATGCCAGGAAAATCAGTGTCCACTTCCCATATACAAGACCTGGAAAATTATAAATAAAGCAGTGCCTGGACACCTTTCTCTAGGAGCTATTGTTGAAGTCAGAGAGGCAGTTCAAAGCGAAGACAAATGAAGAATGTTACAGGCCAAGTCAGGCTACTATAAAGTCTGGCTTTGAGTGATTCTTAAGGAGTTTGATTTCAGGAGGGAAAAACGAAATTCCAAATTATAAATTCTGCTTGTTTTAACAGACTTTAGAGCCCTTTGCACATGATTTCCAATCTCACAATTACATCTTTTTAATCCCCTATCCTTCTAATATATTCAGTAATACCCTATGAAACTTGGTCTCTTCTCATATCCCATTCATTTAATTTGATATAAAACTTTGATCACTTTTAGTATTTATTCAAGCACTTAATATAGTCTCTTAAAATACTACTTTACTCAGTATTTGTGGGTTTTTTTTAGCAGTTCTTTCTCCTTGTACATCATTCTATCTTTCGTCCCTGTTTTTGGCATCCACATAAGATATTTTATTTTTATTTTTTGAGTTAAAACTTAAAAGATGATCTCAAAATCATCAGTGATGATACTGTGCACCAACAGACAGCAGATGCTGAAGGAGGGATGTGGTTAAAAAACCCCTCTTTTTGAAATTAATTTTTTTTTTTACCTACCAGGGACTTTTCAGGGCTTCAAGGCCAAGAGCGTAATTTGCTGTTTTTAGACAAACCTTATGCTGGTCACTCAAATGTTACAGTGAGACGTACATAGTATGTTTCCCTTGAATTTCAATTCAAAGAATATATAGTCATGATGCAGCCTCATAATTGAAAGATCAAATTAAACATATTCCTTCCTTTACTTCAAACTAAAGGAAACAATGTTGTACCAAAACCTTGGATAAACAATTCCGTTTTGTGTTCTATAGAGGGGACCATGGGATACAGTCACTGGGTCTACTTACTGTTGCTCCACTTCATTTGTTATAACTGAAATAATGTTTTCTTAACTAAGCACTGGTCCTCCTTTCACAGTTTCTTGATCTCAGACTCCACTTAGGACCTCCAGTTATGGTAAAGAACTAATTATGTTGTATTTATAGTGTGAAGGGGGGAAAACCCTGCTATGTTCATATAGTAATATAAAAATATAGTAATAATAGAACATCTAAATCTGTGGTCAATTTACATATTTGAACATGTTAATTTACATAACAATTATGAAAAAGGAACTGTTCTTTAATGGTTGGCAACTCAGAGAAAAAAACTACAAAATCATCAAGTGAAATTTTTGTTTAAGGAGCAATTTGGGAAAATAGCCCAGAGGTAGAGATTCAGAAAAATCAAACCACCAAAGAAAAATACATGATACACAATTATTTTAGAGATGACATTATTGCCCTTGGAAAGTGTGAATTCCTATTTTGCAGAATTGTTCTGAAAATTAAATGAGCTCATCATCAATGCTAGGCACCTGGCACATTTTCTGTCCTACAGTAAGTGCTTGTTAATAAATATTAGCTATTGTTCGTATTGCCATTGCCTGTCATCTTAATTTCCTAAGCAAAGAATAGTTTAGTTTAATACAGCTTAGTAGTCCTGATTCCTGGGCCTTGAGTGAGCAGTGCATTAGTGAGACCTTGCTCTCGTGAGCGGGAGGAGAGAGGGTATGTTAACAAATTGAGGCAGAATGGAAGTGCGGTACAGTTCAGTGCAACACATTTCACTTTGAACATTATGATCTTCTGATGTGTTTGCAGCAGTTGTGTTAATGTTAAAACCACAAGTAATTATTCTTTCTCTTCTGTCACGTTCTCTCTAATTTATACTGTCTCAATATTTTTGTTTATAAAAGTGACTGAAAGAATGAGCGATTGTGTCAATAATGAAGACACCCCCTCATTTTTAGCAAAGAGACAGCCCCAAAATCGCAAGAAGTGAACAATTAAATGAGTCATAAATCTATCATTCATTGTTAAGTGGAATTTTTTGAAGACAGCAAGGTTCAATATAATTTTTACAATACAATTAAAAACTATCCCTTTAGTAAATCAGTACTCAAAGTCGAACGATATTTTGAGTGCTTTTTTTTTTTTTTTGGACTGGAAATATCAGATTGTCAATTTCTTCTTTATTTGTAAATGGAGTCTATATTCAGAGAGAGGGAAAATACAGGGATGCATTCTAAATCTGAAACATCTGTCTTTTGTAATAATGTGTGGAAGCAGCTTGTGTTTTGGATTCAAATCAAAGCTCCCCCTTTATTGACAAATCACAGAAGCTCCCTGAACCTCAGTTTTCTCATCTGACAAAAATTAAGACGATACTGCCTGACCCACATGACAGGACAAATGGGAGTCGCTTGCCAAGACAAAACTACTTAAAGACACGGCCCCTCCGTCTTTGGAAAAGCAATGTAGTAATCAGTACAAGTTTTCCCTTCTGCCTTAACAACCCAGAGCTTACTGTATGTGCTGAATGTTTCCAGTTAAGTATCTGCTGGGTCGATGGACCTTTAATTTCACAAAAGATATGAAAGAAAACATGTCCAAGAAGCTCAAGGACAAGTGGGGTAGATGTGAAATCCGTGCAGGTCTGGTTCAGCATCGGGGTAACGTGGTCCAACAGAAGAGACAAATCTCTTTTTAGAATGTCTGCTGCCCTCTAACCGGTATAGCCAAGAATAGTCTTGGCTTTGGTGTGTGCTAGGGGTATTTTTCTAAGAATACAGCACAAAAAGTGCTGAGGTTTCACAGGACTTTCTTCACATCTAACATTATGCATTATTATATATTTTTTCCCTAAGAAACTCCCAGATAGAGTGAAGACTTGGATTTATTGTTTAAGCATCTACAATCAGGAATCTTTAGCAGGATAAAAATCAGAAATCTGATTTGCCCCCATTCTACTGTAGACATTAAACTTTTCATCATTCCCAAATTTCTAACCTCCAAATGTTTTGTGGTTACCTTTTCCCTTACAGGCATCCCCATGAAAAAGATCTCCCTTTCCCTCAAAAAAAAAAAAAAAAAAAAAAATTGTGAGTCACAGCAACTAAATAACTTACAGTTCCTAGTGTTTTTAACAGAGTTCAGTCACTCAGGGCAAAGTAGCATAGGTTAGTCTGGAAGGTCTTAGTAATTCTTCAGTAAAGCCTATAGTAAGAGTGTTACTTCTAGCAGCGTGGTAGATTGTATGAGCAAGTTTACTGTGTGTGCAATTTAAAATTATTTTCTGTGAGAGTTTATTTGTGACACAAAACAACTTCCTGCTGTCAGCAACTAACTTAAAATCTTTAAAAAGTCAAGGGTAAAATTCAGTGATGGGGTGAGCATCTTCATATATGAGAAATCTCTAGTTTAACAAGGCAGTATATTGTAAATGGATTCAAAATTGTTCTAACAAAAGAAAAAAAAAAAAAACAAAAGTGGGGAAAACATTTTGCCAAAGTAAAAGCAGAAAATCAGTATAGTAGCGATTCAGCTGTATACCCAACTTAATGTTTTCTTGTGGCAGTTTGCTCCAAATTTGCAGCAGTAAGGTATCATTAGCAAATTACTAAACAAAGTAATTTTTATACACCTTAATATTAGAAATTCATTGCAGATAACAACTGCTAGTGGATACTATAAATTCTGGACATTTCACGATCATGCTGATGGGTTCTAATAGAAGCTGGCCTCATTGGTAAACATCTTTACCCACTATTACAAAGAGATAATTATTGACTAAAACATTACAAAATCTACCTTTAAATGCATATTTAATCATCCACTCAAAATAGCACACTGGGGGGTAAAAATAGCACACTGAAAGTTAAACAACTGCTCTGGCATTTAGTGTAGCAAAACCCAATAGTTCCTATTCGTAAATATTTATTTATCCAGAAGGATACCAGAAATGTGGTTTGGAACACCAGCATTACATGCATCTTCTCAACCAGAACTGCTGTTTATGATGGCTGCGTCGACCATGTAACATGTCCTCAGGCTTCCACATCACCTTTGTCTTGGGAGGGCCTTTGACGCTCATGTCCCTATTCTCACACTTCATTTGTTTCTTCTATTTCTTTGGATTCCTGTCATTTTAGAATTAGATTTCACACAGAAGGATTCTCAAAATCTCAAGTATGACCACTTCTCAAACAGCAGTGCAGTTCTTCAAAGCAGGGATTTGAGGCACACTGCTGGGTTCAAATCATGGCTCCCACAGGTGATTGCTGGTTGACATTGGGCAAGTTACTGAACCTTTCTGTCCTTCAGTTTCCTCATCATGTAGCACAAGCATAGTCTTAGGATTTCACAAGGTTGTCATTGTGAGAACTAAAGGTATTTTATATCCATATCCAACAGCAAATAGTGAGAAAGCTATTGCTAGTTGTCCAGTAGTGTTCTCGTATGCTTGATATTAATATTGTTGGTAAATAATAATGTAGAGTGTTTGCTGTGTTAACATTATTGTATGTTCAGGATTATGGATGCCCCCATCAGGTAGATAGAAATCTCTGATTCAGGTCATTTTTCTGCTTCTCTTTTATCATGACTTACCATTGAGAAAACTAAGGCTCAGTATGGTGGAATAAGCTCTACCAGAGACCTAACTTGAACCTGGATTTATCTACTTTATCCCTCCTTTGTCCTTGACGTCCATCTGCCTTATAAATATCCAATCCTGCCACCTCATCAGATTTCAGTCCTCATGTGTTCTATGGCTGGTGCATCCTAACTAGCTTCCCAGCACACTCTTATCCTTAATCCATCCTGTCTCCTGCCACAGCTACTTCCCTAGTACACAGAGGTAATGATGACACTTAACACTCACAAACAAACTTTGGCTGCTCATTTTCTATAGTATAAAGTTTAGTATAGAAGCTACAGTGTAAAGTTAGCTCCATATGATAAGCTCATGTTTGCCAAACTTACTTTTCCATCTTCTGAAAACTGCATATTCTCAAACACATGGTAAGTTACCTTCATAGGCGTCATGTCCTCAAATACAGGTGTGAATCTGAGATCACCCCAAAAGGACATCCCTCTTACCAGGAATGCACTCTCTCTTTGTCATCAAATGAAATGTTAGTTGTCACGTTTCCATCATTTCAATCATTCTTTTTCCTAGGATATCACGAAGTCTATCTTTTGGTAGAAAGTTCTGTATGAGTTATCGCTGGGATTCATTTTGATGGAAAGGCAACTTAGTCAGTAAATCTTGTCATCGTAGAAGAAAAGGTTCAATATCTCTAAGTTTTCTTTTTCATTAGGAAAAATTTTACTTCATTCAATTTTACTACTTGTGGATGTAATGTGCTGTGAAATGATTAACAGGTGGGAAGGAAGCATCACTTACCTGTCTGTAAACAAATTTAGTAGGTGAGCACTGTCTTGATTTCCTCCTCACTTTCACGTTACATGGTTGATAAACAGTTTGTCTCAACAATGTATTTGGTCCTCAGCATGTAAACATTATCTAAAACAGAAAATGTTCTTAAGTAGCATAGAGGAGAAGCCCTTGATTTTTTAAATTAATAAGTTGTTCATTTCATTTTCAGTTCTCATCTCACACTCCCTTAGTTAACTTAGCGCCTTTGCTAATAATTATCAATTTTCTCAATACATTGTTTATCTGTTCTGCATGCACAAGGAACACTTGAAGAACTAGTGTCACTGCCTCTAATTGCAGAAGAGTTTATAGAGGACAGCAAATTTGAGGTGGGCTGAAGGTATCATAAAGAGTTGGGGCATTAAATGATCCTTAAAAGATGAATTTGAATTAAATGGGAAAGCAAATCTTACTGGTCTCTGGCTTTCAAGAAGAGCAAAGACTCAGGCATATTCAGAGGACATTGACCTTGGTCTTGATTGTTAGAAATTAGGTTAGATACATTGCAAGTGTGAAACTGCACAGTCCTGAGGACCAGTGTCAAGCATGATCACAAATGGAACATGATGGAAGTGGCATTTCAGAAAGATTTCTCTGGTGGGTTAGGATAGTACATTAGATTTTTTTCTGAAACACACATAATCCAAAAGTGGGCATGTTGCTCTAAGGAACTCACAACCTCCCCGAAGCCATCTCAATACCTGGAGAAAAACTTATCAGCTATGGAACAGAGACCTGCATGAGAGGTTATTGAAAGACTTAGTCAAATGTCAATGAAAACCTAAAATAGTATCATGGCAGTAGAGATAGAAGCATTCATTTTGAAGAAAAATTAACAAGTTTTGTCTCTGATTGGATATGAGGTTGGAAGAGAGAACGGGAATATTCAAAGGTGATGATTTGGAAGACTGGGGAAAAAAATTGTGCCAATGAAAAAAAACTAGCCTTGGTTCATAGACTAGTTATATTTTGTGCTTATTGTTTTTATAACTCATTGCTTGTATCTGTAATTGAAAATCCCAGAAAAGGAAAGGAAGAGAAGCAAGTGAAAAAACTCATAATGTCTAAATACCTAAATAAGAAAAAATTTCAGAATTTTGGATTTAGGAGAAGGAATGTTCAGTCAAGCTCTGTGAGACAAGGCAAAATGTCCTCCTCACAACATCGTAAGCCAGGAATATGTTATTTAAATTTACAACTTCTTAAAATAGGAGTCAATTTTAAAAGGCAGCAAGTGTTTTCAAGTTAACTGGAGAGAAAAAAAATTTTTTTCTCCTAATGCCACATTTCAAGTTCTGTATATTTACACTAGTTTTAATATGAGTGTTTAGAAACTTGTAACCAATCGAGGCGGATTCTATTATCCTATTATTTCGTGAATGCGCCAGTTGTTTTCTTAAACGTGAAACAATATTTTTAATCAAATGAAACTATAAAACAAACTGACTCTAAAATTGGCCTGTTCTTCATTTTCTTATAATCTATAATCAGGAAATCCATTCACTCGTGCTTTATAATTTTTGTGCTTTTAAGTGGTGAGGGGAATGTGACATCTGCATACAGTCACATCTAAATTGATAATTGTCTAGGCGGAGGGTAATTTTTAAACATAGCATGAAGAAAGGTTGAATCTGTGTATTAGAAGGTTATTGCGAGGTAGCGTTTCCCACCTCCCCGACCCCTGCCTTTAAATGAGACGGTTCTCTTTGGTGAATTTATCTTAAGGTAGGAAGGACAACAGCCTCAAACACAGGCCACAGCATTCTGAGGGAGGGAGGAGGCCGTGGTTTCCGAGCTGGTTTAAATGCAGGCTCTTCTTAGCAGTAAACCACACGCATGTATTCATCATTGATTTTCAAATGATAGGTTTCTATATCACTGGTTTAGGATCCACAGTCTTGCTTTCTTGAATCTATATTATGCCAAAAGAATAACAACTTGGTGGCTGGAAACAGAAATGGTTATTATACGGCTCCAAAATGCTAGCTGGCACAATATGCTAAAAACAGCAGAAATTCACCGGTGAAAGGCAGAATTTATTTGTTCTTGAAAATAACTTTATGCTCTAAAAATATGAATTTCAGAAGTGTCATCGTAGTTCAAAACATTTTACGTGCAATATGTAAACAACTTAAAATATGTGACTGATCTTCTAAAATGGCACAATTTCCAAATAACAGGGAGTATTCCAAGAGAAAAATAGAATGCTTTGCAAATCAATTTTTTTAGTTTTCAGCCATTTATTGGATGAAAAACTATAATATGTTTACTTTTGTTCCCAACAGCTGCCCCAAATCATTTGTTAAAATATGGGCAAAAAGATGTAGGTTTTGTTGGATTTTCTCAGAGAGTTAACTGTAGAAAATGTTAAAGAAAAAAAAAAACCTTCTCTCAAAGCCTCGGTGAAGCATTTTCCATTTTCGCACACTGGCCTAGTGCTTGTCATATCACAGGACAACACATTTCACGAAGCGGTTTTACTTCCGCTTAGCAAAATAACTCCTCCATGCAAACCAGTATGGCATCTACCAAGCCGGGGTTTTAGTTTCTTCTGATCTATTCAGGCTTCATTGCACTGCTTAACTGACTTCCCCACCCCCCTCCTTTCTTTTGAAATTACCCTGCTAATTTTCCATTTGATTGTTTATTTAAACCAGATCTCACGCAGACTTCATAGATAAGTGACATGTGTATTCAGTGTGTGGGTCTGAACTTCAGCTGACAGGGGGGAGTAGAGTACAAATTTTGTCTTGGTTTCCTTTTCCCCTTTTAATCCAATAGACTCTAGTAATTAAAGTCCTAACATACTAACAATAATCATTCATGCTAAATATAAAGTCCCCTGAACATTCCATCTTAATGGAGCATTTTTCTAAATGCATATAATCTTTGTATTTTCCTAGTGATAAAAGGTAAATGCATTTGTTTCCTAAAACTTCTATCACAAGAAGCTGTCCGAATTAACTGTAGAAAAAAAAAAAAAACACAATGTGAGTCTTGACATATTTAGCGGACTTTAGAGAATTTGACTAATTTTCTTGAAGTTTTTTTATAGATGAGTTACTTATATGCAAATTCAGCCAACATTTCTTAAGCAGCTACTGTGTACTTGACACAGGTTTTGGGGTGTCTTGTTTGTTTTATTTTCTCCCCATGTAACTTGGAGAATTTTATGCATAATCCAATTGACAGATTTAATCTTGGAGTTATTTGTTATATGTTCAGTCTGTTTATTCATGCATAAAATGAAGCAGGTAAATGAATGGGATATGAGGAACAAATGTGCTCTACACAGTGTGCCTCAAATATATTCTAGTTCAAAAGATGTGCCCATAAATATCTCCTGAAATAAACCTGTGCTTTTTGCTTCCTCATTCCTCATTGCCTCTAGCTCCAACTCTCACAGAAGTTTCCAGACTGCTCCACACTCCCCAGCCTCCCTAACTCAAGTGTCCCAATGCCAGTGGATCACTGTCCACTTAGAGCCCGTTTTGGACCTCTGCTCTGTAATTTGTATAAGGGCCTGCATTTCCATCATTTTCTTTGTCATTTGAGGTGACGTTTACTGCACTGTATGTGACTCTGAGGCACTCAGGATCACACTGCCTCAGATGTCCTTTACCACCCTTCACCAGGGCACCTCAGCCTTGAATTCTTGGTCTACACTGCCCAGCTTCCACATTCCTTCACAGCGGGTGTCAACACTGCTCTCTTTTTACCAGTTCCTCACAGTCTCTGACTGGGCTCTGTAAATCTCCATCTCAGCCTTTAGCTAGCACCCAGCTCTAAGCCCCAGGTCTCTTACTACCTCGTCTCTTTTTCGAGAACCACATCAACACCTGCCTCTTTGGTGAATCTTTTATTGGATAATCTATTCCCTCCTGAAAATTCAGTTAACAATCTGAGTTACCCTGTGGGCACCTGACTCAGCTGTCTTGTGTATATGTATGTTTACACTGCTTGTGTCTACACTGGATTAGAAAAAGGGATCACAGGGCCTTTAGGGACCCAGAGCTTGACTTTTCATCCCTCTGAGTAGTACAGAGTATCATTTGTCCTGCAGTAACAGATACTTGTGTTTTGCCATAATGAAGTCTGAGAGTCTCCTTTAAGAGCTTCTCCTTTAAGAGAAAATAAAGGATCCAACAAGGATCATTGCTAGTTGTTTTCTCTTTTTCTCCAGACAGAGGCAGTGGAGGAAATTGGCAGATGATTTTGTGTCAGCTCAGGTTCATGTCAACTCCGTAACTCTTCCTGTCACAAAGGAGTACATATATACAGAATTTTTTTTTTTGAGATATGACTGAAATACAGCATGCTCATAAATTTCAGGTGTACAACATAATAATACTTGCACATTTGTATACACCGTAAAATGATTACCAAAGTAATCCTACCAGCCATCACCACACAAAGTTAAATTTTGGAATTTGCTCACTGTTCCTTTCATATATGAGCATTATATTGGGAATTTTGAGAAGCAGAGACCTAAAGATGCCTATTTTTGTCTTCATAGGGAACTAACCATCAGTTAGTGATAAATCCTTTTAGTATCCCCACTAGTTAGTAGTGAGTTGGCCCTGTCGTGGCCTAGTCTCTCCTTCATTTCTGCTCCTGAGCAGGAGTCCTGCTTTCTGAAGCTGTGTATGTGCGTGCATTGAGAGCATACGCTGAACTTAGTAAGAGGGCAAGTCAGATGGACGAAAACTATAGGGAGAAATCACCCAAAGAAAAGGGGAACTGAACAGCAAAATGTGTGAGAGCCAACTCCTCCTGCACGTCCTAGAAATTATAGTCTTTCTGGTAAGCGCTTTCTTCATTTAAGGGCACACAGAAGCACAAAATAAAACCCAAACCATTCAACTGAAAGTGAGTCATGCCATCCAGGCCACCGTTAAGCTTGTCAATTAAAAGTGCAGGACCAGTTCTTCACTTTTCTGAGGCCCTTTTAATAGATGAACAGCATATGCTGATTTCCTAGCCACGGTGATGGTCCTTAAACAAGTGATTGAGTTCCACCTTCAATAGAGGTTAAGTCAGTCATCTTATGGATTTTTAACATATATTGTTGTACGTCTTATCCTGCTCAGCTTTTATTATGCATCTCATATAGTGTGCTCCCTAGAAACATAACTTAAATCTCAGTTTCTTTCTGTTTTGTGTTAACAGGGAATGGGTATGGCAATCCCCGAAACTCACCAGGTCTGCTGGTCTCACCTGGTAACTTGAACAAGAATATGCAAGCAAAATCTCCTCCCCCCATGAATTTAGGGATGAATAACCGTAAACCAGATCTCCGAGTTCTTATTCCACCAGGCAGCAAGAATACAATGCCATCAGTGGTAATGCAAAACTATATTTTAAATAAATGTTGATAATGCTGTGTATATGTTTTGCTGTTTTTGTATTTGTCTAATTGTATAAATTGCTTAAGTACTCCCTGAAAATTAACACATCAATGCTATTGCTGGAGCCCTGTGTGTACTTAGTTATTATTGCAGGTAACTGGTTTGTATTTCCCTTCTCCATGTAAAAAGGAACCAACATCCCATAAACGCTACTATGGGAATGGTGTTCTGGGGCAAAGAAAACATCTCCAATTTATAGTTAGAAAAAAACTATTCCCTCTTATTCTGCATATGGGACATATGGTTTGTCCAGTGGTAAAATCAAATTTGCAGAAATGAGGTATTTCATAATAGATTTTTATAATATTGAACTATTTATATCCTCAAGGTGCTGACAATGAAAAATCTTTTCTGTAATTTCTAAACGAACTTTCTCCTGTTAATTGGCAATTCTTTTCTTAAGTATATGGCAGTGAGAGCATTTAACACATCGCATGCCTACACACTGCCTCAATTCAGCTTTCCATATATGTGTTTCATGCAAATAGCTACCTTTATAAAGTGAATTGTTTTCAAATCCTAGGCATTTTGAGACAAAAGGTTGTATTTCACATCAAAAGTAAGTTGTGGTGATTGTGTTTTAGAAAAATAAATAAATATAAAATATGAGTAATACCCCAGAATGTAGGGCTAAGATGAAGATAATGTTTTGGAACCAAATTCTACAACAAAGAGACTTACATGAATGTTCTCCAAATTAGCTTTGCTTAAGAGCAAGAACATTTAAAACCAAGATTCAGTAGACAAATTTAGATCATTCTGCAAACACATTTCTTTTTTTCTTTCTGTGCTCTGTGGCAAGCTTCAGGGTAAAATAGTCCTGCAAGCTGATTAGTTTATTATGGCACAGTGCAGATTAATTTTGAATATCAACCCCCCAAAATCACATAATATGCAGCGTTCTCTTAGGAAAAGACTGGGTCTAATAAATAAAACCTCCCACAGGGCCACTGCCAAGCTGTGTGGGCCCTGCGTGGCAGGCTGTCTCTAGCAGCAGATTTATTCTGAGTCCCTTAAAACTGATGCTTTCCCAGGGAAACTGTGAGTGGTCCATTAGGTTGCTCCCTGACAGCCAGGTATTGTTCCCCCCTCCTCCAGCACGTGGGCTTTCACTGTGCATCTTTTTTTCCCCCTTCAAAATGTGGTGGTGAAATAATGAACGTGGAGACACTGACCTGTGCTGAAAACTGGGTGGATTGTCTTCACATTTGAGACAAACAGCTCATTAAGGCAAACAAAGAATGGCTTTGTAAGGAGTTATCTTTAGAGTCTGGGTTTTAAAACTGTTTAAACTGTTGTGTCTATCAGAAGACGCTTTTTCTATTGTTGAAAAGATTTTGCCCAATTATAAATATTTACAGACACTAATTAATAAAACTCCTTCCCCATGCTCTCAGTCTGAGGATGTCGACCTGCTTTTGGTAAGTGTCGAGAGTGTGAGTGTTCCCTTACAAGGCACGTGCTGGGAGAAACCCAAAGCAACTTCCAGGGGGAGCAGGAGCAGGAACAGGAGCGCTAACAAGTTACCATAGTGTGTCACATTGGTTATACTTAAATACCATTAATTTTAAATATCACTCATATGTGAAAAGGATCTCAGGTGATTTGTTTTTCTGTCTCAACCTCTGTAAGTGAAGGTCATGTTTTCAATTTGTTTTAGAACTTAATTTATAATAAGTTACATCAGAAAACTTTCCTTAGTTTTTAAAAACTATTAAAGGACTTCTTTTTCTGAAAATTAAGGTCTCATGATCTTTAAATTATGTGAGTCTTTAAGCTCTTTGCTGTAAGGAGTTAAATAATGCTTGGTAGTTGCTTTGCCACCTAGTTTGAGGAAAGTTTAGAATCTGAAAAAAGTGGTCAGAGCACCACCTGCTGGTGAGGATAGAGCATGACCCTCTCCCCATCTGCTCTGCTGTATATAGAACTGAGCATATAAACCACCACGGTTGATTTTAATTTTTTTTAATTTGCATTTGAATAAAAACTGAAACAATGGAAGTACAGTATACATATTTCATCAGTTTTCAACATAGTCTGTTTTTACCCATAATAAAGCTATGGTACTTGTTACTAGTTCAGTTGCCTAGGAGATACTGATGTAATGGGTTGCTATGGCAACAACTGGTCTCTTGAAGGATTGTAAATGATAGGGTTGGCAGAGTTCATAGAGACACATGTTAAATGATTAATTTCATGAGATTTGTACCAAATTATCTCTTTATGTGGAAAACTAATACTGAAATCTAGTATTTTTAACTTTTAACAAAATCCCATCACTAATGTCTTTTTATTTACTTTAAAAGAATCAAAGGATAAATAACTCCCAGTCCGCTCAGTCATTGGCTACCCCAGTGGTTTCCGTAGCAACTCCTACTTTACCAGGACAAGGGATGGGAGGATATCCATCAGCCATTTCAACAACATATGGTACCGGTGAGTAGCTCTGCCTTGTTCAAATAGTAGACAAAATACTTTTTTATTAAAAATTAAGGTGAAAAAGATAACACCTTTGAACCTGGTAGGAAGCTTTATTCAGGACCTGTGGTATCCAGAATGCTATTCCTTACTGACACAAAGTGAATATCCACCTTTTCCTTTCTTAAGTAACTGAAAGTTTTATTACTTAACCTATTTTCAAAATAGAATAATTCCAAGGAAAGTGAACTGTTATTTCTTGGATATAATAGAAAACTCGCTTCCACGGGATTGTTTAAAAAAATTCTGGATCATGGAATATGTGAAGACTGTAATACCAAATTATAGTTCTAATAACTAGGATTGCAAACCATACTGCTTCAGAGCTTTCATGGATTACTTATCTTTGGTATATATTATACCTCTTTTTAAATTTAAATTGTCCCTGATGCTTTATCTTCACTCATAAAAAGGTCAGACAATCATTGTAATATTTTAAATTGTATATTTTAAAAATTGAATATTTTAAAACATTGAAAATACTTCTTTTAAAAATTAGAGATTTTAAAAATTGAAAATGTTTATTCTGTTCACCGTTTGGTAATTTGCAAATTAAGTTTTTACTTACTGTCATATTCTTTGATGTAGAGTACTCTCTGAGCAGTGCAGACCTGTCATCTTTGTCTGGGTTTAATACCGCCAGCGCTCTTCATCTTGGGTCAGTAACTGGTTGGCAACAGCAACACCTACATAACATGCCGCCATCTGCCCTCAGTCAGCTGGGGTAAGCAATGCTATCTCTTTTATAATGCGCTCTCAGAATGTCTTTTGAAATGATGATCTCTAAATGTGTACTCAAATGTCCCATGAAAGAAGGTAAACTTTTGCTTTATCAAAATCTGAAAGCAGTTACATGATCAGTACCTTGCAACTAGCTTATTCTTTGAGAGGACAGGGAGCCCTGCAATATAAGATCGGTTACTTCCCTAATCTTTCAGGCTGTATTTGCTTTCATTTTTATCAGTGATAAACTTTTATTTTGTTTTCATATAGTTTACATGGGGCATAAGACAGTTACAAGTTCTTTAAATTTTTGAGCTGTTTGAGAATCCTTTTCACTTGCATAAACCATGAACTTTAATTCATACTAATGTTAACCTATGCTCATAGGCCAACTATTCCATGGACAGTTTTCATATATTTAAAATGTAGTCAGAGTATAAATGGATATTTATATATTGTATGAGTATAAGTATATAAGTATATGTACATACTGCTAATTATCTAAATTGATGTATAAAAATAATTTTTGTCATTTTCTGAAATCAGAAGATGTGTATTTCTGCCCCCTTGTGGTAGCTTTGAGATTTTTTTAATTTATTATTTTTTTTAATAGAAATGACTCCTGTCATTTATCTCTGAAAATGTTTGGATCTTTCAAAAGCCCCAAATTCATAATTCACATCACTTGTAAGACAAATATTTTTTTAAAAATTGTTTAAAACAATAACCAACGACTTCACTTGAAGTTTCACTAATAACTCCAAAACTGTAAAAGTATATTTTAAAGAAAGTACTAGGTGACTATCACATTTTTTTAATAAAAAAAGTTTGTATTTTATAAACATTCTATATGGCTACCTTGCTTTTACTTTCTTGCCCATCATTTGGTTAGAATAGTTAACTAGTTCTGTCTTTATATTTCTAAAAAGATAATGAAAATAAAGCACCAATTAAAATAAAATTCGTTAATTGATATCACAACTTCACTCTCCCCCCATTCCTGCCCAGCTAATAGACTGGTTATGGCGTCTTTGCCCTTCCACCAGTTGCTCATCCTACTCACTCATTGTTGAAAATCTAGTCTTTCGTGTAAATAATAAAATCCACTGGATATGGCTGCCCTGCCTTCTTGAAAGAATTTAACTTTGAAGATATAGTGAATATTGATCAGTAGTAGAATTTCTCTTTAAGCATTTAGATTTTCTCAGAAATATTAACCCGTCCAAATAAACATTAGTTGTAATAACTTTTTTAGGTAATTATCACTAAGTCCATCATATCGTTCAGTCAGTCTTAAAATACACACATGTGGCATTGGACTGCTGTGGCTTAGCAGTGAATCCACTATACAGACTTCTTGTCAAAAATAAAGGTAACTGCTTCTCTCATTTTTCACAATATTTATCCATTAGAGAACTAAATTCCCTTAGAAATGATTCATGTCAAAGGCCTTTTTTTTAAAGAATGTGTCTTTGTTTTCAGTAGCACCTGAGAATTTGCATTTTTATAAAGCATTTAGCATATTTTAACTATACTACAATTCTTAAACTATCTCCTATTACAAGGGAAAAGCTCTCTGTTTTCCTTAAATGAGTCTTGGGAAGGTGTGATACTTTACCCCTGAATCACATACAGTGTTGTAAATCCATGCTTCCTCAATTAAAAAAAAAAAAATTGAGAGAGAAACTTCAGGAAATGAGAAAGGAGTGATAGCCTTGGACTGGAGAGAAGCTGAATTACAACAGCCAGGGATGAAGCATTTTGTTTAGTTCCGGTTTCTTTCAACACCAATTTTCATAGTGCATAAATTGAATCTGAATTTAGTCTATATGTTGTTATTGCACTTAATCACTTCCCTTATCCCTCAAATAGATAGGATACCCCTTATAGTCCTAATTTTGGTCCTTTCCTTCCTTCCTCTGTCCTTCCTTCTCTTCCCTTTCCTTCCTTCCCTGTCTCTCAACCACATATTCCTGTATTCCCGTGTGTGTGTGTGTGTGTGTGTGTGTGAGAGAGAGAGAGAAAGAGAGAGAGAGAGAGAGAAAGTACCTTTTCAAAAGTAAATTTCTCCAAATGACCTAACTCATGCTCACAGAATTAAATGTTAACTTTTTAATCCTAAATTATAATATTATGTTAAATAAGTAATATGATTCCTTGCAGTGTACATCCACTTTAAGAAGTGATATTTTTGGGCCTCCCTTGTGGAGCAAAAAGTTAAGTCTCAGCACTATGAAGCTGTCGGCAGCCACTGCAGCACAAGTTCGATCCCTAGCCCGGAAGCTGACCCACATGGCACAGCAGACCTCTTCTGTCTCACCCACTGCTCCCCACAGCAGTGTATTTCAGTAGATCTGTCTGTTCTCCCCACCCTTTCTAGTGAATCCTCTCATCTCCTCTCCGTACCTCTGGCCTGCACCCCAGCTCTTGTAGGCATAAACTAATAAATCTTTTTAAAACGTTTGATCTTTTCCCAGCCCTGGTAGTCTCATACACTTGAGTGGTGACTTCATATTCTTTTGGATAGAGTACTTAAAACAGGGTAAAATATGTTTCAGCTCCACCAGAGTAGATATCGTCAGCTTCCCAAAGTGGTCACCACAATTCTTTCACAACAGTAAAACAGTATAATGCACCTCTTCAAATTTTGTTCATGGATATACCTTTACATCTTCAAAACTATACTTTCTACCCTATCTAGTACCTGATTTTATCTAACCGAATTAAATCAACAGCATAAACTGATTTGATGTTGAATGCAAAGATTATTGCAGAAGGAACTTGACATTAGGGTTAATGAAAGTCATTCGAATTCTAATATCTGAGAATATGACCCTCAGCTTTCCTGTGTTTTTCTCCTACAACCTAATAAAAGAAGGCGACTTGTTTTCTGAAAGCATTTGTATATATCATCTTTGTTGGTATGGGTGTTCAGTAGGTACTGAGAGAGATAAAATTGAGTGAAGGTTAGGTTAAATATAGTTGGATAGTCTAATTTCCAGGCAGAGGCACTAAGAAATTTGAATACAACTCTCCAGTCATGCTTCATTTCTGAACAATTATAGGGCCTGGTATGTGTTTTCCCAGTTGGAGGGCTCCGGTAGTGGATGGAAATAGGCAGCAGGGCTTACATATGTGGTGTTTATCTCCCCACCCATCTCTTTATCACCTACATAGATATGTATTTCACAATTATCTGTGTTTGTAAAAATTTCTTCCACAAGAAAAAGTAGACCAGCATGCTTATGGATGAATCCAGCATTTATACAACTTAAGTGATTTTTCTTTTTAAGAAAATATTTCTTGGATAAGAGATGAGCCAATTAGGGGCCTCTCTGGTGGCGCAGTGGGTTAAGCAACGCACTATGAAGCAGACCGCAGCCACTGCAGCAAGAGTTCGATCCCTGCCGCCGGCCAGGGAGGGGACCCACATGGCACGCAGACCTCTCCTGCTGTACCCGCTGCTCCCCTCAGCAGTGTACTTCTGTTGATCTGCCTGTTCTGCTCCCCGCTCTGTCTGTGGTGAATCCTCTCACCCCCCCACACCTCTGGCCTGTGCCCCAGTGTTTGTATGCGTAAATAAATAAATCTTTAAAAAGAACAAAAAAAAAAAAAAGAGATGAGCCAATTAAATTTCTTTCTATTTCTAATTTTATACTACAGTATGATGGAGTTACACCTAAGAGAGAACTTACATTTTGTTACTGTGGATTTCGTGTCCCCGGAACTACTCAAAATGCTTCATATGTGTTTTCAGTGTCAAATAAAATACCCCCAAAAGACAAACTGTTCACTTCCAAGAAGGGACAAACAAGAGTGCTATATCTTTTTTTGAGAAAGAGATGTAAAAACCTATACACACTGACTGACATTGGGAGATGCAGCATAAGCAGGTAGTCCAGTTTCAGAAGCTCTATTAAAAAGACAGCAGAGTGATTATTTTATTTTTTTGCTTAATTTATCCAAATTGACTACTTAATCTGGTCCAGGTCGGCAATTTTTTCTTCTTTTTTTAATTTTCCATGCCACCCTACCTGTGAAGACATAGTCTAAATGTCAAAGGGTAGACAAAAGTATTTATTGATATACCGCTTTATTTTCATGCTCTTAATTAACATTCATTATTAAACAGTTGTGTGATTCATAGTAGCAGCATTTAATTAAATTTTAGTGAAATAGTTTTTCTTGCCCAGAGCAGGAGAATTCTTTCTTCCAGATATCAAAAGATGATTTCCTCTGACATCAAAATGAATCACTAAGTAACTTTGAACTGAGATAAAATGTCCATCCTTATGCGCCCTTTTGAAATACAGGTGTCTCCCTTCATTTTAATATCTTTTTTAATTTAAATAAAGTATTTACTTCAAATTTTTTAGGAAAACAGTATGTTAATGTAGACTGTAAAGTAAAAACTACAAATAAAGAAGTCCAAGTATAAATAGATGACTAAAAAATTTTGTAACTCACTTTAATATCTTAATTCAAATGCTAAGACTGCTGTGAATCTTTAAGATCTTAAAAGCCAGAGAAAGAAAAGCTTATTAGGGAAACAAATAATTCTCCTTTATGTTATTCTTGACATTAGCTCGTCTATTAATAAGAGAAGGAAAGTAATCTTTTGCCAGTAGGTGGTGCTTTTGTATAAAACATCACTCAAAGATAAACTGACTAATTTTATGTCTCTATACATCTTGAGCCAGTGTGTCATCTCCCCCAAAGTCAGCCCCAAGTTACTCCACTTTTCCTCTGAAATATTGACCCATTTTCTCACAGTTTATTATGACATTTTTAATACCATCTAATTCTCTCCCCTGGAAAGTAACTTCCTCACATACATGAGTGGGTAGTTTTGCTTTCCTTTGTCTAAAGTGGGTGTGTCTATATGTATAATTCTCTCCTCAGTAAGAGCTTTCTGTACTCCGGTCAAGTAATGCCGACTCTGGCCTTTTGTGTCAGCACACTTAGAATGTAAGAAAGTGCAAGCATCTTAAAATCGATGCCAACAATGTGACTATGGTTTATCCTCATCAAAGTCAATTTTTCGCTAAACTACACATAAAGCCTAATGCTTTTGCTGCCAGAATTTCAGGCCTTTAAATTCTCCCACATTTTGGAAAATGGGCAAATTATGCTCTCCAGGATTAAGTGAGGATTAAGGATTATAGACACAATAAAATCACACTGGATCATTATTTACAACCACCTTTCCATCTGAAAATTCAGACTCATCGACTAATACCAGTTATAATTGAGAGAAGCGGCACCTTAACAACTCCAGTAGGGAGTGGCCAGCAATGGGAAAGTGGACGACTTTGTAGAAAATAGGAATTTTCAGCCTTTATCACTGAGAAAGGATGAGAAAAGTCAAATTCTGTTTAGTGGGGTAGAATGTCTAAGTGTTTTTAAGTTAAAAAATTTCTGCCTCTAATTTTCAGACTCCTTCCCCCCCCCCGGGGTTTTTCACCGATGGGGTGATAATGTAGCATTTTATGTATTCCATTCATGTGAAACTTAAACTTTTCTTCACTTTCTCTGAACACTGGGTGACTTGAAGTGTATATGCTTATTAAATTCAGGGAAACATTTATATCCATATTAAGCTTTGTCTGATGATTTTCCAAAAAGGATTATTAAAGAATTCCAATTCAAAAGCTAAACGCAGTATATCGTGAGCCTTAGCTTATGTTTTAGAATTAGTCTAGGAGGAAATTTCCTAGACACAAAAAATGCTTTTTCCAGCTTGTCTTGTTAAACTTTTCTCAGCTGGTAACTTAGATGTTTAAGGAACTTGTCAGAGACTAGAATGATTCTCGAGATTCGATTCTCGAGGCCTGTACCAGTGAAGACCAGTTTAATAGTCTAATTACCACCCAGCCAATCAACAGACACCCTAAATCAATCTAGCAAGGCAGCGTCCCACAGTGCTCCCGAGAAAGCCCCCTCCCTCTGGGCATGCTCTGGGGGTCTATGCGAGTCTTTGAGATGATGTTTTATGTAATTGTGAGTTCCTGGGGGCTCCAGGCCTCCTCCATCTGTAACTGGGTTTCCTTTCCTCCTACAGAGCTTGCACTAGCACTCATTTATCTCAGAGTTCAAATCTCTCCCTGCCTTCTACTCAAAGCCTCAGCATCAAGTCAGAACCTGTTTCTCCTCCTAGAGACCGTACCACCACCCCTTCGAGATACCCACAACACACGCGCCACGAGGCGGGGAGATCTCCTGTTGACAGCTTGAGCAGCTGTAGCAGTTCGTACGACGGGAGCGACCGAGAGGATCACCGGAACGAATTCCACTCCCCCATTGGACTCACCAGACCTTCGCCGGACGAAAGGGAAAGTCCCTCAGTCAAGCGCATGCGACTCTCTGAAGGATGGGCAACATGATCAGATTATTACTTAATAGTTTTTTTTTTTTTCTTGCAGTGTGTGTGTGTGCTATACCTTAATGGGGAAGGGGGGTCGATATGCATTATATGTGCTGTGTGTGGAAAAAAAAAGTCAGGTACTCTGTTTTGTAAAAGTACTTTTAAATTGCCTCAGTGATACAGTATAAAGATAAACAGAAATGCTGAGATAAGCTTAGCACTTGAGTTGTACAACAGAACACTTGTACAAAATAGATTTTAAGGCTAACTTCTTTTCACTGTTGTGCTCCTTTGCAAAATGTATGTTACAATAGATAGTGTCATGTTGCAGGTTCAACGTTATTTACATGTAAATAGACAAAAGGAAACATTTGCCAAAAGCGGCAGATCTTTACTGAAAGAGAGAGCAGCTGTTATGCAACATATAGAAAAATGTATAGATGTCTTGGACAGACCCGGCAAAGGGTGGCCACCGGTAAATGTTAGGAACATGCCAGGTCACCTAACATCCCAAGAACGCTCACAAACCTGCAGGCATATCATTGGCGTATGGCACTCATTAAAAAGGATCAATGACCATTCAAAGAGGACCATACCTATTTAAAAAAAAATTGTGGAGTTTGAGGGCTAACGTATTTAATTAAATAAAGAAATAAATCTGGGTCTGCATCTCTTATTAAATAAAAATATAAAAATATGTACATTACATTTTGCTTATTTTCATATAAAAGGTAAGACAGAGTTTGCAAAGCATTTGTGGCTTTTTGTAGTTTACTTAAGCCAAAATGTGTTTTTCCCCCTTGATAGCTTCGCTAATATTTTAAACAGTCCTGTAAAAAACCAAAAAGGACTTTTTGTATAGAAAGCACTACCCTAAGCCATGAAGAACTCCATGCTTTGCTAACCAAGATAACTGTTTTCTCTTTGTAGAAGTTTTGTTTTTGAAATGTGTATTTCTAATTATATAAAATATTAAGAATCTTTTAAAAAATCTGTGAAATTAACATGCTTGTGTATAGCTTTCTAATATATATAATATTATGGTAATAGCAGAAGTTTTGTTATCTTAATAGTGGGAGGGGGTATATTTGTGCAGTTGCACATTTGAGTAACTATTTTCTTTCTGTTTTCTTTTACTCTGCATACATTTTTAAAGTTCAAGGTCAGCTGTCAAAAGGATAACCTGTGGGATTAGAATTAACACATTGCAGCACCCTAAATTGTTTTTAATACATTGGCAATGTATTGGGTCAACTGACATCCATTGTATATACTAATTAGTTTCTTTCATGCTATTTTTTTTTGTTTTTGCATTTTTATCAAATGCAGGGCCCCTTTCTGATCTCACCATTTCACCATGCATCTTGGAATTCAGTAAGTGCATACCCTAACTTGCCCGTACCCTAAGTCATCTGGTTGGTTTTCAGCCTAGAGTTTGATATGCTTTTTAGAAACATGCCCAGAATAGAGAAGCTGTGTTGGGGCATATGTCCTGCAAATAACGGCCCCAGAAACAGGTGATATGGAGTTTACTCGATGCTTAAGTTATAAATTCCCACAGAAGAAAAATGTGAAAGCCTGGGTGCTAGACAAGAAGGAAGCAGGTAAAGGGATAGTTGCTTTGTCATCTGTTTTTAATTATTTTATATACTGACCCTTAACAATCTTGTCAGCAATATAGGACTGTTGAACAATCCCGGTGTGTCAGGACCCCCAAATGTCACTTCTGCATAAAGCATGTATGTCATCTATTTTTTTCTTCAATAAAGAGATTTAATAGCCATTTCAAGAAATCCCATTAAAGAACCTCTCTATGTCCCTTTTTTTATAATTTTTCAAGAAGTATGACTCTTGTCTAATAATTGTCTATAAGGGATTAATTTTCAGACCCTTTAAAAAGTGAGTGCCATAAAAAAAAAAGTTGAGATATATTGTTTAAAAGAGATGTCAGTCTAGGAATGATTTTCCTTCTCTTGGAATGTGAAGATCTGTCGATTCATCTCCAATCATACACATTGACGTTCACAGCAAAAAGATATAGACAGTAAGGTCGACACTGCTATATCACGTGTAGGACATTCTTACCCATTTTTTTCTTTTACTTGCATAATTGATAAGTGTTTCTCATAAAAGGCTGCCGCTGGGTGGCAAAAGCCAAGAAACCTTACTAGCTAGGCTATATTTTTCTTAACTTGATCTGAAATCCACAATTAGAACAGAAAGCACCTTTGGTTGTATCCATATAGGATGCTAGCCTGCCTTGTACTAACATTTTGTATACTAAAAAAAAAAAAAAAAAAAGCAACCATTTCATATATCCTACTACTCAAGGTATCCATGGATCATGAAGGAAAAGCATTTATGCAGAGGAAAAACATAAATATACAACAGAAATCATCCCTGAAATACACACATGCAAACACATAGGGGGAAACAAAGAAAATCATATTCCTCACCATAGACTCAATCCCATCCTTATAACCCATCCTTAAAACTTGATATGTATAAAATATGCAAACATGTCACAGATGTTCTTTGTCATTTCAAAATATCTTATCAATATCAGTAGAAACTTGCCCCGGGTGGGAAAGGGTCATTATGTGAAAAGATGAAAAAAAAAATAGCCATATTAATTTTTTACCTGCAATTTGCCTCAGCAACAAAGAAAAAGTGAATTTCTACCGCTGAAGAAGCTAAAGTACCAGCAGAAGCCTTGGCTATTTATAGCAGTTCTGACAATAGTTTTATAAGAACATAAAAAGAACAGAATCACTTGAAAATGGATGCCAGTCATCTCTTGTTCCCACTACTGAATTCATATAAAGTGGTGGTAAGATAGCGAAGGGATAATCTGAGAATTTTTTAAAGATGATTTAATGAGAAGAAGCACAATTTTAATTGTGATGAGTCACTTTCTGTAAACAATTGCTGTCTATCTTTTACCCTTATACCTTATCTGTAATTTACCATTTACTGTATTTGCAAAGCTATATGGTTTTGGACTTTTATCACAGTAAATCCTTTGTATCTGGGAGTTAAGGGCAGAGCCCTGAGGGAGTATTATTTTACATAACCCATCCTAGAGTAACATTTTAGGCAACATTCTTCATTTCCAGTAAAAGGTGGCATTTTTCACAGCTACTTAATATTGTTATAGCTAATCCTATTTTAAAAGATTTTTGGTAATATTAAGCTAAAATCCTGGTAACACTGATGCAATATACATAAACAGCACAACCTGTATATTATACGCATTGGTGTGTGGAAGGCTGTTTATTTCAACCTTTTTAAAAATTGTGTTTTTTAGTAAAATGGCTTATTTTTTCCCAAAAGTGGAATTTAGCATTTTATAATGATAAATACGAAAATACCTATCATCCTCAGATCATTTTAAGGTCAACTAAAGTGAGAATTAAAGAAATAACTCCAATACACTTTTCAAAAGAATGTCTGCCCTCTCACATTTTTCTGTATTTGTTTTTCTTACATACCCATCTTTTCACTTAGAGATAGCATTTTTGCCCCTTTTATCCTTTTGTTTTTCCAGAGTAAATGCTTTGTATTTCTATCTTTAAAAATGATTTTAAAAAAAAAATGCAGCAGCCACTTGAACCCTCAATAAAGGCTGTTGCCTAAGCATGGCACACTTCATCTGTTTCTGTGTGTGCCATCTGCTGTGATGTCGTCACTTATATGGCGTTAATTTCCTGCCACTACAGATCTTTTGAAGATTGATGGAATACTGGTGTCTGTTAGAATGCTTCAGACTACAGATGTAATTAAGGCTTTTCTTCATATGTTTTAACCAAAGATGTGGAGCAATCCAAGCCACATATCTTCTACATTAAATTTGCCCATTTGGTTGTTTTAATAATCGGGTATAGCATTTTGCCTTCCCTTGTCATACCTCAAATTGATTCATACCTCAGTTTAATTCAGAGAGGTCAGCTAAGTAATGGATTCTGTTGTGGTTTGAATGCTGTACCAGTGCTCTCTTGGAACAAAGTAGACCTGGGTCACTGTAGGCATAGGACTTGGATTGCTTCAGATGGTTTGCTGTATCATTTTTCTTCTTTATCTTTTTCTGGGGAATTGTTTCCATTAAACGACAGTTATTAAAATAGCTTGTAAATGAGGGCATACAAGCATTTGCAACAAATAATCAAATAGAGGCTCACAGCGGCATAAGCTGGACTTTGTCGCCACTAGATGACAAGATGTTATAACTAAGTTAAACCACATCTGTGTATCTCAAGGGACTTCATTCAGCTGTCTGTAGTGAATAAAAGTGGGAAATTTTCAAAAGTTTCTCCTGCTGGAAATAAGGTATAATTTGTATTTTGCAGACAATTCAGTAAAGTTACTGGCTTTCTTAGTGATGCAGTGTCCGTGGTGCATTTTTTTAATTACTGTTTTGCTGTTTAAATTTATTCTACTTTATCATGTTCTTTAAAAGCAGCTTCGCTCACAAGCACTAGTGAGTTTACTCAGTGTCAACTCAGAACACACACACACACACACACAAATAGAAGGTATAAAGTAGCTGCCTGTCTTTAGGGCGATATTATGTATCCAGCCAGTGTGAGAAGTCCAGGGTTCTTATTGAGGGGTCAGCTTCTTTATCAAAGCAATTTCTGGAAGACTTTGACAACTTATTTAAATACACAGAATTTTTCAAAGTCATTGTGAAAGTCACTACCATGTGTTAAGTTGAATTACTTTTCAAGCTAAAATGTGTAGGTTACAGATTCATGTTATTTTTCTTCACCAGATAGTTTCTTTTAACCAAAAATAGTTGAAAACTTAAGCTTACATCTAAAAATAAGAAAATAGTGAATTCATAATTTTTATAAACTAGAAAATACATCCGTTACCAAAAATTCAATGGTAATTCCTAAAGAAAATATCCTTAAGATCAGCATAAAAACTAATTTAGAAACTGTAAAGGAGAAGGCACTGACCAGCCCACTGAAAAATGTGGACTTTTGCATGCATAGTAATTTCTTCTCTGAAAAAAAGGAATGCAGCTTGGGGAGATGTTGCATGTGGCTTCCGAAACAGCAGTGCTCTTCCTTTTGTTCTCTTAATTCATTTTAAGCATACATTTATTATGTAATTTATCTGGCAGTTTCTAGAAATGAATGAAGTTGTAGCCCTTGCCCTTAAGATGTGTAAACTAGGAAATAGAAAGTCTCCTGGGATTTACCTGCAGTGATAGGAGGGCTCCACTTTGGTCTCGAGCAGAGCCCTTCATCATCTGTCCCAGAACAAAACCTTTGACTTATCTTTAGGGGTAAATAGGATGAATAAAGGTCCAGAAGGATGAGAAGAGGGCAGATTTGTGAACATGGTGCCTCTGCATGTAGATATGGCCCCACCCTCAATTTCATGCTCTCCTATTACTATTTGATATTCTTAATTGTATCTTTGTGCTTCGGTTTTATAAGGAAAGTTCCATGAATTGATTGAGTATGCATGCAAGCAGAGGAGATACACAAAAAAAGTGAAAGACTTTCGTTTTAGTACCTTTACTTGTGCCTGGTTCCTGCTTTTTGAACAAAGATGTTTCCTTTATGTGATGAGCCCTACAAATTATAACTGCTGTCCTGGATGATGGCATTCAACAAGGAGGAAGCATAGGTGCTAAGGTGCAGAGCCGGGAAATCATGAGACAGATTTGCAGGAATGGTGAACCATTGTTTAGAGAAAGTATAGCCAAATGTATAGGAAGCAGTAAGAGACAACAAACGTTAGTTGGGATCAGATTGTATAATTGTAAGTTAAAAGGTATGTGGTTTAAGCAATTAATTGAAAGACTAAACAGATGGAATTGCCAACTTCTGCAAATAATTAGGTTAACTAGGTTAATGGTAAGAGTAACAATAGGTGGCCGTTGTTAAAGTTTACAGTTGAATTATTAGCATGATGATGTCCAAGCTGGAAATGGAGAGGTCACTGTGTTGTGAATAAGGTAACATTCTATTTTGAGCATGTTGAGTTTGACTATATCCATCTAGAATCTGAGAATGTTGTTAAGTATATATTTGAACTCAAGCTACCAGTTAAAAGTTGAAGATGATGTTTTGAGTGTTATAATAAGATTATCATTCTGAAAGCCATACCTGTGAATAAGTTTGTCAAGGGAAGGAAGAAGTAGGTTTCAAAAGGAATGTAGAAAAGGGAAGACTTACAGGGTGGCGCAGTGGGTTAAGCGATACACTATGAAGCAAACTGCAGCCACTGCAGCACGAGTTTGAATCCCTGCCCCTGGCTGGGGAGGTGACCCACATAGCACGCGGCAGACCTCTCCTGCCTCCACCAGCTGCTCCCCTCAGCAGTGAGTTAGAGTAGATCTTCCTGTTCTGCTCCCCACTCTGTCTCAGGTGGGTCCTCTCACCCACACACACACACCTCTGGTCTGTACCCCAGTTCTCGTATACATAAATAAATAAATCTTTAAAAAAAAAGAAAAGAAAAGGGAAGACTTACAAAGGAGAAAGGACCTGTGTCAATATCAAAATAATGATTCAGTCAGAAGGAAAATCAAAGACAAAGGAAGAAAGTTTTTAAGAAAAATAAAAAAGGATTCAACAATATCAAATGGATTATTGAGGTTAAAGAGGAAAATGATCAAGAAAAGGACTTTAACCTTGGGTTTATCCAGAGAGTCATTTCAATAAAAATATCTGGGAAAAAAGAGGGACCATACAAGAGGTTGTCTTGCAGATTTTGTGAAATTTCAGACAATGAGTATATATTAGTCTTTTGCAGTGTTTGTTGATTCAAAGAAGAGCTGGGTTGTCAAGGAGCAAGAGAATGCTTGTTAAAAGGCCAGGTGGTACCTGAGCATATTTTTGAGCCAGAGAGACCTAAGAAGGGAGCAGACACAGACATGAACCATCTTAACCAAAGGCGTTATACTTTGTGTCCCCTTGGACTCATTACTTTTGTAATGTTTGGGAATCTAGATTAAATAGTTACCAATTTGGTAATTAAAAACTATGCACAGAAGAGAATTTGAGTTATTTTGTGAACTGAGGAAATCCATTTTCCACTTTGCATAATTCTACACTATCTTTCTTATGTATTACACTTATGGGTTGTTTTATAAGCAGAATCTGGTAATGAGAGAAAAGTCAAGTTCATTTCCCTATTGTGTGTATCTCCCTTGAATTGCTACAATTTCTCTTTCACAAGAAAAAGTATCTCCATCACCAAAAAGGAGGCTATTCTTTTAATTGCTCCCACAGGCACGGCCTCTTCCCAAGAGTCTTTTGCTTGAGAATTATAGTCAGGAAAACATTTAGGGAAATGTTCCTAGTTTCTTTTTTATTATTATTATTATTATTATTAGTTATATTTGACATCATTTGTAGTCCCCAGGGGGTACCCACCACCATTTCACCCGTGCACCATCACCTCAGTCCC
>JAGFMF010011381.1:2002869-2018726 GCA_019455555.1 Galemys pyrenaicus
GCACCCTCTGGCATCTTCCCCGTCTTTGCCCTCCCCCCTTCTCCTCCCCTCCCCCATGGTATTGTTCCTAGTTTCTAATCCTAGAATAGTTTCTGGTTCTAATGGCAGCTGTGACAGATCACCAGTTCCATCACATCCCCAGTTTTGACCAATTCAATCTTCAGAAAGAACTTCCAGTCCTGAAATGCCCACTCTTAGCAGCCAACTTCTGTTTTCACCAAATAGAGATAGGAATCCCCTTTTGAATGTGGTAACATAATAAAAATCAGGCTGCAAGAAAGAAAACACGAAGCAATTCCACACTTAAAAGAAGCAGCTAAGAAAGTGCTTTACCAAAACACCCTACCAACACTCCACAAGACCCCCCCCCCCCAATGCCAGATGGTTGCAATGGCAAAGTAACCTGGGAAAACAGAAACTGAAGCTGCTGTGTGAGTGAGGGCAAGACACTAATATATTGAACACTGTCTCTGTAGTGAACTTGGCCTACAGTCTTTTATTTAACCTGTTTTACAGTTTTTCTAGAAGTAATCTGGTCTCTTGTTTGATAACCATATCCGTTTTGCCTCTTACAAGCTAAGTAGCCTTTGTCAAGTTATTTATTCTAAGTATTGATTTTCTCCCTTGTTGCTAATTCAGAGGTTTGCTCTGATTCTTAGGTTTCTTTGGTTTTAATTACCTGAAAGACCAGAATCTGGGGGCCTCCCTGGTGGTGCAATGGGTTGAGCAATGAACAACAAAGCAAACCACAGCCACTGCAGCAAGAGTTCAATCCCTGCCCTTGGCTAGGGAGGGGACCCATCTGGCACAGCATCCCTCCCCTGCCTGGTCCACTGCTCCCCTCAACAGTGTATTTCAGTCAATCTGCTGTTCTGCTCCCCACTCTGTCTCTGGTGGATCCTCTCACCCTCCCACACCTCTGGCCTGTACCCCAGTTCTTGTATGCATAAATAAAATAAAATTTAAAAAAAAGACTAGAATCCCTACTCTCGCCCAAATTATTCAAAATAAAATAAATATGACCTACTCTGTAAAATGAGGGTAAAAGAAGTCAACAAAGTTCTGGGTTTGCTATGATGAATACAATGTTCCTTTAAATTTTTCACATTTTTTATCACATCTTTCCCCAAAGATTATTTGGTATATTCTGCTTTGCTGATGCTTAAAACATACTCTACCTACAGAAAACACATTACTTTGCTTTTCAGGTATCCATCACAAAGCTTTCCAGAAGTGGTTCTAAACATATCAACATCAAAGACTTTCTAGAATCAAAAGTTACAGGAAGAGAATGATCTTTTCCAAATATTTATATCACTACTATTCCACATGGTATATTTTCTCATATGAGAGTTCTGATAGGAAGTGCAAAACTACTTTTTGTGTGAAAGTGTGTAAGTGTACTATTGATGAATCAAAATACTGGAAAAGTGCCCATCATAAAAGAATGTAAATAAATTGTGGTACAATGATACCATGAAATACTATGCAACCATTTAAAAGAAACATTTTATAAACTATGTACTAATATGGAAAATTTTCAGAACATACTATTAGGATAAAAATAATAATAGAACAGTATATACAGATTACAAATAATAAAGAAACACTGGAAAGCTATACAGAGAAAACAACAAGGTAGTTACCAAAATGGTGAGAGGGTAGATAAAATATAAACATGTAGAAGCAAATTTACAAGACCTACCTTTTAATTTTGCTATGATTTTTTAACTATACAGTCTATTCAAAACAAAAAAGGTTTTAATTTAGAAAATTTTTTCAAACAAATGTAAAGGGCACAGGGAGTAGATTTGTAGAAAGCTCTTCTCTGAATAAAGAGACCTTTGGAAAATACCAGTGTATAGGGCAAAACTTAGGACTGTTGACCTAGCCTTCAGCATTCTCCAGGTGCAAGCAGTTATCACATTCCCTGGATGACGAGGAATAAAACTTTAAGATACACCAGACATGCAAGTTGGTCAAAAAGTCTTACTAAAACAGTTTCTCATAATCAATTCCCAAATGGGGCCTCCCTGGTGGCACAAGGTGTCAAGCACCGCACTGTGAAGCTCTCTGCAGCCGCTGCAGAATGAGTTCTATCCCCAGGCAGGGAGGTGACCCATATGGCACAGCAGACCTCTCCTGCCTCGCCTGCTGCTCCCCTCAGCAGTGTATTTCAGTCTGCCTGTTCTGCTCCCCACTCTGACTGGTGAACCCTCTCACCCCCCCACACTTCTGGCCTGTACCCCTTGTATGCATAAATCTTTTTAAAAATTAACTCACAAATATTATTTTCTAAAAATATCTGGGTTTTCACTACCATTTTTTCAGCCACTTACCTGATTTTTTTAAATATCTGAATTCAGAATTCACCCCTTAGTATTTATTTGCTCTGCCTAATCAAGAATCTATCTTGTTGAACCATTCAATTTTAAGACTGAAAAATCTAAGAATCTTGGCTGGATTTCTGTCCAACTTGCAGCTGCCTTGCTCATTGTCATTGTAAACTGCTCTCACATGTGACCAACCCCACTATAATATTAACACATATAAAGCATGTCATCCTTACTAACTATGTGTCCCAAACAATCAGAAGTAGCATGGAGAGTATGTCACACCGATACTTCCTATTTCACTGCTAAATTCGAAGTAAGATATGGAATCTGATTTTTTTTATTCCCTACCTCCTATCTTCTGCATTGATTAACCTGATTTATGTTCTCTGCTTTCAAAAAATTCTACCTTTAAAACATTTAAACGAAATTACTTGGCCAAATTAAAAGCCATTATCTATTTCAGGTTCTATCCCTAAATTCTCAGTGATGGTATTTTTCCTTTGAGTTCAATGATAAAGAAAGGATTCAGGGCCTCCCTGGTGGTGCAGTGGGTTAAGCAATGCACTATGAAGCAAACCGCAGCCACTGCAGCATGAGTTTGATCCTGCCTCTGGCCAGGGAGGGGGCCCACATGGCACAGGAGACCTCTCCTGCCTCTTCCCCTGCTGCCCTCAGCAGTGTGTTTCAGTCTATCTGCCTGTTCTGCTCCCTGCTCTGTGTCTGGTGAATCCTCTCACAACCCCCACACCTCTGGCCTGTACCCCAGTTCTTTTATGCATAAATAAGTACCTTTTTTTTAAAAAGGGACTGAGAAAAATGGTTTACTTGAAAATTATGGTTCCTCCAGTATCCTCTTTAAAGGTAACAACAAAATATGAAAACATACACCAATAAACAACAGTCCTTAAGAGCTGACCTACCTTGGTAAAGCCTGGCTTTCTTTTAGTAAAGCATTTTGTAAAATCTGAAAATTGAAGAGAAAGTCACTAAAGACATACAGAATTAAGAAATAAAAAAAAAACGATGCATTGAAGTTCTGCATTTAGAAAACTAGGTACAACTAGTTATTAGATAAACCAGAATATAACAAAGGTTGATGCAAGTGGTAGCAAGTATTATTAAAACAATGCTCATTCAAGTGTGAAGATTACTAACTGAAAAAGCTGGGTCAAAAGAAGAGCATACTGTAGAATTCCATTTCTATGCAAGAACAGACAAAACTAATCTATGGTGATAAAAATCAAACCAGTGGTCAACTTTTGAAGGTGGAGATTGACTGGAAGATAGCAAAGGGATTTTCTGAGCTGATAGATATGTTCTATATCTCATTTGGGAGACCTTGTCAAATTCATCTAACTATACATTTAAGATGCATTTTACTCTGTATATTTTAAAAATGCTATGTAAAGAAAAATCTGAAGTTCAGAATAGTATATAAGAACTATTAGGCTGGGCCTCCCTGGTGGCACAGTGGGTTGGGCAACGCACTATGAGGCAGGCTGCAGCCACTGTAGCATGAATTCGATCCCTGCATCCGACCAGAGAGGGAACCCACTCCTGCCTCACCTGCCGCTCCCCTCAGCAGTGTGTTTCAGTCAGTCTGCCTATTCTGCTCCCACTCTGTCTCTGGTGGATCCTCTCACCTCCCGTGACTCTTGCCTGTACCCCAACTCTTGTATGCATTAATAAATAAATCTTAAAAAAAAAAGAACTATTAGGCTTATATAAGAACTAATATAAGAACTATTAGGCTAGCCACAGTGCTTCCTATTGAGGTAGAATAGGTCCTATATCAATACAGGCAACTGTCACACTGCCATCAGTCTTCATTCAAATCAAGATAAGTCAGTTAAAAATGATTCATTCTCTGCCTTTGAACATACTCTCCCATACTATTCACTGGCAAATATTCACAACATTCATAGTTAATAGTAGGCAAACTTCCATTCAGTCTGGACCAAATCATGGCAAAAGCTAAGATAGTAGAAGTTAATTCAAGTGATTATGCTGAAGCTGATGATGATATGCAACATTTTGACTTCAAATGAATTGACTACTTCAAGAATGAAGACAGTACTCATTCCAACACCTTAAGTGACATGACTATTCTACTATCAGAGATCTTTACACTATAGGCTTCTCAGCACTCTCAATATAATGTTAAACCTTGAAAGAAGAAAGAATAAGAAAGTTAGAATGTTTATCTTCTGTCTTTAAACTATCCAAAAAGAAATCCTGGGTGATTTCTTTTACCCAAGGAAACAGTTTTAAGCTGCAGTATATGTAGTATTAAAAAAAGACAGTCAATACAACCAGTAATAATAAATTTTGTCCCTGTAAAATTGATCCATTTACCATCCTTTGAAGGTTCAATAAAGGTCAGTACAAATGAAAATAAAAGGCTCAGGTGCATTTCGAGGTGCACTTAGTGAAATGAAGTGAAAAGGTCTATTGGCTTAAGTACACAGAAGCTGCTAGAGAGGGGACACTGCATTCTTCTCTTACCTATTAAGAAAAAAAGATCCCAAAACATTAAAACAAAAAAAATTTTTTTCATAAACTATTAAAGACTTTATGCAGCTAACCAAGTGAACATACATATATATATATATATACAGCAGCTAGATGCACATATATACATACATGCATAATTAATGCCTTTATAGTTCATGAACACGAATCAAAATAATGAATGTGTAGTCAGTGAACATGAATTAGACTGATACAATAAGACCGCAGAAAAGATGCGTTGATTTCATCCACCTGACTATCTGACTCAGGACATAAGCTCTAAGAGAGCAAAGTACTTTCTGCGTTGGCATTTGCTCTCCCTCCTTTATCTATTGCTAACACAAGGCTGTACGAACCCTGTTTCTTCATACTGAAGAAGAGATGACTACAAGAGTGAAAGGGGAGAACAAACAGGGGCCCCACAGAAATGCAAAACCACCAACAGCTGTGTTATTTAAAATTGTCATATATACTAAAATTGTCTCTAGTCTTGGTCTTGTGCTATGTTTATCATGTAACAAGTAATGCCTTAAGTCCTAGGAACATGATGTAACTTATTATGTATTTAGAAATATCTTAAATCTTTAAGGTCCCATCCATGGCGGTGTGGACATAGGTAAAAAAGATTACAAATGTTGAAGCCATAAAACCTTTGTTTGAATGCCCCCTTGGCCATTTACAAGCAGTGTGAAAATTTTTATAGACTCTGTAGTTTGTTTTCATCATCTATGAGTGGAATAGTAGCTACATTTTAAAGTATAAAGATAGAAAAATTGTATATGCTACATATATGTGTGTACCTACATATACAGCTGTGTATTCATCATTTATATATAGTTACTTGTATCTGTCTTATACATGTATATATAGTGCAAATACATACATGTATATCAATCAGGGACTCGGTATTTACTTGACTATTTAGTGCACTATGTGGCACATTTATTCACAGCATTTTAGTGAAAAATAAATGTATTTCCATTTGAGCTAAAAGGTTCCAGGAATATTCCAGGCAATAGTAAATGAATATTCTCCCTACCTGCAGCCAAGCACTAAGAATAATGAACTAAATACTAAAGTAATTCTAAATGCACATTAATTATGCACTTTGAGATTTAGTTTTAAATGTTTTCAAAAATATTGGAAAATTAAGCTTTTATGAAGAATTATTATTGGGAGATAGTGCTCCAGGGACCTTTCCAAATTGGATGCTGGGTGGCTGGAAATTGAGGGACAAAATGCAGTGGCATGCCATGGTCCCTGGCTGGAGACTCTTCCCCAAAGCACAAGGAAGTCAAGGAAAGAGCAACACTAGTGCAAAGTTAAAGATAAGTCCAGAATCAGGTTGTGGAATAAAAGCTAAGAACAGGGACCTCCCTGGTTGTGCAAGGAATTAAGTTGTAGCACTACGAAGCAGCTACAGGCACCACAGCATGAGTTCGATCCCTGGCCAGGGAGGTGACCCACATGGCGCAGCAGATCTCTCCTGTCTCGCCCCCTCAGCAGTGTGTTCCAGTTAATCTGCCTGTTCTGTTTCCCACTCTGTTTCTGGTGAATCCTCTCACTCCCCACACCTCTGGTCTGTACCCCAGTTCTTGTATGCATAAATAAATAAATCTTTAAAAATAAATAAGTAAATAAAATTAAAGCTAAGAGCAGTTAGAGTTCTTCCCACCATGCCTACAAATGCTACTGGACTAACCTTGCTGGGTAGACTGCAATCCCAGCACGGGACACATGATCTTCCAGCGACTGTCATGTACCCTCTGACAGACACGTATTAGACTCACTGGTTTATGGTCTCATTGGAGAAAACTGCATCTGAATTCAACTATTAGGTTATGGTCAGGGTTCACAGTGAGAAGACAACTGAAGAGTGACCTGGAGTTGGGTCTTTAGGCTGACACTATGAACTATTGTGGTTTCCACCCCTGCATGTAAAATGTGAAATGGAATCAGCGTGCTTTAAACCTGCACTCCCCTGTTCCATAAGTGATAGACAAGATCTTTTCTGTGATGGCTGCATGCACTATTCCCTTAGCATGGTCAAGAACAATAATATATCAAAAAGAAGAAAGAAAATCACAGTTTTAGTTAAATATTTAATAGCTGCCAGGTACTCAGAGAGATCATTTCTCAGAACAACACCATAACCTACCTCCCTGACACAGTCAGCAAACACTGCTTTTTAAAGTAACCAGCGTTTAGCCTGCTACTAAGCTTTTGTTGAAATTGAATGCCTGACTTATAAGCTTGTGACTCTCTGCATTGTCATCACCCTTTTGGGGTGAGTCAATTCTAACTTGACAACTGTCAAGGTGAGAATGTCCTTCACAGGTCTCACTAGTCAAATGGAAATGGTAGATTCAAGAGTGAGGCCACTGGGCTCTAGCAGCATTTTGGTTTTCTATGGAAAAGTGGGACCTCACTGGTGGGCTCTGTGCTACCACGAAGAGGGCCCACTATTATGGCCTGAGTTTGATCCCTGGCCACGTGACACAACAGACCTCTCTTGTCCCGCCCACAGCTCCCCTCAGCAGTGTATTTCAGTGGGTCTGCCTGTTCTGTTCCCCATTCTGTTTCTAATAAATCCTCTCATCCCCACACACCTCTGGCCTGTACCCCAGTTCTTCCATGAAAAAATAAATCAATAACATCTTCTAAAAAGAAAGAAAAGTGTCAGCTACCCCTTTGTGGACCTCCCTTACCTAACGCTGCCACAGGAAACAAAACCAGTAACTCAACAAGATCTTATTCACGGAAGTTTACTTAAGTGTTTGGGCTTAACTCGGTGATTTTGCTAAGTTCAAAATCCACTCTCCAGCCTTGGTGCCAGCTCTGAGAGACTGGTCAGGACCTGCCGCTACTGAGCTGATCTGAAAACCATCATCTTTTCCTTAGGCAATGCTTCTCAGAACCAGGGAGGAAGTTATGTTTTTACTGCCATGTGGTATGTAGGCAGTAGGTTGAACATCTAGTCTGGTACCTGAGGGCTTTAGACTATAAAGATAGCCCTTATAGGAGCAGCTAACTATGGAAACAAATCATGGCTGTCAATCAGATAATCTGGGTCACTCAGGTAGATACCTTTGTAAGGCATCTTTTCTTTTTGTTTTTAAAGATTTATTTATGCATATGAGAACTGGGGTACAGGTCAGAGGTGTGTGGAGGTGAGAGGATCCACCAGAGACAGACAGGGAGCAGAACAGGCAGATCAACAGAAGTACACTGTTGAGGGGAGCAGCGGACGAGGCAGGAAAGGTCTGCTGCACCTCACCTTGCTGGCCAGCGGCAGGGATCGAACTTGTGCTGCAGTGGCTGTGGTTTGCTTCATAGTGCGTTGCTTAACCCACTGCACCACCAGGGAGGGTCCAAGGATCCATTTTCTAATGAGACTAAATCAAACTTCTGGTCAAGCCTACACTCTCCAGATAGTTACTATTGTCACATGGCCCTATGAGCATTTAACACATAGCAACATCACCACTATCTAGGATGGGATACAAGTTAAAGAATGAAATATTTTCTGTGCAGATGCCAGGCTTGTGCCTGCTATAAAAGTTGGTCCATTTGTCTCTCAATGAAAGAAACCACCATATTCAACAGGTGTTGTCATTACCTGCTCCTTGAAAACTAGCTGCATTAGAATTTGACCTGTTCTTGAGACTAGTATTGATGCTTGACCACAACTGACATCTTTTCAGATTATGTTGTTGCTGTTCCAGGGTAACCAGATAACTTTGATCACATTATTGAGACCCTTGGAATCAAACTGTTTTCAGCTTTCTAAACCATTTAGTCTGAAATGTATGCCTTTTGTCTCAATGGTCACACAACAATGGGCCAAAGTCAAGGTATTTAATGGATATCCAATGCACCAAACCATTCACAGACATTTGATTCTGTAGAGCCCTGGAACAGCCCTTCCAAAAATCAACACAAAAAGATTTTTGATTCCACAACCTTCACCTCCTTAGTAATACACATTAATAAGAGAGGGGTCACTGTATGTAGCCCCCACCAAAAGTTTTCATCTCCTTTTAACTGATTCTGGGTGATGATCAGAAAAGGGTGGAAGGTTATATATACTCTTTTGAAAATTTAGAACTCCACCCTATTACTGGGCATGATACTTTTTACTTTACCAGTAACCATAGACTGGCCTACCTGCTACATATTCGCTATGGTAACCAAGCCCAAACAAAGCTTTATCTGTTTTGCCCATTGAGACATGCCAAGCTACTAGAATAGCACCTGGCACAGAATCAACTCTCAATAAAGATATATTAATTATTGAATCAATAATATATGAGCACTCTACCATATGACCTTAGTTCTTTAAATTAGTTAAAATAGTTTATATGTTGACACATTCAGATCTGGCTTATTCATTTTTAATTCCTAATACTCTTCCTTATAAGAATAAATAATTTTTCACTTCTTCTACTGCTGGACAGTTTGTATGTATCAACAGAGAAAAACTTACTATCATAATTTTTGGAGAAAAATCAAATTTGTGGATATATAATATGTAGTAAAAGATTTCTCAAAATGCACAGGAAAAAAAAAACCTAATTTGTAAATAGTGGTTACCTCTGGAAAGAAAGGAAAAGGGATTTGAAGGTGAAGGGACAGCCAATTTGTAACTTCCTATTTCTTTTATTTAAAAAAAGAGAGAGAGATTAAGCAAAGAATAAGATATTTCCAAAGTGGATGGTTGTTATAAGAATTTCTAGTAGGTTTTACTTTGCGTTTTTTTCTGTATTGATGGAGGCAGTGACTGAGCAAGAGAAGATGGTCTTTTCAGTCACTCATGACCAGTTGGCATGACTGAGAGATGGTTTTGATGGTTATGTCTTTTTTTCTCTTCAATAAGCAAATAATTATTAAATCCTGGGTGCAGAACACCAGTTATTTTAGGTGCTTTGAAAAACAAAATATCCTGTTGTCCAGGCATTTTGAAAGTGGAATGTCATGAAGAATTAGAAATCTCATCTGGTGTATGGCAATGAGTCAAAGCAATCAGTCCCTACTGGACAGGAATCCAACCAAGCATCTTGGCTGGTTTCCTCCCTTCTTCTGCCAACCGAACCAAGTAGTTTGTGGCAAATAGTGGTAACACACGAGTGGTATTAGGATTAACATCTAAGTATGTATCATCAAAAATATAAAATAATTGGATTTTTGATAGTGAATTTAATATAATGTCTATAGATGTTAACTTACAATGATGCATAAGTTATATAATGGAACTTGTATAATATGTGTTATAATACAATGTTACTTCAATAAAAATTTAAATGTACAAATGTATACTGTAAAGTTAAACAAGAAGGGAACAGTGATAACTACAAAAAAAAAAAACCAAAGCTTTTTAGTGTACAAAATGCTACAGGTTTTTTCTTCTACTTCATTTAAATGAGTGTTATTTTTCCAAAAACAAAGGATCTGACTAAGGAAATTTTACCTGCTATAGATTGATGACTGTATTGTTGTTTCTTATGTTTTGATTTTGTATCTTTATACTGCTTCTAACTGGTTATTTCTAGTGTGTTTCAATTCAGCATGCTAGAACTGAATTTTAAATTATGAGGGCAATGATTTAGGGGTCTTTGAAACACTGCATTCCTAGAATGACATGGTTTTTTGTTGTGTTTATTTTACATAGAAAGAAATTAGTTTTCCAATTGGAGGCAGAGAAGTTATTTTAACCCAGCTTGCATTGTGAATCCCTTTGGGCACACCTAGTGTATGTTCCTCTCATTCAGCACCCGTGAACAGCGGGAACTCCTTTTCTTCTTCAGAAATGTCAAAAGGAGGAGGGGCAGACTGGATATTGTGACACTAGTCTACGTTGATGTAATATTGAGTCACTCGGCTACATGTTTCTTGAAGCTCTGTAACAATATGGAATGTTATCCTGTGTTTTTCCCTGCCTGTGTTTCTGAAGTCTGTGCGTGCACACAAGTGTGTGGTGACACAGATAACTGTTTGGATAGGTCTTGTAGTTAAAACCCTCACTTTACAGTCTTGGTATCACTAGTTTTACAGTTGCTTCTCTTCCTTGTTTAAGAAAATTGTATTTTAAATTAAGACACCATCAGGACCATGTAGTAACACTGCAGTTACATCTTCTGATCAAAATGACAAGACTCAACAACAAGCTGGAATCCAGCCTTAATGAATCAAAAAATGTAGCGAGAAAAAGCCTGTTGCAGCCAGTCTTGAGTTACAACTCAAAACTGAGACAGTGGGTTTTTTTCCATTTTATTTTTATATATATTTTACATTATTTTTCATTTTTGTACAGTGTATATTTCTTATCCCTGTGAAATTCCCATCACCAATTCACCTGTGCACCATCACCATAGTCCTTTGTGCTCTTCCCACCCATTTTGTTACTTCTCCTTCCTCCTCCCCTAGGGAATGAGACAGTGTTTTTTAAATGTAGAAAATTAACTGAGATGTCCTGATGTATGTAATGTGTAATCATAGCATTGTTTCCAGAAAGGGAAGTGGAAAGCATAACTCGATTAAGACCACAAAATGTCCTCAAGTGAAAAGTCATCAAGCATTCATGAAACTTCTCTCTGCTCCAAGTTTTGACTAGACAATAGTACTTAAGAGAGCTTGTGCAGAAGACTTGTCCTGAATGCTTGTGAGTAGGGCCATGCAACAAAGCATTTGACAGTAATTTGTGGGCCACCCAATACTTTTTCTTTGCCACCCTACCTAGGCCTGCTCCATACTCATGCTTCAGGCCATTCATATCAGACTTCTGGAAATAAAATTCTAAACGCTCTGTCCACTTCACCCATTTGTTCCAAGAAACAAACCCACATCACAAAAATAATAATTACTGTAATTATTATATGATGTATAATCATATATAGTCATATAATTATTAGCTTAATATAGTTAATATTATAATAATAATAACCACTAAGTGCTCATTGATTCCGGACAATGTGCTTTACACATATTAACTCACTGAATCCTCACAACATGCTACAAGGTAGACACCATCATTAAGTAAGATGTAAGGATGATGGTGCCACCAGGACATCTCCAGTTAATTTCCTACATTTCAAAAATACGATTTCAGTTTTGAGTTCTATTCAAGACTAGTTGCATTAGCCTATGCTTGCCACATCTTTGATATATTAAGCTGAGAAACACTAAGGCACAGAGGGGTTAAGAAACTTGCCACACAGTCACCCATTTGGTAAATCAAGAAGCCCAGAGTTGAATGAGATGGTTTGAGTCTGTAACCTTTAACCTATAATGCTGGGAACAATGCACTGGCCCTTTCTAGGGGTCCTGCCCACCCTCTCAATGAGACTCACTCTAAAAAGTAAGGATTTAGAGGCCTCCTGGGTGATGCAGGGGTTACAGTCTCAGTTCTATCAAGCTTAGCCAGCCACTGCAGCATGAGTTTGATCCCCAGTCAGCGCAGTGACCCACATGGCATAGAAGACCTCTCCTGTCTCACCTGCTGCTCCCCTCAGCAGTGTATTTCAGTGGATCTGCTTGTTCTGCTCCCCACTCTGTCTCTAGTAATCCTCTCACCTCCCTCCCCACAAATTCTGGTCTACACCCCAATTCTTGTATGCATAAATAAATAAAAATAAATTTTTAAAAAGTAAGAAGTTTAGGTATTATAATAGATCAGGGTGGGGCTTTACAAACCAGTGGAATTATATGCAAATCTTCATCATTTGCTCAGATACCAGTCAGGACCCATGCTGCTACAATCTAGCTAATCTCCAATACTCTTTCTGAAGTTCACTTAAAAATTGAATTTAGGAGATAGGAAATGCTACGGACAATACTAGTTACCCTCAAGTAAACTTTCAGAACCCATATATCTGTAATAAAAGACAAACCAGAAAATATTCAAGATGTACTACAGGATTTGAAGGGGAAATCCGTATGGCAAATTTACTTATTCAAGGCACTGTTTAGGCAAAGCCAGTGTCAGTTTCGGTCTTTATGACAAGGCATGGACAACTAGCAAAAGTAGCTAAAGTGTCAAATATGGTGCACAATGAAAATCAAAAAGGGGAAAATGTGAGAGTCAATGTTTGGACAATTGATATAAAAAAAATATGGGTACAATATGGCAGAAGGTGATAGAAGGTGGCCTCCCCTATGAATGCAATATGCTCAATGAAAGAATGTTTTATCTGGGCATGTCAACAGTCAGCCTAATCTGAAAACCCAACCATCAAGTGCCAGATGAGGAGTGCAAAAATGCCAAGAAACACATCAAGAGGTAAAGAGAGCCAATAAAAAAACTCCCATCTTGTGGCAGCTTTATGAAAAGGATTTACATAGAAATCAAGGACTAATAATGCGAGCATACAAATTACTGTAGAAAATGATGATTAGTGATAATAATTGTTCAAGAAAACATGTGTGTCACCTGCCTCTAAATGGTAATTTACATTTGATTAATGAATAATTCAACTCCCGAGGCTTAGGACAACCCTGCTGTCACTAACTAGTTTTCTAGTCAGGCCAAAGGGAGAAAGCTGTAACTGAATAGCCCCCCAGGATGACCTCTCCCCACAAACAATTCCTTCATTGTCACTTTCTCCCTGTTTGTACTGGTGAAGGCTTGAACATCTCTATCTCTCTTTCCTTCTCTCACTCTCCACTTGTCTTCATACCTGTTTGTTTTATCTTGTTCACCTTCAAAGTCTAAATAAACAGATGGCTCATAACTCCCAAGTTTTCAAGTGCTTAAAGGTTTAGTGTATAGAACTTGCAAGACTTTGAGAAAGAAAACATAAGATCTGCCCTTGGCAAATTAGCATGAGGAATTCTCTGAATATTGAACTACAGTGCCCAGAAAGATATTTCATTCTATTTCGCTGCAAACTCACATTCTGAAAAATAAAATGCCCAGGAGGGCAATGATAGATATTATATTTTGAAATTGACAAAGGTGGGCCTCCCTGGTGGTGCAGCGGGTTGGTTGAGCGCCTCACTGTGAAGCATCCGCTGCACAGCAGCAAGAGTTCAATCCCTGGCCAGGGAGGGGACCCACTTGGTGCAGCAGATCTCTCCTGCCTCACCTGCCCTCTGCTCCCCTCAGCAGTATATTTTGCTCGATCTGACTCTTCTGCTCCCCGCTCTGTCTGTGGTGAATCCTCTCACCTCCCACAACTCTGGCCTGTACCCAGCTCTTGTATGCATAAATAAATAGATCTTTATAAATTTGGGGTTTTTTTTAAGATTTATTTATTTATGCATACAAGCACTGAGGTACAGGCCAGAGGTGCTGGGGTGGAGGGGGGGTAGGTGGGTGAGAGGATTCACCAAAGACAGAATAGGGAAGAGAACAGGCAGATCTACTGAAATACACTGCTGAGGGGAGCAGTGGGCGAGGCAGGAAAGGTCTGCTACTCCATGTTTGTCACCTCCCCAGCCAGGGGCAGGGATTGAACGTGTGCTGCAGTGGCTGCCGTTTTTTCATAGTGCATTCCTTAACCCGTTGCGCCACCAGGGAGGCCCCATAAGTAAATAAATCTTCTAAAAATAAATAAATAATAAATAAATAAAAGTTGACAAAGCTGGCATCCCTGGTAGTGCAAGGGGTAAGTACCGCACTATGAAGCATCTGCAGCCACTGCAGCATGAGTTTGATCCCTGACCAGGGAAGTGACCCACATGGCCCAGCAGACCTGTCCTGCCTCATCTGCTGGTCCCCTCAGCAGTATACTTCAGCAATCTGCCTGTTCTGTTCCCCACTCTGTCTCTGGTGAATCCTCTCACTGTACCCCCCCCACATATCTTTAGCCTGTACCCCAGTTCTTGGATGCATAAATAAATAAATCTTTAAAATAAAGAAATAAATTTGAAAAAGGCACTAATGGAACAGAGATGTTACTATCATCAATCTTCCCAAATGAGAAATGTCAGGATATCACCTTCAGAGAGTTATTATTTAAAGAAAAAAGAAGTAGGACTGCTCTTGGCTGAAAGTGTCTACCTAAAACTTACAAGTTGAAACTTAATCCTCAAAATGATGAAATATGGAGGCAGGACCTCCAAGAAATTAGGTCATGAGGGAAGACCCCTCTTGAATGAGATTAGTGCCCTTATGATAGACACCCAAGACACATCCCCTCCCCCATTTGCTTTGTGAGGCTCCAGTGAAAACTATAATCTACAAACCAGGAAGTGGAGCCTCATCAGACACTGAGTCTATCTGGGTTTTGGAATTCCCAGTCTCTGGAAATGTAAGAAGGAATTTTTATTTTGTATAGGGCAGCCAATCTGTGGCATTTTGTTAAAACAGTCTGAAGGGACTGAGACAAGACTCAAACTAATGATATTCAATATATTTGAATGGTAAATTTCTAAACCTCTTATTATCTTTTTTTAGATTTATTTTATTTTTTTATTCATACAAGAGCTGGGGCACAGGCTAGAGGTGTGGAGTGTGGGTTGTGTGAGAGGATTCACCAGAGACAGAGTGGGGAGCAGAACAGGCAGATCTACTGAAGTACACTGCTGAAGGGATCAGTGGGTGAGACAGGAGAGGTCTGCTGTGCCATGTGAGTCAGCTCCCTGGCTGGGAATCAATCACAGTGGCCGCCTAAGTTTCATAATGCTGAAACTTAACCCCTTGTGCCACCAGGGAGACCCACCTCTTATTATTCCTAATGAAGCATTTATATGACATTTTTAATTGAATGAGCACAAATTAATGGCAAAAATCAGCTATTAATTCTCCATAAAAATCTCTGCTACTGGTAAGCTATAGAAATATTTAGAAAATTTTGTTTATTGGTTTATTTTGTGGTATGTCTGCTTTAGCAGAAGCTATTTTGTTTTAAACATTATTTCCTGTGTCTCCCCAAAGAGACAGAGAGAACAAGAATGAAAGAGAAAAGGGTGGGTAGGGGAGGGATAGAAAGAGGATAGAAAAAAAAAAAAAAAAAAGGGAGCATACTAGAAGTATCCTGTATCCATATGTTAAAAGCATTAGGGAAACTCTTA
>JAGFMF010011381.1:2018905-2033222 GCA_019455555.1 Galemys pyrenaicus
GAGAGGTCTGCTGCGCCATGTGGGTCCCCTCCAAGCCGGCAGCAGGGATCGAACTCGTGCTGCAGTGGCTGAGGCTTGCTTCATAGTGCGTTCCTTAACACACTGCGCCACCGGGGAGGCCCAAATCGTATCTTATAGTATGAAATTTAATCATATTCTTTTCTAAAAGTGATTGAAAAACAAGTAGGATCTGATATATAAAGTGCCTGAAAGAGGGGAAGTGAAAGCAAATGAAGTAAGAATTAGAAGCACTGCAGTTGGTTTTCCCTAACTTTGTTATGGATACTGTTGTACCTCACTGCTCTATCCTGTCTGGGAAAGAACCTTGTCAGTTGTCTCTATATGCAAACACTAGCCACAGAGTAGCCATTCTCTGAATGTCTGCTGAATTAATGAATAATGAATCCAAGTGTTCAACAGTTAATATGTTCTTAAAACTTTATATAATCTACCTACCCAAAGTGATCCTTTGCCTGTAGGAAATTGACTTCTGAAGACATGATATTTATAACAATGTATTCTTCCAATTTGTTACTCCTCAGCATTAATTTCTAAACCAAGTTTTACCTTCCCCCAAACCATTTTTTAGTTTGGCGAATGTGTATGTGTTCTTCAAGAAGCAAAGAAGCAAACCTGAACAAGCACTTTTTGCTACATATTCTAATGAAGGATGGCTAATGATAGAGCTATCCTAAATCTGATCCACAATATGGGTAAGCCCATGCAACCATTCATTCAGTATCTACTGAATAACTGTCATGTAGGGAATCAAGGAGGCAAAATGTGTGACCTTTTGGAATGTCTAGACTAGTAAAGGAGAAGTAGACCCGAAAAAAAACTATAACCAAAGATAGAAACAGTTCCCTCAGAATATAGTAGATTATATTTTTTAAATATAAATATGCAGAGACAGACTGATGGAATAGTGAGTTTAGCCTAAGAATGTTTCCTGAAAATGCAGTGAGAATGATGTAGTAATGTTAATTTCTGGGAGTAGTGTTACAGGCATAAGGAACAGTAATAGTAAAGCCTATGAAGAAAGTGTTTTGGGAATAGAAATTAGGTGAGTGTGATTTTTGACATAAGAGGAAGTTTAAATTTCTTTGAATATTCTTTTTTTAAGATTATTTATTTATGCATACAAGCACTAGGGTACAGGCCAGAGGTGTGGGAGGTGAGAGGATCCACCAGAGACAGAGTAGGGAAAAGAACAGGCATATTAACTGAAACACACTGCCGAGGGGAGCAGTGAGAGGGGCAGGAGAGGTCTGCATGCTCCATGTGGGTCACCTCCCCAAGGTGGCAAGGATCCAACTCGTGCTGTAGTGGCTGCATTGGCTTCATGCTGTGTTGGCTTAACCCATTGTGCCACTAGGGAGGCCCTGAATATTCTTTTAAAATTAATGTCTAAGAGTTAGAAACTGTTCTTCCAAACTCACCTCATACTTTTTTTTTTTTTTTTGCTATTTTCTTACTGAGCAGCCTTAGGTTCCAGAGATGTAGGATTTGTGTCTTCCCCTAATGAGCTTTCTCCAAAATTGTCATCATGAATTTAAGCATGAAACCAGGGCAGTCTTCACATGGGGGAGCCTATATAGTTGGTAATGCACCCACCACTTGAAGCTAGACAACAAAATCAAGAGCATTCCTGTCATCACGTTCACTAGAATGCACAGCTGAACTCAGGATTACAACCTAGTTTGGATGTTGACACATTATAATCATCAATACCTTCATGTGAATTCATTTTTGTATATGAACAAATCATTGCCTAGAAAGGAAAAGAGCTGGACTTTGAAAGACTAGAAGAAAAGAGAGCTAGCTAGGCCTGGCAGGTGAAGGAGAAAAGCAGGAAAAACTCAATAAATATGTGATAAGTCATGAAGACAAAACTATTTTACACTCAAAATCTTAGCTATCCTAAAAGACAGTCTTAGAGTATTTCTACATGAAAGTACAAATGTGGGGCCTCCCTGGTGGCACAGTGGGTTAAGCAGTGCACTATAAAGCAAACTGCAACCCGAATTCAAATCCCTGCCCCCCCAGCTGGGTAGGTGACCCACATGGTGTAGCAGACCTCTCCTGCCTCACCAGTTGCTCCTCTCAGCAGTGTGTTTCCATCCATCTGCCTGTTCTGTTTCCCACTCTGTCTCTGTTGGATCCTCTTACCCCAACACACACACCTCTGGCCTGTACCCCAGTTCTTGTATGTATAAATAAATAAATCTTAAAAAAAAAAAAAAAGAAAGTACAAATGCTTCCTTTCAGTACTAGAATATTTGAGACTACAAGGCAAATGAACATTCTTTCCTAGACCATGATAAAGCTCAAGGTCCTTGTGTGTGTGCTGTGATTGTGCCCACTGCTACTTGTCTTACCAGATCTTGTGCCTCCCTTCATTTTAAAAGTGGCAATGCCAAATATCTTACACTGGTAACTTTGAAATGTCAGTGTTTAGCATTATGGTATCATCCACTTTAATTTGACATTAACCTAAAAGTAAATTTATTATAACAATAAAACAACATCTTAAAAAGTAGCTACCATACAAGACCTTCTTTAGGAAGGCATAGCTGTCTCAGATAGAAATTATATTCAATTTGATATGTTTCTTTTTTTAAAAAAAAAAGACTATTGGTAAAAAAAAAACACAACCTATTGACACTCATTTTCTAATGTGTCCCAAAAACAGATTCCAAGGACAAAAAGGCTGGAGGAGGAGAAAACAAAAAGGAAGGGGAAGTGATAAGAAAGAAAGAGGAAAGAAAAGGGGGGAAGAAAAAAATCCAATTTATATTGTACGATGTGATTTTATTCAAATAAGTACAATCTCCCAGATGAATACTTCACATGCATATTTTGACACATTTATTTTAAAAATTTTAAATTTACTTTATTATATGTCATAATATATAGGGGAGAACTCTCTTTATAATTGTATCTCTTTTGTTCTAAATCAGATCTACTAAATACAAAGAAAAAATAAATTCAAAATCTAAAAATCCTTGATTATAAAGATTCTCCAAATCAAAACTAGTAAAATTAAAAGTAATGTTATAAACCAAGAAGTTCCATTAAAACATGGCTTAATTTTCTGTATGTTGGCATTATTACTAACAACTTTTGTGGGACTAACTCCTTTGTAATCTTTATTCCTGGAACTTTATTTACCTCTTTATACCATTCCACTATATCTCTCACAATTCTAACTTAAGATTAAAAAAAAAAACCCTAAGAAGAGGGGCAAAATGTTCAAGTTTCTTGTAGAGGGGTGAGGGAATAACCAAGAAAAAAAAAAAAAGTGCCAGAATTAACATCATCCAGATTTGACTGTCTCTGGGAAAGCACTGAATTGGATGGAATGAAGCCCGGTTCATGCTCCACCTTAGCTATTCACCACTTTTAATTCTGCTTCAAAACACAGCTTTCCCCTTTAATGGGCAATTAAGAGTCAAGGTTAGAGAGTACTTGAGGACTATGACCTCACCTGAAAACCGGCTGACCTCTGCTAGCAATTTCCAGTAGATGTGTTCAAACTCTGTCTCTGTAACTAGCTAGTTCTGAACCTTCGTGAAAGTCATTTAAGTCCTCTGCACCAGTTTTCATATGAGCAGGAAAGGAGAGAGGAAGGAAGGAAGAGCAAGAAGAAAAAATTATTTAATATGATAATTGTGAGGCTTTGTGAGAGAAAAATAAAGCATTTGCTCAATTCCTAATGCTTTAAAATTATTAAATTACTTAGATCATGAGTAAAATAAAAATGAAGTCTAGTAACAAATGTTTTTCCATTAACGGAAGTATATGGGCAGGTACATTCGATTTTCTGCACAGTTGTGTAGTTCTTTTCAATTAACGGGGCATTTGTGATTTGGGTGAGCAAGACGAAAGAGATCTACGGGGTTGGAGGAATCACTTTAAGAGTAAATCTCCTTAACGTTCATCTAAAGCAGAAGGGGAAACTGAGACTGAGATTATCAGTGCCCTCCGGCAGTGGCGAGGTAACAGCGCTCCCCAGGACCTCGCCTTTGGCCACCAGCCCCACACTTTTCTCCCCTCAGGTGTCCTGTTGGGGGCGGGGTGGGGGTGGGGAGGATATTGACTCCTCAGAGCCGGGTTCTAGCTACAAAGACGCCTTGGTTCCGATAGGCTCAGTCCAAAGCTCAGCATCCTCAAGCCGCCCTAAATGTGTCTTTGATCCTCACTGTGGCGTCCCTCTCGGTTGTTTTCCTAGAGCAGCTCCGGGGATGGGCTGGAAAAAGCATATAGAAGATAGGAAACAGGTCGAAGTGGAAGGGTCTGTGCAACACCACGATAGCGGGTCAGGAAGTTTCTGAGGTGGGACAGAGGAGTTTCTGAGGTGGGACAGAGCGGGATTCGGTGCCCTCCTCCCTCATTCAGAAATCTCAGAATAAGAATCTAAATTCGTGCTATTTGATTCCCAAGACTTCCCTAAACCGTAAAGAGGATCCGCGAAAGAGACTTCTTTTACAGCTCCTGCTGTCTTCCGCCGTCGTCCTCGTTATGTACGACGGACTGAGACATCGAGAGGAAAATGGGGAGTGAAAAAATTCACTTTCGAACTTCGGATCCCACGCCCCTGGCTCCAGCAGGTCCTCCTCCACCCCTCCACCCGGGCGCTAAAATTTTGCAATTTGAGGGGAAAAAAGGAAAATAGGGAAAAGTCAAGAGAAAAATGAGCACGGGGCTTTTCAGGTTCTTTTTTATACACAATAATGATAATAGTCAAGTTTACTTTCTAAATTCTCTTCACATAAATCTCTAACTCGAGCAAGAGAACATGTAACAGGCGGGATGCGGGAGAAAGACCCTGCCTCACTCTCGCGCCGAGCTCGCTTTCGCTGGAGCGCCGGGCACCGGGAGCACACCTGACTCCTTGCACTCCTGGTTCTGGGAGCCCCAGGGCGCCACAGGCCCTCACCTGTGAAGCGGCCTCCTAAGCCGCGCCTCATCTATTACCCTTGATTCCAGATTCCGCGCCTCCCTCCCAAATTTCCCAAATAAACTGTTTGGGAGAGAATGTAGCTCGGATTCTCTGCGAAAAGTCACCAAGAGGTGGAGAGGAAGGGCTCATCCTGCCTTTGGGTCTTTTCGTGATCACTAGAGTCGAGGGGTGGGGAGAAATGGAGAAAAGATGCCACTCTCTGGCAGGGTTCTTGGAGGCTCCAGGGGCCAACCATTCGAATCCAGTCTTTCCTAAATCCCACCGGGTTAAAGATCCTGAACACTGAGAAAAGGGTGACACCTAATAGCAGCGCTGGGCTGATGGACTTTCCAAACCAAGAACTAAACCCTGTTTCCTCTACCCAGGTGGAAAAGTACGAGGGTCTGAGTTAGTTACTTGGGGAGCCAGAAAGATGAGTGCCTGAAGCTCTCTAGGTTGACTTTCCAGAAGAGTCTTAGGGCTGTTCCTCACCAGGCACCCACTTAGAAGTTGGTTGAGGAAGGCTGTGATGAGCAACCCCAGCAAAGGCAGAACTGGTGTGGCCCCACCTGAGATGGGGAGCCTGGAGCCTGGTGGGCTCAGGTATGGCCTAGTTATGGCCAGATGAAAAGAAGAGCCTCACTTGGATGGCAAAGAGAAAGGGCAGTGGTGCGACCTAAGGTAAGTTCCCAAGTTCACAAGGGCCCAAGGCAGGACTCCATTTTGGAGACTGCTGAGATGTGGGTATCCCCACCTCAGAGCCCAGGTATATGGTCAAGCTGTGCCAAGAGTAATTCGCTCAACTTCCTAGGGGCACCAAGTTTGGGGGTGGGGAGGAGAGAGAGGTGTGGAAATAATGCAAGTCGATACTTGCTTGGAGAGCTACCAGTTTTTCTGTTACTCCGAATCTGTAGGTTTTGTTTGTTTGTTTTTTCTGCCCCGGGCATATTAGGGAAACTCCTAACTTCCAAGCACAGCCGCTGTGTGGGTCACATCTGGGCGTTTTAAAATTGGAAGTTGTTTTGTTTGCTGGTGACTTTACTGAGGTGATCATTCCTTAAGCGATTCTAATTCGCTTTTATCTATTAAATCTATTGTTTTTCTTATACGTTTGTTGTGACATATATTTTATATTTAGAACTTAAAATGTTCGTGTTTCATTTAAGCAACTCGCGATCCTTCCACCTTGGTCTGCAAGGAAATACAGATCATTTTCGTCGCTCATTCCTCGCCCTGCCTGATACACTTGTTCCCGCACTGCGATCTGATAACCTTGCTCGGAGGGTACACCACTGCTGCACCCTGTGGCTAACTTCCGACTGTGGATGATACCATTCATCCGGACCAATTAACATGACCATGAACGTCTCTGAGCGCGAAAAGAAGGAATGGGAGCTCCCTCTCTTGGCGGAGCTGAGCCCCCCAGGCCCAGAACCCACTACGAGACCGGGCCTCGAGTCAGCCGGACCGAGCCTGGCTCCCCTCCGTAGCCTTCGGGCCTGTGTGTCTGACTTCCAGATTCTTTCCGAAGGCGCAAAGAGGAATGGGAAAAGTTGGGAGAAAAAACGCCGCCTTCTTCGTCCCCTCACCCCCGCCCAGCACCAGTTTGCTCTTCTTTCTTAATGACCTAAACTTTATTCTGTCCACCAGGGATGCCTTTGCCTCTGACGCCACGGCCTTCCTTGCCTTTGCTGTGACCTGGCGTAGGGCCGCAGGCGTGTTTTCTGTGGTGCGTGCCGGCACAACCCCGGTACTCGCTCCAGGACCTAATCCTCAGTCCAGCCTGCGTGAAAGCAGCACCAAGCAGGCTGCACTCACAGTTTAAGGAGAAGTAATGCTAGGGCTCCCCATATCCGCCACCCCCACCCCGCCCACGCCAGCCTTTAAGTACAGATTCAGGTACCCACTGAACACTTTGCCCAGAAGGAAGAGGGCCGTGACCGACAGAAGGCTAACCCAGAGAAAGAGATCTTACTATCGTCCCAGCTCTGAACGACACTTAATTCGGCAGTCAGGAGAAGAAGGCCTGCAGGAAAGGAGACTGAGAACCCCTCAAACGCGGTGAAGGCAGCACGCAAGTGGAAGGGCCCAAGCAGGCACCGCGGTCGGCTAGGTTAGCTCAGCCACTGGCAGACCGCGGAACCTGGAGCTATGGGAATTTTATTGGTACCTCGCCAGCTTCTGTGTTCTCCTGCGGTGTGCAGAATAGGGAATAATAAAATGCAAAATTCTATTTATTAAAATAAAGAGGCATTCGGTATGAATTATCATGTTTCATTGGATTTGCTTTTGAAGCACGTAGTGCCGGGACGATCTTTTCCAAAAGATCTAAACTGCCCTCGTTTAACTAACTGACAGAATAAGTAGAGAGGGATAAAAAAAAAAACAGGTCACTTTATTGTCCTGGCCCTTTAATTACGGGAAGGGCTCTTTTCTGTTATTGTTATTAGTATTTTTATGGTGGCTTCTCATTTGCCTGAGGGATATGAACATCAGGCATTTCGACTGTTCAACACACCATTTGTTCTCTTGCTTTCCCTCTTGAGACAACAAAGCGTCTTTTTCATGCTTTAAAGCAAAAATAGGTGTTAGGAATTCTGATGGACTTTGCTTATAGAGCATGTTCCGAGTCCTTTCCCTGGCTGACTTGTGACCCTCGGAATTCTGAACGCCCTGCTCTTCTCTAGGAACAGAAACCAAAGTCCTGAAGTGCACTTCTGAAACCCTTTCCATAGACTCTCCTCGCTCGGAAAGAATGGTCCACAACGATTCGTATTTTTAAAACTGCGTTGAGTTTTCAATGCTAATACTGCCAAAGAGCTAAGTCCTTGCTCAACATCACTTGCTGAGGCTCATACACTCTTAAAGTAGGGACTCGTATATCTCCCTTTCGTTGTATTCGAAGACGCCAGGCATTCGCGCTGGCAGAAGTTTTCTCTGCTACCCAAGCTCTGCGTGCAAAGTCGCCCAAACTGCATATCCCCTCGTGTCCACTAGAGGTCACTGGCCCCTCGCTGCTCGCTGCGCCGCCAGCCTCCTCCCGCTCCTTGAGCTCAAATTAGCGGCGCGTTAATTAACACCCGAGTCCATCAAGGCGCGTTTCTCTGTACAGTACTCCAGCAGGGCTTATATAGGCAATCCAAACCCAGCCAAAGCAAACCTCCCCAAACCCAACACTTCCAGCATGTCCAAAATGGGAGACAGGCGCCTGAGTAACCGGGGCAAGGTATAGTGCCATCACGCTTTAACTTTTGTTCTGTGGGGTTTGCTAAGTTACGGTGAAGAGAACGTTCTCTGCGAGCGCAGGTTCGGCGAGGCCGGACCAGCGCTCCAGCTTTCAGGGGCTGGGCAGCGCGCGTTCTGGCCCCCGCCATACAGTGGTCCTCAGCCGGATCTCTGCAACTCGGTCGCCAGCGGGGAGGGGGCACTGGTCCACGCCGTCCTGGGTGCACGTGAATGTAAAAGAACATTTATTTAGGGTGTGCAGTACAAGAAAATGCACCGATGTCTTTGGCATTGGCAGAGGAAAGAGAAACAAGGGTGTTTCTCGTGGCTTTTGATGCTGACTGAGGGAGGGGGTTACTGAGAAGGACGTCAGGAACCAACCCAGTTGATTTTAATGCTCGAAGAAGGGCCTGCGTGATCCGACCGGGCACAGTCCCTGCCTCTTACTGAATGTGATGATTATGGTTTGGTTTGGTTTTTAAAGATCTACACGGAACTTAAGATCTAGCTTTCTTTTTGTTTCAACCAAAGCCCTAAAAGCACTTTCCACTATGGACTGGGGAGACAAAGTCAGGTCCCCAGGGCCTCAACTAAATCCCTAAGAGGTGCTTGAAACGAAGCCCGGGTTTGTTCCAACTGTACTGTCCACGGTCGTGGTATTTGTAAGCCATAGTGACAAGGTCCTTTTACACGGTGTCCTGTTGAGTGGAAGGGTCACCTCGGGAGCTTATAATTCTTTTGGAGAAAAATCCTGGAAACATTAACACGGGCTCTGACAGAGGAGTTTGCTCTCCGAGCTCTTTCGCCGTAGCCGGGAAGCAGGGGATTGGGGAGGGCGGTTGTGGGTCTCCGAGTAGTTTTCGGATTATTTCCCGGAGTATATTGGCGCAGACTCACAAATCAGGACGTAAAGGTCTTTGGGTGAAGGGGATCATGTGCATTAACAACCGTTTGCCCAAACTGCTCAGTCACAGGCAGAAAGATACCTGACGCGCCCTCTTTAGGTACACCGCTTCTCTTGGGTTGGTTTAATGCTGGCCGGTAAAGGAAGCCACTCTCTGAGGGACGGGGCGTCGTATCAAGCCACGCAGTGGGTACCTTTAAGCTCGCGTCAAAAGCACTCAAGAGGCAGTCGGGAGCAAGAGCTCCCGGATGCCCCGCAGCAGGTGAGTAGCCCTACTCTAAAGGAGGCCAGAGGGGGCGCCCCTGGGAGCCTACCCTAGACTGGAGCGGGAGTCGGAAGTCCCTTGCCAGGACTCTGGGGACCACGAAACCGCGGCTTTGGTTTTCCGCGGCCCTAAGATATAGAAGAGCCACCCTAGAAGCCTCGCTCCAGGATCCAGGCTCCTCCTTTCTCCCCTCCCAGCCCACGAGGCACCGCCCTCTCGTCCAAACTTCGTTCTTCTTCCCCTTGGCCTTTGGCCCCCGCGCTGTCGAGCCAAGTTCCAGGCCCGAGCCGCCGCCAGTAGCCCCCCCAACTCCAGCACAGGCACAGGTGTCAGCTTGAGCTGGCATTATGTAATGGATTTGGCAGCCCGGCCTCTTACCAAACGGAATTAAGAAGGGCGGGGTTTTCTTTTCTTTTCTTTCCCTTTTTCTGTTGACTACATCTGGTGTCAGGTGTACTTGATCCGCGGCAGCAGGTGTTTTTTGCAGGAAAAGACCAAGCAGAATGACACCCAGGTCTAAGCGCTCCTGGAGAGGGGCCCGAGGCAGACGGGGAGAGGGGTTGGGGCGGGGTGGGGGCGTCAGGTTTGGAAAACTTGGGTCGTCCGCCTCCTCCCCAGGCCGCTCACCTGAGGCCGGCGGCTGCAGCCGCAGGTGGTCCGAAATCCTGGCCCCAGAGTCCTAGAGATTGTTGCCCCGCTTGGTCTGTGTTTTGTGACCAAAGACCCTCTGGTAGAAACTGGGGTTCTACCCCACGATTATTGGACTTGTATTAGCCTACCGATTCCTCTGAGAGTATAGCTGAGTATGATTTCGGACGCAAAATCAGGAAATTCTAGAAAAACACCTTCGCAGGCTACAGTCTTCACCTTCGTAGCGACCTGTGAGCCGCCGCGGCGCGTGTAGGTCCCAAAACACCAACCAAAGAGAGCCAGTTCGGAACCTCTGCTAAGGTGCAAGACCATTGACCTTTGCTCAATTCGAATTTTAAAAAGCATTACCAATTTGGTAAGTTTTATTAGGCAGGAAAGAAAGAAAATTGAGGGGTGGTGGCATCTTTCTCTCCAAAACGTCAGTTTACTTGTGGACACAAAATAGTTGCCTTCGTGGAATTCGATGCTAAGGGCTCGTTTGAACCTTTAGGGACCTCACTGAGTCAGGTGCTCATTTTTGGGAAAAGGACTTAATTTTGAATGATAAAATAAATGATTTTTTAAGTGACCAACTCAAAGGCTAAATTTTAATCTCTACGTTTAGAGGTCAAGTAGTTTGAAAGGACTAATTTATATCTTTAAAGGAGATGTGAAGTTAACCTCAAAGGCTGGGCGTATTTTGACAATAACTGCAAAGACAGGGCCAGGGTGTCCAAGTGGTTTGTTTGTTTGTTTTACAAGAGATTTGGGCTAGAACCCCAAATCCTTAATTTGGACTTATGAATTCAGTTGAAAACAGACTTATAAAGACTTGAGTCTACACTATGCAAATAAAAACGAGCCTTTCCCAGGAGTAGATCCCATTCACAGAGGTACAGCTGGTGGACCTGTTTACATGATATTCATATAAGTTTGAAGTAGCTCTGTACCTCTGTGTTCATTGTAGTACAACCCCAGCAATGACCACTTATAAATGAAAAAAAATTCCAATCTTGTAAAAAGACAATCAGGAAAGTAGTATCTGTAGGGAAAAAAATTTAACAAGGTTTAACTAGCCCCATTAAGTGTCATGGTCAAAAGTGGTGGTGAATTATTCTTGATTTCTTGGTACTGCCTAAGCCATTAAGTTTTATCAGAGGAGCTCTCAGCAAAAAGATTCAGGAAGCAGTAACCCCCCCCCATAAATACACACCCCTTTTTCTTTTTAAAAAACACATAAGTTTATGAACTCCATTTGCTGGATCTCATCTGCCACCTCACGGTCCTGTAGTGATCTGGGCAGGGACCAGCCCACGCATGCAGTCGTCTGTGCCTGGGTGGACCTTGGAGTTATAACTACTTTCTCATGCCAAAAGAACAAAATCATTTCCCCCAGAATCAGGTTATATTTTCAAGGTATCTTTCCTGTCTAATCATATAGTGTTAAAAAACTGATGAACTTAAGGCAAACTGTCAATATGGTCACTTTTAACTGTTTTGGTTTGGGTTTTTTCTTGAGTCCTCATAAAGGGTCCCAAACTTTCCAAAGAGACAGGCCATACATCTTTGGACCATCAGTAGCCACTTGGATTCTAATTCAAGCCTTTGGGTACATTTTGCTAGTAAGAAAGATGAATCTAAAAGATTATAGGTGATTTAAAAAGGAATGTAATTATAAAGTTGACAGTTTAAATTTTAAGTAAAAGTTTTGCAAACTGCTAAGCCCTCTTTAAACATAATGCAAAGATTCTTTTGTCTTCCTCTATCAGATAATCAATTACCTTTTTTTTTTTTAACATTAATTGTTCTGTTCACAAAGCTATGTCCTGTAGAGCCCCTCTCCCCTGAGGAGCACCCAATCCAGAGGCCTCATTAGAGGCACACACTGACTAATAATTTCAAAGAAAGATAGGCAAATTCTCTAAAATTGTATTGAATAAGCAGAGTAATTTGTTAAGCAATTGTTAATGAAAAATTGAATTTTATCTCCATCATGCTATTGTACTTTAGCCTGAACGTTGCGCTTACACAAATACCCATCTCCAAACGTGTGGCTGATCACGGAGACTGCACTCATCCTCTGAACCCGAGCCCCAAACATCCCTTTGCGCGAGAATGGGGTGCCGTCGTGCGCGCAGTACGCGCTCCTGGCAGAGCGACCAACGGAGAGCAGGCTGGGCTGGGCTCTGCGTGCTTCCTACTCCCTCTCCCGTCACTGCTCTCCATAATAATTTTTAAGACTTCATTTCAGATTGGTAAACGTGGTCCTCAATTAATAGATTTCGCAACCGGTTTGTTTGGCTGAAGCAAAATATTTTTTATTTGCCTACCAGTACCAAAATGTTTCATGAACAACTTTGCTCCATTTTCCTACAAAACTATGTTGGACATAAACTTGCAACCTTTTATCATCCTTATTCTGGAACAAGATTTGACAGGTAAATGAGTTTTAAAACATGCCAAATACTCAGCAATTTAATATTCATAGATATTTTAATGCTACAGAACAGATGTATAAATCTACAGCAGCAGAATAACCCCTTAACTAATAATGCAGATGTACTGTTCACCATGCCATCCAGTGGTTTCAGTAGAGTGAGAGAAGGTTGCTTGCCCGTGACATCATTGCTATTATTTAAATTAAACTACTATGGGAGTTTATCTGGGAGGATATAATTGTTAATAAAAGCCTTCTCTCCGCCCCTCAAGGTTTCCCCTCCCCCTCTGCCATTTTATGACGTACCATCTGCGGTAAATGTAAGCAGAATTATGTCGATCATGGAAACCTAGTGCATAACTATAATGTTGCATGTACAGGTCAACTAGGAAATGCAAAGGTAAATTACCATATTTAAGGGATAGTTATTTGAGGAAATATACATATTTACTACTTTAGGGTATTGGTATCCAAACTTTGCCTCTTTGCAAATGTGTGCGTGTACATGTGTGCATACAGAGTTCTATAAGTGCTTGTGCGCACCCTCTGAAGTAGCCTGGTGTTGGTACATTAAAGGCTGACATATAATCATTCCATGGGGTTGGCTTAATGCTTGTAACAGAAAACTAATGGGTTTTCAATGGCGAAAAACATGCTTATTTTTAAATCCCCTCACGTAATAAATCGGTTTTGTATCAGTTTGAGGCTTCCACCTTTATCCATCACGGTTGCTCTTGTCCGTGAAAACAATTCCAACCACTTTTGGTTCCTGACAATTTCTAAAATGCCCCCCTTCCTCTGCAACTATGCTTTATTTTTGTAGTCTCTCTTCACACTTTATAATAATCAACAATCCTTGCTGTATGAGAACGCAGTTGCAATGATCCGATGAGCTCCAGCCTTGGTCCTTGCTGCAAACTGTAATCTCAAATACTGAATATGGTTGAACTCGGCCGTGGGCTCCAAGCAGCAGGAGACCGAAGCTACTTTTTCTTTCCGAGATTTCACCTTCACTCAGGCTTGGTGCGTGTGCGCTGCACACACACACACACACACAGACGCACGCACACACTCCTCCCTAAAAAAGAAGCTAGGGAAGGGGTGCCCCAAATATGAACTGAGACGCGGAACAGAAGCTGCGCCTGGGCTGTAGAAAAACTGCCCGGGAGAGCGGCGCCGGCGCCCGGGACTGTGCCTAAGGTGGGCGCCCGCTGTCAGGGTGTGGACGCGCGGGGGGCGGCGCGGGCCTCCGGCTCTTGTTTGAGTCGCGGGTGAGGATGGCCAGGCTCCCAGGAAATGAAATCAAAGTTCCGTGGAGCTTGAAGCCCCTATACAGTCACCCCCGTCCGGACGCAGGAGAGCATGAGAGCCCTCAGCTCACCGACTTCGAGCTACGAGCGGCCTCAGGCGCTCGGTCCGCCGGGGTAAAAGCCCGCGAAGGGGGTCCCGCGGTGAGAGCTTTTGTACTGCCCCGCCTTGGCCAGCCGCGAGCTGACGCACGGGCTCCCCCGGGACGCTGGGGGCGTCGCACTGCAGTTGGGTGGGGAGCAATTTATTCCTTGCCGTCCCATCCCAGCCCATCTTCGGTTATTCCACCTTACCCCTCCCATGCCTCCACCTCCTCTTCCTCCTCCTCCATCTCTTCTACCTACGCCTTCACTACCTTCTGATACTCCACCTCCTCTTCATCCTCCATCCCCCTTCTACTTCTCTCTCCCCCTCTCGCCTCCCTCCCGCCTCCCTGCCCTCTCCCTTTCTCCTCCCTCTATCTGAATAAGCAAGCTTTTGCTTCTAAAAGTCACAAGTAATCCCCGAGTGTGAGAGAGAGAGAGAGAGAGAGAGAGAGAGAGAGAGAGAGAGAGAGAGAGAGAGAGAGAGAGAGAGAGAGAGAGAGAGAGAGAGAGAGAGAGAGAG
>JAGFMF010011381.1:2033272-2124702 GCA_019455555.1 Galemys pyrenaicus
GAGAGAGAGAGAGAGAGAGAGAGAGAGAGAGAGAGAGAGAGAGAGAGAGAGAGAGAGAGAGAGAGAGAGAGAGAGAAGGCGAGCTTGCCGAGAGAAGAGGCAGGCAGGAGGCGAATGAAGCAGAACGGCTGGGAGAGGAAACTTGACGCTTCTGGGCCACCATTTGCCTGGCCTCACTAGAGGTAAGTACGCTGGGGGCCGCGGAGTTCGAGTCCCGAAAGGGTCCTGACTAGGAGCACGAACCAGACCTAGTGAGCATCAATACCTGGGGTTATTCACATGACGAATGTGGGGGTGGGGTGCGGGCGAGCGGTCTGGATGAGGGTGGGGGAGGGCGGGCAGGGCTCCAGCCGGAGGGCCCGAGGCCAGGAGAATGCAACGCGCCTGAACGGTTGGAAAGTAGGCAATGCGCTGGGGCACCCTGTGCGTCCCGCCAGGGATACAAACAACGACTGGAGCTACCCTATTTTCCGCGTTATGCCACGCGTCCCAACATCTCTTCTTTTATACACTCGCGTGCAAAAGAGTCTGTCCATGCTCCGTACTGGAGTGTGAATTTGCGCCTCGCTCAAACCTGGGAAAGGGAAAGTTTGGCAAGGCGGGGGCTGCACAGCTCCTCGGTTCCCAGGAACCCCAACTGGGAACCCGAGACTTGTGCAGGAATAGACAGTTTTGCATAAAAAATTACCTTTAACGAAAAATTCTATGTATTCAAAAAGATTATTGGATTACTATGTCTGATCAGCTGCTGATGACCTACCAATAAGCGTTTTAAACACATAAACGCACATTCGTGAGCGCGCGCACGCACTCTCTCTCTCTTTCTCACACACACACACACACCCCAGGGGTTATGTGCAGGGGGTTGGAGGAGGCCGTCCTAAGCAACCAAGAATTCAGAGAGTCGCGAAGCCTTTTAAATAAGTGTAAAGACTGTGTACGTGTCCTACATGGGTAGAGAGAGCAGAGGGAGGGGGCAGAGGGAGCGCGCGTCGGCTCCGCGTTTTCACTGTGCCTATGTGTCGTGTGTTGTCAACTGGCTCTGGTTTCTAAGCGTTGAACGCTGCCAGGGGCGGGGGCCGGTATCCACCATCCACCTCGGCACCCTAGTGGCGAAACAGGACTCATTTGTTTGGTGCAGAGCGGTGACGACCTAGAAGAGACTGAAGAGTGGTTAGGTCGGCCCCCTGCCATCCATTACACCTGCGGCAGATGGCTCAAGTGGTAGAATGGTTTTGTTTGCAGGGATCAAGGAGGGAGGAGGGGGAGGTTAGAGGCTCGCTCCACTCTAAGGAAGTACCTTAGAGAAGCAAAGACATGAAAGAAGCCTTATTCATACTATCAAAAGCAATAATGTTTCCGTGGTCCGTGAGTGAAGCTGGGACATTTATGACCTTCGTACCTGACCCCAAATAATGACATGGCAGAACTTAGGACCGATATTTTTACAAATGAATTTCTGATGAGGCATGTAGTGTCCCCTACACAAACACACAGACACACACACGCATCCCTGTCTCCAACCACATGCGCACAGGTGTCCTTGGAGCTCTACTCCCTGAAGCCAAACGTCATTGAGACCCTGCGGATAGCTCTGCAGCTGAAAGAAAGGCGATTTCAGTAGCTGGGAGCTTCTCCTCTTTCCCCAAGCTGTGTAAGCAATCTGCCTGCCAGCTTCTATGCTCAAGTCCCCCAGCTTCAGATAAGTGTCTAGCTGAGATTTAGCTGGTTTCGAATGTATAACGTTTCCTTTCACATGCAATGATGTGCATTTCTAATCAAAATTTCTGTCCTTGCATCTCTCCCTTCCTTCATGCTCCTTAGTGAACAGGAAAGGGACCCTCCCAGGCAAGCCCAAGGGGAGGGCAGGTGTGACAAAGAACAGAGACACACTCTAATGGCAGTTTAACCTGTCTTCATTCCTTTTCTTCCTAAATGAGGAATTCAAACAAATATACTAAGGAAGATCCTAACAGAAAAAGAAGCCTTTTCTCCACCCTTACTTCAACACACACATCACTACAACAACCATGGCTATATATTACACATAGAATACAAGAAAACATGTTCATATTTCTTGTGGACTAAGGAAGCATTTCCACTGGCATAGTTTTCTATCCTAAATCAAGAAACATTCCTTTAATTAGAGTTATTATGCTTATGCTTCAGGGGGTGATTGGGTATACAAAGAAATTCCACCATTTTTGACACATATTCATTTTTCTAGGTTCTTTAATGCTAAGTCAACAATTTTCAGTTAGAGTCAATGAAGCCAAGGATATCAGCCAACAAGGACAACCCACCGCAGCTAACGTTTTCAAGCCATAAACTAAGCTACATTCTAGAAACCTAATTCTTCCCAAGAAAGGAAAAATGTTCAACCCCTGTATTTTTCAAGGTGCTTGAAAAGACACCTCTGGACTGAGTTTGGTTGGTAGGTAGTTGTGTGCCCGGTATAATTTAATTTTTCTATAATACCTTCCTTTTTCTATGAAGGTTTCTATTTCATAGGATGAAAGTTGACTATAGTATACAGTGTGGTGCACGATTTATAGAGAGAAATGTCATTAGGATATAGCTCTATTTTATTCATTACTAGTAATGCACGTTCATTTGTACATCATAAACAGTACTAGGGGCCTGCTCTGGGATGTGGATTCATGTATTATCAGAAAACAACTGGATACACTTGCAGAAAAAGATTTTTAAAAATACTTGCAAAAATTATTTGAGCAGGCTTTTTGAGCATTTTAGGTTTTTAATTTAAAAAGAAGAGATCCGATCTTTAAGTCTTAACTAAAGGATCTCAATTTTATTTAAACAAAATAAAATTAGCAAAATTTGGCAGTTACAAAGCAGACAAAAATTCAGTTCTAAAAAGTCTCTCTCCTATCTTTCCTCAAAACACAATACAACCTCATGCCAACTAATATCTAAAGTGAGTTATTTCAAGATGAACTTAGAATGAAAGAGTTTTATTTTTAAGTCTGTATTTGAGGTTTTAAATTTCAAAATGAAAATCTCAAGCATTCAAATTAGTTCAAATACCCCAATCTTTTTAGAATAAGTAGTAATATATTTTACGAATCAGGCAAGTTAATACTGTAATCACACTCAATCAGGTTTCTTAGGCCAAAGGTGAGTCACAGAATCCCATCCAGAAACACAGGCCTCTGGGAAGGGAGGAAGAGGAAAGAGGCTGAGGTACCTCCTTTCTCCACCCAATACAGAGACCTACATCTCCCTTTCATACAGAATAGCTATTTGCTTGAAGGGAAAGATTGTTAAGAGAAAGTGAATCTGGGTTTGGTTTATTTCTCTCATCTTTGCTGGGTTTTCTTTGAGTCTCGCCATTCTTTAACACTCCCATCTTTTCCAACTGAAGCCAACAATCGAAACATTTCCATTCGGCAGTATTTATCTGTGTGTGTGTGTGTGTGTGTGTGTGTGTGTGTGTGTGTGTGTGTAGACTCCCAAGTCTCAAAAGTATCAGAACCACCCAAAATTTGCCTTTACTTCCGGTGTCACTAAAAGACTGTGATACTTGAAAAAAAGCGACCAAATTTCCCTCCCCGGCGGCAGCGAAGGCGCACTCGAGGTGCACAACGTTGTTGAGCTGTAGGACTGTGCTGGTTCGCTTGCCTGGCGCCAGTCACTGGGTTGCTGGGTCGTGAACTCGCACATTTCCCCTTTTAAGGGAGGATAATGAACTCTCCTTGGATCCTAATTTGTACAGATATCATCTTTAGTCAGTTCTGAAATAAGGATGGGTCATGAACCCAATGAGGTCAGGGCTCCAACCTCCTCCTGGGTCTCTCAGAAAACCAGGAGAGGGCAATGGCGTCTGAGAATCCCTGGGGTCCCCAGAAGAAAAAGTCTTGGATTGGAGGGTTTGTGTGCCCCCGAGTTTTGTATCCAACCCTCGAGTCCCCTTAGGGGCTTCTAGAAGAGGAGATTTCGCCTTTTCGGAGACCGGCAAGGCTTCGAGGGGCGGGCTGACCTTAGGCGGAGATTCTTGTGGTCTCCCAAATCAAGCAGCTGGTCAAACCAGGGCTGGGCCGCCCCGACGGTCCCCGCACGGTGCCCACGCAGCCAGTAGGTGTCGCTGTCCCCTTGCTGGCCGGAGCCAGGAGCCCCGCGCTGGCCCCCAGCGCCACTCAGCCTTCGGTTCCCTGAGGGTTCACATACCCGCCAGAGCTCCCAAGAAAGGGTCGCTGCACCCTGGGATCGTTCCCTCGTTCACCTCGCTTCTACTGCAGAAACAAAGGCAGACCTAAAGGAACACCCTCAGGGAGAAAAAGAGAGGGGTCTGTTGGGCGAAACTGGGCCCCGACGGAAGTGGCCCAAAGCCCGCTTCTCTCGCAGTTACCAATCTCCCTCTTTTCTCACGTGCTGCTGGCAGAAACCCGGTATTGGGAGCATCCTGGTAAAATCCCCTGTCGGGGCAGTCAACCCGGGCTCCACACTGGCCTTAAAAACAAACAAGAGGTTGAAATCCCAGCTTCGTGAGAGCTAGCCACAGAAAAAGTGGGTAGGTTTCAATTTCTAGCCTCAAAAATAGAAGGAAAAAAAATAAAATGAAAGAATGAAACTTGGGCCTGGCAACATGCGTGAGCAGAAATGCCGGGTAACTATAGACCCTCACCCCCCGGCCCAAGGAGGAGTCAGTATTTGGATGATTGTCCTCCCCGAAAGCACCGCTGCCAAGTATTATTCCCATTCGAAAAACTAGCAGTTTGCGCGTCTTTGAAATCTGTATTGAAATTCTAGGTATTGATAATTCCGCGCCCTTCTCTGGCGTCCTGCGGCTCCCTGCTTTCTGCCTCAGTGTGCCTCGTAAGAGATTATTAATCAGAAACGTTCTTTTTGTGTGTATGTCTCGAAAGGAGGGGGTCTGGCTTATGAGTACCAAGAGGGGCATTTACATTGGGTATCTCCTATAGGTAACTGGAGATTTTATTATGATTCTGATTGTTCTGTACAGGGAAATCACTGCTCTGATGTGACGATAGGGAGGAGAGGCCACATTGAATAGTCTAAATTCAGAACCTGAGTTACTGAGTTAGTATCCAAAATGGAACCAGCTATGTACTTTAACGTTCGTAAACATATCTTCAGTTAAGAAGTGCGGGAAATTTGGAAGATTTTTTTTTTAAAGACCCACACTATTCTGTATTTTGGTGAAAGTAATCAATTCGTGAAGAAAAATGTAACAATCAAATTTCAAAGACCACGGTAGAAAAATTCTCACTTTAAGTCCAAAATCTTCTGGAACATATCTCGTTCCTAACTCTGGGTCGAGGTCTCACTATCTCGGAAAACAAGGTTGGACAAGAGCCTGGGTCTTCAAGACAAGCCTTCGTTTTTAAAAAGGAGGTGGCCAGTATCATTTTAAAATTTCACTGTCCTTTGCTATTTTTCACACAACGGACTCCTTTCTGTTAAATACTCTTTTATAAAATTATAAATAATTATTTCTGAATGAGACGACAAATTAATGATTTGGTGAAGGGGGGGCACGTGTTTAATTGGAGGTCGTGAAGTTCAGTGAGATGGTATTTTTAGCTTGAAAAGTCCGAATTCAGATATTTGGATATCTCTCCCTCTCATCATCTCCCCACTCTCTTCCCATTTTAGTCTTTCGCTCAACCCATTGGGTTCCTTTGCCCTTTTTTCTCCTTTTTCTCACTCAGCCTCTCCCTCTCACCTTCCACCCCGCGCCTCTTTTTCCTATTCTTTCTCCTCTCCTCTTCACTCTTTCTCCCCCCTCTTGCTGCCCCATTTTTATCCCCCCCCTATTTATTGTCTGATCCTATCAGTCAAGTTAATATAAAGGTAGCCAAGTGGGAAGTCCAGCACCCTTTCTCCCGTGCGCCCAGGGCACTTAGGGGAGGTGTCGACTACAGCCAGGTTACCGCGGGAGTGGTGGCCCTTAGTGCAGGTCATGCTGCTTGCGGAGGAGTTGGGGTCTGCGCCGGGTTGTGGGGCTTATTCAAATGCCGCCCGCTGCTGCTGTGATTCGCAGGGACTCAGCCTCCATATGGTAATGCGGGGCGGGGGGGGGGAGGCGCAGAAGGGAGGGGAGAGGAGGATGGGGGTGAGGGCGGGGTGGAGGGGGCTCCGGCACCGCGCGCTCGGCTGCCGGGCTGGGACAGAGCGCCGGGACCCGCGGCGGTGGCGGCAGCGACGCTACCCACCCTCCGCCGCAGCATCCACCGAACCAGCGAGCCACCGAGCCGCCGGCCCCTGGGGTAAGCCACAGCGCGCAAAGGGCAGTGACGGTGACGGTTCAGATGCTTCAGGTTACTACCATGTGCCAATAAGGGAGATTAGAAACAGAAAAGGAGATTACGGAGAGATCAGAGATAAGAGGTGTACCTTTCTGTGTCCCTTGTCACACAGTGCGCGCGCGCGCACACACGCGCGCGGGTCTGTACACACATGCATGCACAGACATCAGTACATGCACACATTCCTTCCTACTATCATCTAAATATATGCACCGCCACTCTACGCCCTGCAACGTTGCGGGTGTGTTTGTCCTGATCCCTGCATAAAGGCGGGCAGGTATGTGCTAAAGTCTAGGCTGGAACAAACCGCCACGCACGACTGAATCGCAGTCAAACTCAAAGAGACATTTAACCTGCCGAATTGTTTCACTAAGCCAGGTACCCACCCACCCCCACCCCAATGGGCATCTCTTAAAGTAGTTGTGAAATCTTGCAATTATTCATAAAATTTGCTGAAAATATACTTTAGGAAACATAATTTTGTTATCTATGGCAAGGAAAAGGTGAACCTAAAGGATGAGTGTGTTTCGTTTTAATGTTTTACGTGTAGCCATCTGACCACTTTTTATTGGATGACATATCATATGAGCACTTTGGTGTAGGCTTGGAAAAACTACAGCCGGAGGTAAGGCTGGAAATGCCATAAGAATTAAGGTTGCTAAAAATGGATGCTGGATATCCTACATGAAAGATGGCATATAGCTGTAGGTTTGAAATGGGGGGGGATACATGTGAATATTTATACATGAAAGTCGTTAGGGAGGGTTGAGTCTTGCCGTCAGTATCTGAGCAGGTAAGTCATTCATAAGAAAACTAATTACCTGTGCATGTACTTGGACTTGTTTAATTCAATAAGCTGCATGTGTACATCTCTGCTGTTCTTTGTGGCCATGCAATTATGCATTCAGTCTTTTAAAAATGATAGCTTTGGGGGATTTAAAAAGTGGACTTTATACTTATATAAGATTTTTCAAAAGCCATTGTGCTGAACAGATAGATTGCCAGGAAGGAAAATCTGATCCTAAAGACAATATAAATATTGCTTGAAATCTAACTTAAGGCCTGTATATTTTAGGACAAATCTACTGACTTAATATAGTCTAATGCTATGTTTATTTATTTTCATTTCAAAATCAGGAATTAGGTGTCTTTTTCAACCAAGATAACGGGTCTTATATCCAACCACATTAAGATAAAAAAGAAAACTCAGTAAATGTTGAATACATAAAAAAAGGTACAACATACAACATGGTTGAAAATGTCTTCCTTGCAGAAGGCTGTCCATTGCTGTGTCTACACATTTAAAAATATTTGGGGGTGGGCGGCAATAAGAAATGCTAGAAAGCAATAGGACGGTGAATGCAATACCTTTCAGTTAATCACACATAAATTCTTTGGAAATCTTTAGAATCACTTCCTTTTATACCAACAGTCTCACAAATGCACTAGCCGGAACTATTTGGATTTTTTTTTCTGCTAATATGAAGTTAATTAGATAAACTTTGAGCCTTGAGCAATGGGCATTACAGCTGATGGTGAGGGTATGTCAAGAAAGGGAAAAAAAAGTGTCTTTTTTTTTTTATGACCAAACCAGGAGGTTACACAGCTGGCATTACATACATGACAAATGTGCATATTTGGAGCATTAAATAAACAGAAGCAGGGAGGCATATTATCTAGCAAGAGATAGCAGCAGACACTCGCCAAAAATAAAGACAGACATAAAGGTACAAGTGAGACAGATAGACATAAGACAGCAAAAATAAAAGAGGGGGTGTAGAATCAATAAGACGATACAACCTGAACTTTTCGCGAATTAAAAAATGCAAATATAACTTCACATATGCATCAGTTTAAAAATAATACACACTGGAACCAACAGGAGCAGGAGGAGGAAAAGAAGGAGGAGGAGGAGGGAAGAAGGAGGAGGAGGAGGAGGAGGAGGAGGAAGAGGAGGAGGAGGACAAGGAGGAGGAGGGGGAGGAGGAGGAGGAGGAGGAGGAGGAGGAGGAGGAGGAGAGGTGGAGGAGGAGAGGTGGAGGAGGAGGAGGAAAGAATGGAGGCGCCTCGGAGCCCTGATTATGCATGGGCTGGAGCTGCCTCCTCTAACCTGTTCTTCTCCGAGCCGGGCAGCCGGCGGTCCTCAGCCGCCCACAGAACAGGAGCCGAAACAACCGTTCCCGAAGGCTAAGGCGTTTATTTTTCTCTTTTGGGGGTTTTGGCGGTTGTTTCAGGGGCTCGCCAACTGGCCCCTTTAATTAAAAGCTTCAATAAAAGGCGATCGCGCCAGGAATGCACGGGCTCCTCTTCGCGCAGGATTTGCATATTTTTTTAATGCCCTAATTTCCTTGATGTATGTAAATGTAGCCGGACGTAGAGGGAGACAGGGAGCTGACGTCAATGAACGTGACCTCGCAGCTAAACCTTGAACGTGAAGCCGGGATGGGGGAAAACACGGAGCGGCAGCCGGCGGAGCCCGCGAGTGCGGGCGGCTGCAGTAGCGGTGGCCAAGTCCAGGCCCGAAAGGGCCAAGGGTGCCAGTGCCAAACCTGGGGGAAGAAGAGCTGCCGCCTTCCTTCTCCACCGCCGGGCTTCCAGCCCCTCCGGCTTTCCGTCCGCAGACGCAGGCTCTTGTTCTGCGCCTCTGGCTCTACTAAAAACACGTTCTTTTGCTTCTCAGTAAAAAACAAACAAAAACAACAACGACGACGAAAAAAAACCCACCCAAACCAAAGCACCAGATCATAAACCAAATCAAATCCCAATGTTTAGACCAATGCTTGGGTAGCTTATCAGAAAGAGACTCTGACAATAGAACGTGGGTTTTTCCCCTTCCTTTTTTTTCTTCTCCCACAAGAAGAGGGGGTGGGGGAGACCTCAGACAACAGCAAATCATCCCTAAAACACGATAAGTTACACGTGTTTCCAGTAGGGAGAGGTAAATCGCCCAGTCGACTGGAGGGGCTTCTCGTTTCAATACCTCTGTACCTGTGCCTTCATTGTGCGCGTCGGGTTCATTAACAATCATGCCTTTAGCGTGCGTTTTTCTGTAAGGAAGTGTGTGTGTGTGCATTTGTGTGTGCGTGCGTGCGTGTTGGGGAGATGCTTGAACTGGTGAGCACCGAGGCAGACGCTGTGAGCGAGATAAGAGATCAATCAATGTGTGTCTCCGCAGCCAGGCTTGCAGCGTATCTGCAAGGCCATCCAGGCCAGAATTCCTGGACTGGAGTTCGAGTCTCAGCAGTGTAAAGCGGGGGAGGGGGAGGATCAGAGAAGGCGCTCTCTGCACAGCCAGGCCCTTCCAATTACCTTGTCAGGGGCGAAGGACCTGAGACGAGCCCTTCCGTGGCCGTGCAGCCTGGTGGGTGTTAGCCTGGTGTGTTTTCACATGGAGCTCAGTGGCCGGGGTGAGAGGGTGGCGGCGCGCGGCCACCGGGCAGCGAGGCCGTCAGACGCCCCCGCTCCGGCCCTGCGCGCCGGCGTGTGCGTGCCCGCGTAGCAGGTGGGGGTCGCCGGCACCTCCCTGTGCACATCCGCCCCCGCCTCTGCTCGCCACCGGCTTCTGAGCAGCTAAGAAATGGTCCTCGGCCTCTTCTGGGCCCCGGCCGTGAGGAGCCGGGGGCGGAGGGTAGAGCCGCCGGCTGGCAAGCAAGGGCGGCCGCTGTGTCGGCTTCCCACTCCTGCCCTTGGCCGCCAAGGCTGCCGTTTCTTCTTCCCACCTCGCAGCCCGAGCTTTGTTTTCCTGATTTGCTCGTGGCCACCGGGCCCCACGCCTCGAGAGGAAACTGTGCGTGTGCGCGGGGGCGGGCGCGCGCGGCGGGCGGGGGCCCTCCCGCCAAGGACACGCATGGCTGTCTGTCCTCCGGCTGCACTTGGCGGGAAAGCTGGGGGCCGCCGGCAGGGCTGCGCGCCCAAGGCTCTCATTACCGCCTCCCGCTCCCCCCTCCTCCCCGGCTCCCACCACATTTACATACGGGCTTCTCTCCAGAATTTTTAACCTTCCTCCCCCCCACCCCCCACCCCCCACCCCCGCCCCGCCGGGTTGCACGCACGCAGGCTCGGAACGTGCGCCCGCGCGCTCAGACATCCGCGCCCAGGCTGCGGCTGGCCCCGCGCGCGAACAGGCCCCGGGGCTCCAGCCTCCCAGTGCGCGAAGGATTCCTGCGCCCTCCCTCTCGCGCCTACACCCCTGATAACCTCCTGGCTCGTGTTCCAGGAAGCCCACCTTCCCCGCAAGGCCCCCACCCTTCTCTCCCAGAAAAGTCCCACCCACATCCTCCCACATCTCTGCCGTTCCCTGGAAAACACACACGCACACACACACACACCCTCACTCACTCTTTTTTCTTCTCCCTCAAATAGATAACCCCTATGGCGCGTCCCTGGTACCTTTTGAATAGCGCTGGAATTAAAAGAATAAAAATCTTTATAATGTATTTCTTGTCTTTAGTCAAACACATTTAACAACCACAACAAAAACAGTGGGAGGAGTGAGGAAGGGGGGAGTTGAACCAAAAGACCTTTCTTTAAAAAAAGTCTGCAAGTCAAAAGGTCATTTTACAAGTTTGTAAATAAAATTGCAAAGGAGTCCTTAAAAAAAGAAAGGAAAGAAGGAAGGTAGAAAAGACCCACAAGTTACATAAAATGATGCATTGGGAAAACAAGACAGGGCTATTCTTTTTATAAAAATGAGTCTAAAGAAATCAGGAAAAAAACTGGAGGAAAAAGAAAAAGAGGGAGAAGAAAATAAAAGGTAGAAAAGGCAAAAGAAGTTTCCAAAGAAATGTGTGCTTTGCGTCGTTCAATAGGAAAATGTAGCCATTGCCCTCCTTCAGACGAGACATTTCTAATTTGTTCCGTCTGTCAGGAGGGGACTATGAGAGGTTTGGGTGCAAATTCATTATCTCTAGCAACGCAGAACGTAGTGTGGGGACTGAAAAAGACCGTGGCAATGGATGAACAATAGGGCTTCAGTTCATCAGTAACAAAAGCAGTGGGGAAATTGGTTGAGTTTCAGAGCACGTCCTCCTCGGCAGAGGGGGCTGGACTAGACCTTGGACAGCCCCCCCAAAAACTTGCCGAGCCTCGCACACACCACTTCACTCTCCACTCCGAGGCTCAGGGAGCAAGTACCTGACGTGGGGGGGAAAAGTTGGCTTTTTTTCCTCCTCGTCTTTTGCGCCCTTTTCTATCTTCCCAGAAGGGAAGGAACATTTAAACTATTTTAGACGCAGTCAAGGAAGAATCACCGTGTGGAATTGAGCGGCAGTTTTAAATGTGTTAAGGCGAGGGATGATCTGCAAAAAAAAAAAAAATTTTTTTTGAGACGCCAAAAGGAGCCTGTTTGTGTACTGCAGCCGCCCTGTGACTCTGGATCTTGTCTTTTGGCCGGCGCCTCGATTCCTGCCCTGCTGGATTTGGGGGGCAACACTGCCTGGTGCAGGCATGAGAGCAAGTGAGTATCGTGGCGGCCTTCAGGCTGCAACTCGGCCAGCCGCCCAGGGCCAGCAGTGCCCGCCGCGGCCAGGAGCCCGCGCTCCTCACTTCGCCCGGGAGCGGGTGCCCGCAGAGCCCCGCTGCGGGGCCGCGGGCTGACCAGTCCCGCGCTTTGCTTCAGCTAATTGATTGTGTGTCTCGGCTGCTAAACCTGTTGATCTCGTGAGTGTCTGAGCCAGGACTGTTAATTATCCAGAGGCCTGACCCCCCAAATTGGAAAGAGATGATAGGAAAATTTTGCGTTGGGAAGGGCAATTTTGTATGTAATTTTGTGTTGTCGGTGATGGGACTTCTCCCTCTTAAACCTAGAGCCAAATATAATTGTCTTTGGTGTTCCTTTCTGATTTCATAATTCGCATTTTGAATAATTCTTTTAACCACCTCAAAGTTGCAATTACTTGGCAATGAAGTGAGGGTTTGATAGGTTCCTGGTAGAAACTTATGTACATTGACTAACTAGACTTGGTGGGTTTCCGCTTCCTTTTTCTCCTTGCCTTTTGGATTCTGAGAGGCGAGTGACAGGGTTACCCCAAGTTCAGATTCACCAAGATTGGGATTTGGTGCGTTTAGGCTTCAGAAGCTTAGTATCCCAGAGGAGCCGGTTCTCTGTGGTTTGCTGAGCCCAGACCCAGAGGCAAGACCTTCCTCGGTGGCCTGGAATTTTCTGAGGGAACTCCGGGCCGGGCCGTGGAATCTCAGGCAATGTATTTGCATTAGTATCTGTGGCATTTTCTCTTGTAAATGTACCCGCGGTGCTTAAATGGGAAACTGTCTTGATAGGTGAGGGTAGCAGTGGAATTGATCAGAAGTTAGACCCGAGGCCCTGTCAAGTCAAGGCCACGGCCGGTGACTCTTGGAGATGAGGCTGCCTTGGGCCCTGAATGGCAGGGTCGGATCCAGTTTCCTCCCTCTGTTGGTGCCACCTATACCCGACACATTACTTCCCCTCCTTGGCACCAGTAATTAGGGCGCTGTCTCGGGCAACAAGCTCCCATACTCTGCATAATTGAACCAGTGCAGTACTTTCATTTTGCAAACCAATAGCCCCACCCCACCACTCTAAAATAACAATAAGCATTTTAAAAATCATAAAAGAAAAGCTGCCTATTTTCGGGAGTGTAAGACGTCTTGAATATTGAGTCGTGGGGGATGGGGAAAAGGAATAAAAAAAATCTACCACTTTACAGCAATCAGGTTTTACATTATTCATTGATTTACTGGGGGAAATAGCCAATCAGGAGCCTTAGATGTGAATGCACATCTCACCGTACTGTGGCCTTACAGTAAACTATTTGCATCTTTCTAATGGATTAGATATTTATCCAGGGATTCCCATTGTTTGAAAGGCCTGGAAATTCAGTCCCTTAAACATTTAGAAAATACACTTTATTCCCATCTAAAAATTCTTACATGGAAGAACTCTCCCTCCTCTTTTGTATGGCAGGTTATAGTGTTCAAATCCCTCATGTTTCTTAAGTCTCTTTTCCTCCCAAGCTAAAAATAAAAGAAGAAAGAAAAAATTAATTTCCCAAACCCCTCCAGATTCTGCATATTTTGCATTCCCATTATCATGCATGTCTCCATTTAAATGCAAATTAGCATATTTAACCCTATGGATACTGAAGCCTGGGATACATTGTACTGGGGCTTTAAGGAATCTCTTGACATTTTAGGGAATTGTGGTCATTGTAATACATAAAAGAAGTCAAAGCTATATATGATTATATATATATTAAAACTGTGGTCATTTGTTTTTTTGACTATTTTTCAGATGACACTACAAAGAAGCATAAAATGAATAGACAATCCAACCAGTCAAAGGTAATTCAAAATTTTTTATTTGTGTGTACAAATCAAAGTGATGCACAAAATCAAAATAGACTATGTCTTACTGGGTAGCAGGCCTGCAGTGTATCTCCCACTCCGTGTAATAGAATTCCAGAAAAATCTGAGTTTCCATATGTACAGTTTTTTCCTCTACAGATAGCCTTTGTATATTATATATCAAGGATGATACAAACATAACCTGTGACTGCCTATAAAAAGAAATTTGAGATACAGAAGAAATAATGGGACACTTTTATTAGAAAGTAAGCCAGTCAAGTACCTTGCCTGAACTACACAAATAACTGTAAATTAAATGGCTTTTATGAAGAAAATAGTAGTCTTGACTGTACTAGTGGACTATGGCTTACATGTATGAGAATCATACAAACTCAATATTGAAAAGGGATTTCATTGATAGGCCAATTCTTTCTATTCTCTGTGATATTCTGAATAAGATTCAGAGAAGTATTCTAAATATTGGTGGCAAACCTGGTGTATTTTCATTTATGGAATAGCATAATTCTGATCCAGGTATGTGAAAAATTATAACTTTTCACTTTTAACTTAAGCAGGCATTGTTTATTCCCAAGAAAATCAGGATGTTTCAATTCATGTTTCAGCCATCTGGAGACCTATAAAAAGATTAGAAAACAAGCATGACAATCACGTCCTAATCTACTGGCCATTAATGGGAATTTATTAGAGTATGGGCAGGCTAGGCATCTGAATTCAGTATATTCTTAAATATGCAGATTTCAAAAAGGGTGTTCCCTGTACTTAAGCTAAATAGTTTTTTGAGAAGCAAAAAAATCTGAAATAAAAACATAGGTGTTAATAGTTGCTCATAACAACGTGTGTGACAGACATTGTTAGGACTCTTTAGAGTAGCATTATTATTTCAGTTTGTCTCACATCCTAGATAATAATATAGTCCTTGAAATGTATATGATGAACCATGATGTGATCCTTGGTAATATTCAGAATAATCAGATGCTCAGTGTTAAGCCTTGCTATGTATCTTTTGTTTCTCCATATCTTGAAAGATGATGGAGAGGTACAATATTTAATTGGCTGTGTGGCTAATGAACAGACTGGCTGTAATCACTCTGTTGGCTATTTTCACTTTTAGGGGCTCTCATAATGAATCTAGTATATAAGTGACAGGCATAGGGCCAGTCCTGGAGTCAGCTGATAAGATTATGTGGCATTGCTTTAAAGATGCTATTTTAGGACAATATCTTCTGTAGCTTCTAATTGTAGAAACACCTCAAATGTTCAGTGTCTTGGCTTTCGTGATAGTTACTTTGTGTCTAAAAAATGTCTTTGAGTGTGAAATGTGGAAATATAGATACATGAATTGGCAAATTCACAGAAATATGGCAGTGATACACACGTGCAGACATACATGCGTCACATCTCTCTACTTTTCACCACCCCCATCCAAACATACATAAAGCAAAAAGCTCTTCTAAAAATATCTATCATTTCTTGGGATTTTAAGGAATTGAATTCATTTGATCGTATGCTTAGTTTATATAATACTTGCCAAATCACTAGATGATTCTGTTTCTAGGCCTTGGAAAGCAAGGCCAAAATACTCTCAATTTTCCAAGGCAGCAAAGCTAATTAGGGTTTTACATAATGTCAAAAGTGGCATGAGCCCCAGTGATGTGTTCAATTCTAATACAGTAGTTTATCTTGTGACCTAATAGTTCAGGAAGAAACTATTGGGAGTGTGTTTCTCTGAATTAGTTTTGTGGTTTGCATGTACATTTTATATGTAATCCAGTGCAGCCATTTCTGATTGTACTTCTCATAGAAAAATTTAATGAGAAAAATAGATGAGTGATTCTATAGTTTAATCTTCTCTAAATAATAACTACAAGAGCTCACCAAAAAAAAAGTAAATAAATAACCTGGGAAAAGTTGGCAGCCATGTTACTAAATCACATCTTCAACTGATGTAATATTGTTGTTTGGATTCCTTGATTAGGGGCATTTCTTAGCAATTCTGGTTTTCTTGTCACTCTTTTCTATAGGGTGTATGCTTTATATGTAATTGGGTAAACATATTCACATTTGTCTCTTGAATGAATAAATTACTGAATTAATGAAATAGTGTATATTAATTCTGAAAGTGTTTTAGACATTTGGAAAAATAGTCAACCTATAGAAATGGTAGTATTGTGATAAACTAGTGATGTGTGAAATGAATATGAAGATTTATGGCATTTGCTTTTTGCATATATTTTAAAGAATAGTAATACCACTAAACATAACTCATAATTTTGGAAAACAGTTCATACGGTTCACCCATGGTGACTATGCATCATTTGTGGACTGTACCTTATATGTGCTGGTAACAGACATCTATTAAACTATACGTGGTATAGGTGTGATAGATGTAGATTATCCATTACAAAGGCTAGCTAGAAGAGTGCTTTTAAGTGGTCATATTCACACTTTGAGAAATTCTATAGGAAAGAATGAGGCTAATTAATTAATAAAACAATATCTTCCTCTAGAGAGAAGAAAGGTGGGGGTTGAAAAGGGGAGGAGGAGTTAGAGGTAAAGTTATGCTTTTACCATTCAGGTGTTATACCTTTATTTTTCACAAGATGACAATACTTTTTTTTCATAATTTCATAAGCAAGATTAATTTATTTTGTCCTTTTGTATGAAAACTGATGTTTGAAACTATAGGCAAACGCTCAGCATTTTTATCCCTGCAGAGTTGTATAATAAAAATTAGAAACTTGCTGCAATGTTTACCTGTGCAACATTCTAAAGGCGCACACCCTGTACAGAGTCATTTAAAAACAACAACAACAAGGATGAAGTCGGCATGCTTAGAGCATTCAGTTTGAACTTACAGAACAAAATCCACTGCCCTATTGCCATGGTACATAGATACAAAACATGACTGAGCTGTGAAGCCATTAAAAACACAACATCAGAGCAAATTGTCAATGTAATCACACATCGACTCACTGTGTAATACAGATCTGATTCCCAGCCCCAGAAAGCAAGGCCTTGCTTTAAGCAATAGCAAAGTGCCTTCCATCTGTCTGCCTATGCAATCTGCCAGAAGAGAAATGCAGGCAAAGACGTCCCCCAGATCTGAAATGCTTTTATCTGTCCTTAGAGAGAGATTTCTTCCAGTCTTTGGATATTAGAGCGATCTACACTAGCAGTGCGGAGGTAAAAGGCCGCGGGTTGCTTTTCCAGGAGCAGTCGGTAGTGCTAGCGGAAGAGATGTTGATTGAGAAAATAGAGCTTGTTGCAATGCTGCCGCCGCTGCTACTGCCGTTGCCGCTGCTCGGGCAGCAGGCGTGGGGCAGTTGGCTGATCACTGATGCATATCAATAACCATGTACTTGAGATTTCTCATGACATCATCATTACCTTGGTCTCCCGCGGTCTCGAACCTTTGACCTTGCCGGGCTGGTCCACATTTTGGCAGTGAAAGCCCCTCCAATGATGGCCCTTTTCTCCTTCTTTCAGACCGGGGGCAGCAGCACGCCAGCAAGACGGCATCTTCTCCCCAGCCTAGAAGCCCTGTGAAATCGAGGATCTTCCCCCTAAAACATACACACACAAGATATATGCAATCAAGCTGCCACCGCTTGGTAAAAAGCCTAACCCAAAAGGATCTGGAGCAGATCCCTGAATCAGCTGTCACTTCTTCTATAGAATGGGATTTTTTTTCCTTCCTCCTTAACCTGCGCTGGAAATTGCCTTTGGCTTTATACATCTTTATAGAGGGAGGCAAAAGAGTCTTGCGTGAGAATGAAGCAATTTACAATGCAAATAGAGGCCTGTGAAGGGACGGATGCTGCTGCTCACTCCCAACAGCTTGCTGCACCTTAGTAGCTGATTTTATTTTCTGATATTAATAGTTGAATTGTTGGCTAACGCTGCCGGAGATTACTTGCTGAAAGGAAAAAAAAGTTCGGAATAAACTTTGAAAGCCACAGATCTCCTTTGGATGTTTTAGCCGCACACACAAACAGAACCCAGGTCTTATTTACACACCAGGAGGAATTTGATGCACGGCAAGTATTCTGGAGGACTACTCTTCGGTACTGCCTGAAAGGATCGGGATCTGCAGTCTGGCCAGAGGAAGACAGAGGTGTGTGAGGGAAGCGAGTTGTTATCTTTGGTTATCTAGCTGTATGAGTGTATTGGTCTTCATAAAGCTAGATAACCGAAAGTAAAAACTCCTTCAAGATCGCCGGGCAGCGTGTGAGAATGAAAGCCTCCAACCAACAGACAGTAAAAACCAGAAAGGTCAGGAATACTTATTGAATCTAACTTTGTTTTTGTTTTTGTTTTTGTTTTTCCTTCTGATTAAAGGTGGGATTAGAGGAAGTGAAATGGCACACATATGCCAAAACATAAATGTGCCAGATACTTTGAGAGGCGTTGTTAACAGCTGCAAAGGAGAACTGTATAGAGCTAATGACTAAAAGATGCACGTGTCATTTGTTCTACTTTAAGGCAAAAGTTTACATATGAGGGTCTTCTTTTTCTTTTTTTCTTTAGAAAGCTGTTTGTAGAGATGTCTGGTACTTAGTTTAAAAATGATTCTATAATGTGTGGATTTATGTAGTTCCCTTCTGAGGCCCCCCTCCCCTGAAAATTGGAAGATTATGTCTCCAAACTACATGTATTGGGGTTGTATGACAAATTATATGAATTAGACTTTCAGAAAAGTTTGTACTGGAAGGTTAACAATTTATAGCTACTTAGGACATAGAACTAGCAGGGAAATTGGGAGGGGAAAAAAAGCAAAGGCTGATTTTTATTCTTCTATTCAAAATACAAGGACAGATGCTTCTCTGTTCCAAGAGGGTTTCCTTGAGGAAGCTACTGAAGCAGAAAGACATGATGGAGACGAGATCGCCTCCCCTCTTGTCAAAGTGTTAAAAAAATGTTCTGTCTTACTCTGCGCCTAGCATTGGAAATGAAAGTGACATTTACGCCACAACCCACGTGTGCGCCTCCTCTCTTTTTGTTTAAGGATGATCAGGTCTATCCAGGAAACAGCTCTGGCATCCCAAACTGAAATAATTAGGACGTATATAGACCTGACAAAAATGGAAAGGGGGTGGGGAATCTGAGGGTCTGTCTTGCCTAATTGATTCCGCTAAACGGAATGCAGGAGATGTGAACGGCAGGACGCTCCGATTCCCACGCTCGGGGGCAAGTGGTAAAGCGGGCCGGCAGCCTATGACAGACAGCCCTGTTGGGGGGTGGGGGTATGAAAAAAACATCAAGTGCACAAACCATACTCATCTCCATCGCTTAAGAAAGTAGAGGCATTTCCCACCCACAGCCATCTGCAGCCTCCCAAATGGCGACACCAATTGCTCTGTAGCTGCTGCACACTGTCTGTTTCTGTTAATTTCATAACCGCTGCTTAATCTGGCCACAATTAAGTTTGGCTATCTTCTTTGGTTGAGATTTTCAATATTTTTGAAAGAAAGCTTGTACAAAGTGGTTCCAAGATAGGACCATTACTGCCTGCCCTTGGTGTCAAAGTCTCAGTCTGTACTTTGGCCTTGTGTCCACCCTTTGGTTTTTGTTTTGGGTGGGTTATATTTAAAAAGCTCTATCTTTCTACAATAGACAGTATTATCACTTCCTCACACTGTTTACTTCTTAACCTGATAAATCTAGGAACTTGGCCTACTTATGCTAGTACACACACTGGAAGTAAAGAAAGTTCATTACAAGAACAAGATGATAAAAGTTGCTTTGGGATGGTCCCAGCTAGATGTGTTCTAAACAGTCATTTAAATTTAATCTAAAAATGACTATGTTTAGCAAAAACTTTGGTGCTTTGGAGGTCCCCACTGTAATCGTCTCATAAAAGCCCTTACATTTTTTTCATGTGTTACCAAGCAAATATTTGCATAGGCATGACATTGCAATAAGCAAATGCCCAACATGGCACGTTACCTTCCACGTGGTCTGGGTTGCTGACAATCCCAAATGTATAATTTTTCTTCAAAAAGCAGTATGTTTTTCTCTGTAGCTTCAATTTCTTTGTAGCAGCTTTATAAGACTTGAGAAGACTTTACAGACTGGAAAAGCCTGTAAAACCACTGTTAGTTTCAGTTAGAAACTCCAGGACACTTTATTAACGTAAATTCCCAATTTGGCTGCTGAACACGTGCCAAAGTTTTACTACTGTAGTGACCGTTGAGAAGACCCTTGTTTATTTACATTTGAAGCACTGTTTGTGCAAACAACCTTTCATTGTTAAGTGCCTGTATTCCTTTCATTTACTTCATGTCCAGGGGTGCTATTTACCTAGAACCATTGTCTACTACAATTAACATTTACATTACAAAGTGTGTGGTTTTCTTTCTCAAGGAGGTTCAATTAAGGCAATAAGATGTTTGCTGGGGAAACCTATTGTTTACTGAAAGCACTCAATGGAGTCAAATTACTGAAGCTTTTGCCTACATCTTGGTCTTTTATGCAAATGTGTTAAATATAACATCTAAGGAAAATAAACAATATTATAATTATGTGTTTACCATTGTCATATCAAACTTGCTTTGTATCATACTAATGTTACATGACTTATCGATCAATAAAAATACATTTCAATGTTATTATTTTCATTTTATTTTTTGCTGTTCCACTGCTCTTGCTGCAACATGTCCCAATTTTTCTTTTTTCAATTACACATCAAATTTCTGACATTTTGTTTTATTTGTGTGTGTTGAAGAGAGGTGCTGTATCTGAGCATGGGTCTAAAGGGTATCGGAGGTAATGTCTACAATGACCTTATAATAAGGTGATATTTCTTTGAAATCTGAAATATTCCAAAGGCATGTACATTTAAGTCAAAAGAAGTGTAAATATCAGTTAAGTAGTTCTTTGAAAGCTAGTTTTAACATTGGCAGAAACCGGATCAAGTTTATTTAGCATACCACTGCATTGTAAAACAGTTGGAGTGAAGTTGCAGGTTGCGTGAGTATGCATGTTAACTAGTGGGAACCAAGCGCTGTCTTTGTGAAAGGGAAGCAGCAGATTGCTGTGCAAGGCCAATGTTAAAAAGGCAGCTGAATTTAACACCATCTGGAAGAAAAGATCCCTTCACGACTTTCTCACACCGTCAGACAAAACTAGTGTCTCTTGTTCCGAGCCCTTGTCTATGCAACCATACAATACTGAGTCATTATACTTTTGCTGAGAGAAAATTTGAGAACACAATATGGGTAACCAGTGAATGACCAAGTTTCATTGTGCCCGCTTAAGTCGATTGAAATCTACGTCTAGAGCTATGAATGGTAGTATTGTTTTCCTCACCAGGGCTGTACTAAATGTCAGCACAGTGTAAAGAAAAACTTGAAGTCTGCAAATAACTTACCAGATCTCAATTATAATATTTTCCCACACTAGAACTAATATCATTGCGAGGGGCTACATTGCAGAAAATACAAAAAGAAAAAAAAGAAATAGAGAGTTCATTTAGAAGTTATTTTATCTGAACAAACATTTTAATTTTCTGATGGGAACTTCAATTCAAGCTGCAGGCTAGGTTGAGAAGTGGAATTCATTATCAGGAAGTTCAAGTTACAAAAAATACTTTTTGTGCAATTAAAGTAGGATAAAACAAACAACTAGTCCCATCTGAAATCCTCTCCCTAAATATAAACACACTCTACTTGGGCTTTATTGCTTTTACTTCTGCTTAGTATTACTAGTATGAATCTAATTTAAATTTTGCTTTAAATTTTGGCAAACACTGCTCTTTCAAAGTTTGCCACTATGACTGACATTGCAAAAGAACATTGTAGATGGATGTTTCCAAAAATATACAACATCTGGCACCTTCCTAGGTGGGTTCTGGTGGCCCCAGGAATATTCCTCCCTTTATATTACACCCATTCCCATTTTCTAACTTTTCTTTTCTCATGATGTGTGTAAATCAGTTATTATACTTAGGTTTAACATTCACATAATCTATTTGTCTGTAAACAGTCAGAAAAAGGAAACAAAACAGTTCAAAAAGAGTAAAAGGAGTTGGTTTTGTATGTTTTATTAGGATGTCTATTTTAAATATAATTGACTTTGCAATTTTGTTATTGTGTCACCAAGTGTCGCATAGTTCTTAACATGTAAGTGCAAAACAATGAGTAATTGCTGTTTTGCTGAATAATACATCTGAGTTGCCAACGTCAAAGGTATTATTTTGTGTATTTCCAAACAGGAATGTTAACTGCAGGTTTTGACATCTAGAATCTTTTCATGAAATACTTGGAAATAGACCTGTAAAAATGGCACATGTGAAAGTAAATATAAAGATACAACCAATTCACTCCCCCTGTCCCACTTTATGCCAGAGAATTAACAATGAAAAATCACTCTATAATAGGATTGTAAAGGACATAACATAAAACACATTTTCTCCAGAAAAACCCAAACAACAACAAAGTAGAAATTGGTTAGAGGGAGAGTAAGAAAGGGAATATAGAGACTTGCAATATCCTTGCGGTATGTGAATGGATCCATTCACCAATATCAACCCCCTACTGAAGGTACCATTAATATGCATGGTAATGAGATAAATGCATTGTTTACATTCAAAATGAATTATTTCCCCAAAGTGGCTTTTCTTTAAGTCTTCTTGAACACTAAATTTTCTATTACTGGTACTCTATGTGTTTATCTTTCAAATAAAAATGATCTTCTTATTTGGGAAAGTAGGGAATTCTAATTTGATTTTGTGTAGTTGGATGAAAACTAAGAAACTACTTTGAATAAGAGATAAATAAGGATGAACACATTTCAAGTTATTAAGTGTTCTTTCTATTCATAGACACATATAAACAGTCCAATCCAGGTTAGCAGTTCAATATTTTGACTTGATAAAAATGGAGGGATAAATTAAAAAGTTTTAATTTCCACTGTGGCTAGAAAATGTATTTGATGTATCCATATGTCTAGTTTTTTCCCTATGAATCTGTACCCTTGGAAATGCCATTTTGGCTTATGAATATTGATATCATTTTTCCTATCTTGCTAAGACTTATCTTTCCCTTGATTAGTTGAAATAAAACACACTATAATATGATGTTGCATTTGGATAGGTGATGCATGTGGAGGCGCTAAGATAGGCAACGCGAGAAAAGCTGTCCTTTAAAAGCTACTGAGTAAAAGACTTCTGTAATAGTGGCTCAATTGTTTAAACACTAGTATTTGAGTCAGTTAAACAGCCCTACAGCGCTGGGGCGTGTAAGGTAGTTCTTCAGTGTCTCCAGATTTAATAGATGGCTTTGTTATCTTGTTTTTGTGTTCATCGGTTTTTTAGCACAAGTTAAACAACCTAGCACAAAAATCAGCATATACCATTCTCATCTGCGTAGAGAACCCATTTCATACTTTCCGGGAACCGTTCGACTTATTGTGGAATTAATTCTAAAGATGGTGACTGTAAATGATAAATATATAGTTACGATTGCTAAGGGAAAATCTCTCAACCCTCAATCAGAGCTTCGAGCCAGTGCACTTCCTTGGTAAGGCGAAGCCCATCTTTGGGTTGGGAGCTTGTGACTTTTTGCAGCCAACTGCCAGACACAGGCGATAAGACTTTTTAAAAGTGAAAATAATCGACTTTATTTAGGGAAATACGGAGTTCTAAGCTATATTTGTTCAAAGAAGCACATCACAGTGAGTTTGGAGTTTGACTCGTTTTAGTTGAGCTTGGGCACAACATATTCTTGAGATCTAAAAATAGCCAGGCTTAGCAACCGCAGAGCAAGGTGCCGGGCGTGGGAGGTGCCCGGAGGAGACAGCTTCCGATTCTGTGACTGGCTGAGGAAGTGGCGAGGATAGGCAGTGGCTGCGGGGACCGCGGCCGGGACGCCGCCGGGCAGCACGACGCCTCCCGGTGACCGCCAACAGCCAGAGTCCGCCGCAGCCCTCCCTGAAAGCGCCAGTCTGATTGGTGTTTCCCGGGAGACGGGCTCCAGTCGCGGGAGCTGGTGCGCCGGCGCGCGCGCTCCCGTGACTGTCGCGCGCTCCGAGCTGGTGCTCGGCGGGGCGGCTGGAAGCAAGGTGCGGCCGGGGTAGCGGGCTAGGAGGCCGCGCAAGTTCGCGCGAACACAAGTTACGGCGCTTGCCCTCCAGAGGTTGGGGATTGTTGAACGCGAGGCCGCAGGACCCGACCGAGTGGGGCCACCTGCCTCCCTTTGCCGGGCATGCAGCGTTGCGTCCTCTAGGGTTATTCTGTGTTCTTTGATTTGCCCGCCCCTCGGCCCCAGACCAGCCACCTCGACCCCGCCACTGTGTCTGCTCGGGTCTGCGGTTGCTTAGGAATCCCTGAGTTGGTCTTGGAGATGGGGGTGGCGTCGGGAGTCACGCCAGCATTTTCGTTGGAGGCAGGCATGTCGCAGCGACCACCTCCTTCCCAGGGCCCCTTCCTCAGATTAGCAGGCAACTTGTGATTAAGGGGTGTGCTTTTGCTGACTCTCAGTTTTTCTAGTTCTGCCCAACCATCTTCTGGGTTCTGATCAGTATCATTGATAAAGCAACTGCGCGCTTTCACAAACTCATATTTTTTAAATCTGGTTAAAAAAAAAAACAACCCTGTTAATTCTCTCCCCTCCCCCACGTCCTCCCCTAGCATCCTCCCCCGGCTGGCACTTGAGGGTGGAAGTTTTGTGCATCCAGAGCCAGAGTTGGTGACCAGACTCCCCTCTGGGCCCTTCCCTGCATCACTTTCACCTCTACATCATTGCCCTTTAGGGACTCGGGATGTATCTTTCCCCTTTCAGATTTGCTGGAATTATTAATCTCTTGTTGGATGGATACAGTAGAACTTGTTCAGAAATTACTTTAAAAAGAGATCTGGGTCTTAAGCACTTACTAAAGCCAGTTAATAACATCATGCATGGACATTTAAACTTGTTGTAAGTTGCAGAGAGGATTAGTGGGAAGTCACGCTGTGCTCAGCTAATGATACCATCTTAACTCTAACCAAGCTAAATCCACCTCGCCTGCGCAGGTCTGGCTCTGCGGCCCTCGGGTGAGGCTGGGAAACTGGAGGGTCTTGAAGGTGCACTAGGATGGCTCAAACAGGAAGACTTGTCCTGGTCCTTCTCAGGTGATGGTCACACGTCCTGTGAGACTGCAGCCGGCCCAGCTACTAGGTGGGCAGAGCGTCAGACCAAGGGCCCAGGCTTCCCAGGGACTGTCGTAGTGACACTGAATGGCACTGCCTACATGTTAAAACAGGTGACTCCAATAACCGAAGAGTGCATTAAGGTTTGTTACAAACTCAGAAGAAGTTGTGGGTTTCCAAAGTTAGTGACTTTTTACTACTGATGGGTTGCACTACAAAACCATTATTTTCTGGGTTTTTTTTTTTCTGTTCTGCTTTTACAAGAGTAGTCAAGTTCAGTATCTCACAGGTAAATTTTGAAGCAAGTTATTAATAACTTCCTGTCATTGACTTGCTCAATTGGTTTCAATCTGATTAGTATTTTAAGGCAGTTTGCGACTACTTTATGACAGGACCAATTGCAAAAATGCTGCAGTATTAAAATACCTAACAATAGTCATTTGATTCTGTCACTAAGTAGCTATTCGACAGATTTCTTGTGTTCTTTGAGCTTCTTTTAATAGTCATTGGCCCTGAGAAAACCAAATATCAGAATTTTAACTGCAACCTGGCTCTTGGAGTTGTTTTATAGTTTCAGATTTAGACGAGTAGATTAGAATGTTTATGTCTCATATCATTAATTGCTAGTGGGAGATTGGAAATAATTATACACATTAATCACTTTAATAATTGGTTAAAACTTGTAAAAGAACTTGGGAGAAGGGACGTGTGTAAAAAAAATCCCTCGATTTTCTGTGAATTAGTTCGCAAGTGATTTACAGAGTATTACCCACGATATTTAAGTCTTGTCTTTTTGGGAAAAAGAAACATATATGAGTGAAATGGAAAAATTTCTAAATATCTCAAATATAATTAATTTATGTATTTATCAATCCTTGTTTAATAAAAAAAACCTTACTGTAATTTATGTGGAAGTAATACCTTCATGAAGACAATCATAGATTTAATATCATTGAAATTCAGAATCCATGGACTTCCTTCCTGTCAGAGCTAGAACTCTTGTATAGTAATAACAGAAGTGTACTTAGTCCTTATTTTTAATTCAGTGAGATTTATGAAGGGACTTGAAACTGTTGCATGAATTTAAAAGTCTTTGAAAAGAATTTAAATAATGGATTTTTAGGCCTTATTTTTTTTTAGAAAGCACATAGCTTGTACATAGTAGCTGCTAAGTATATACATATATACATATATATATTTAATGTATTGGATTGTCCTTAAACTATATGATCTATAAAAAAGTTAAATTAGCATTGGCTGATAGGAATCTGAAGTTAAGGATGTTGAATAGTCTGTGGAATAGCCTAAAAACTGTTTAGAAGCTTTAAATATGAAGTTATCACCATGACTAATTCATTGAAAGAATTTTAATGGGTGGAAGAAAAATAACTTGAAATAGGTCTTCATCATTAGGTTTTGTACTATTTGCCTCTTACATGGTTCTAGTGGTGAAAATACCTAGCTGGCAAGGGAATAGGAATTAATCGATAAAATTATATTTGCCTTGTTTTTAAAAGTAACTTATCACAATTGGTAGGTATTTAGATTAATATAAGAAATAAAAAGTCTAGCTGTCTCCAAATAAAGTTAGAAATTGCTGAGTAGCTTAGATTTTCACACTGAAGATTCATGCTCAATTATAGTCTAAAATCTGAGTTTGCAGATATGACATGGGATTCCAGTGATTCAAACAGCACAGTACAAATACTGCATATATTTCTGCCAAATTTGTCTCAGATGGACTGGCTGCTAAGGAAGAATCCATAGCATGACTGAGCTAACAGAAAGTGTGTTACCTTTCCAATAGGTAATCCTTCCATTTGCATGCTGTGCTTACTGACAGGAGAGGACTTGAATTTCTGTCATTTTAATGGACTTCAACCTTTAGGTCTATGTCTATATTGTCAATTCAAAATCTATGAAGTGAACAATATTTTTTTGTAACCAGTAATTACTATAAAGACAAAATTATTTTCTTAACCAATAGGAATAGAGACAGCATTATTTAATTTCAACTAGCTCCATTTTACTAGATTGTCTAATTCAATTTTGATTTTTCAGATTGTATTTTAAACTACAAAGAACACTTTTGTATAAAATGCAGTTTAAAAAGGGAAAATATTTATGTTTTTATCATTTTAAGTGATCAAATACTGCACTGCCAGATAGAATATCATGTGCATCAATACATTATTAACTTAATCTAACGCTCAGCATCATTACCACATTCATGGGTGTCTTTCTGATATCTCTCCAGTCCACTGGATTTTGAAGTGTGATTATGTAAATTTTCTACTGATAAATAAATGACTATAATTGTACTTGAAATACCACTCAAATTCTTAAGACCATGGCATCTAAATAATATATTATGCATTCCTAAATTATTTATCAAGACTAATTCAAAATAACTGTAGGGTAAATCATACATTTATTTTTAAATAGCTATCCCTTTACCCAATTTTTTTCTGTACCAGGTTAAAAGTATTCCAGATGGTGAAAATATGGAGAGATGAAAAAATAGTTGAGTAGAGTGAGTAAGCAGCAAGTTTATCCTTCAAGTAAATATTTCTGGTTTATTCAATAATATTAAGATTATTACCCTGATGCATTTTATGGCATGGGATCTTAATATCAGTTCAGTAAGGGTATTTTGATAGTAAAGGAAACCATACTTAAGTGTTAAATATTACTGTAGAAAATGCCTCACTAATACTGGATAAGGAGAAAGGGAAAAGTTAGCAAACAAAAGCATTTTGCCTGTGGTTATTTTCTAAATTGCTTTACAAATATAGTAGGGAAATTATAATCTTAAATTTAAAATTCAAGTAAAGGTTATATAATAAAGTGATATAAAATTTAAAGTATGGTTTTCCTTTATCACAATAATCAAAGGGTGCCTTTTCATTGTTTCACATTGTAAGCCGTGTTCAGAACTCTTGTTGCACTGTGCCTTTAAATGAAATGTGTGTGTTTTACCTACATAAATTCTAATTGCAGAATCCACTCTAATCACCATGTAGAAATCATCTGAAGCCTGATAAGTTCATGAGCTACACACTTTTCTTTTTTATTCTGCAGACCACACCTTATCTGGTTGCTAATGAAATACAGGAGATTGATGGCAGAAAATCTTCAAGGGAATATTTGCTGTACTACACATAGTAAGCTCCATTTGGTGCATTAGCATTTAGCCATTTTATGCAAATTTAGAGAAAATGACTCATGTATATGATTTAATATGCATCAGCGATAACTCATACCACCCTTATAAGAAAAAAGAAATTAAAAATTCATTAGAAAACTAGACTAGTGTCACTACATGGTTAAAACATTATTAAAGCATATTTCAATGTTTTGCTTACACTAGTGTTCTCATCATGGTGCCACCATTTCATGACAAAGGCCGTAGAGGAGAAAACATTCAACTTAAAATGTCTGCTGGCACACATCGCTGGATTTGTGTGTCACTAAACAATGAGCGAGCATAGCCTTGAATACCAACTATTTAATTAGCACTTTTGGAAGCCATGCATAGAAAATAGCTCATTTACATGCATCTGCTTAGCGATTAGTCCCATAAAAAGATACCATTTTTTTTGTTGTTGTTGTTTGATATAGCGAACATTTTACCATTCGGCCATGAAAATGATCAAAACATATGTTATTATTTTCAAGTTCTGATATTCAATATTCAGAGATTTAATTAAAACAGGCAAAAGTCTTCATATTTCTCTTCAAGGTATATTTAAATTATTTAATTTAACCTTAAGTGTACCATAAAAGGCTGGATACAAGTAATAATTAAGAACTTCAAAGGGCAACGGAAACCCTCTAACAGTCCTTGGTTTAATTAAAGGCTATTATTAGAAAGCTCTCAAATATAGTTACATTTAATGATAAGTGATGACTGGTAAAAGCAGTATTAGAAAGTTATGAGTAATCATAATTCTAAATACAATTCATAGAATCTAGAAAGTGTTGCTATCATTCTATTTTGAAAATAAATAACATGTATTTCTTGAAAAATCAAACTGATAACATTGAAAACCTGTTTAAGATGCTTTGTTTTTCATTAATTTTCTAGTCTACATATACCTGTCATGATCACAGATTAATTGTATACTCCTTAAAAAGTGTTTCTGCCAATTAAAATGTCTTTGAGGGGGTATATTTTTCTAATACAGTGGTATATTTATGAAGTCATGTATACAGATGTGTATGGATGCATAACAGTTCAAGTGGGGTTTCCTAATGCATTATGAAATAGAACATTATTTTTTTGTGAATTGATATCATTCTTGTGAATTGATATTTAATATAACAGTAATAAATTATTTTTTACAAGTTTATATTTTCTACTACATTTGTGTGAATAGACAATTGGCCAAAAGTGCATGTGATTCTAAATACATTTTAGGAAGTATACAAATAATACAGAAAATAGATACAGACTATGTAATATTTTCTGTTTATTATAAATAATTATCCTCAATGGACTACTTTATATGTATTTATACTGTATACATATATTTGTCAATTTGTATGAATTTAATTGGTTTTCACACAGTTAAAATTCTGAGTAGGTAAGTGGTATATATATATATATATAAACATATATTCAAATGAAATTGAACAAATATATTAAAACTTCATATAGAACATTTTACTGATTCTATTTATTAATTATCTTTAGTAATTGAGTATAAAGCATCTATAATAAAAATTGCCTGCTAATTAAGTATTATATTATAAAATTTTACTTTTATGGGTAATTATTTCTTGTAGATACTGATATAAATTGTGTCTATAAAATGTGATAGTTTCCATTATTAACTGTGGGTTAGTGAATACCTGGGTTTTTTGGATTTAGAAAGACTGTGGATTAAATGTATAGATATGAATTTATATCTGTGTATCTTTAGCTAGCTAGCTAGTTAGATAAATAATGTGTAAATGTGTGCAGTCTACTGTATAACAAAAGTGTGCTCCTGATGCATGGTTTGTTTTTTAATTTGAAACAATTTTTATTTCAATTTCTTATTTTATCTTCCTTGAAACCAGTATCATTCTTTGTTATGCTCACCCCCCATCCCTCTGTATGGACTTTCACAGTATAAGGTTTATAGAGTAGGGAACTTGTCTTTCTCACTGCTGTGTATCTTCTACCTAGACACAGTAGATGCTCCGTGACTTACTTGTTGGTAAGAGAATAAATAAATTTAAACATGAGATTGCACTTTTTAAAAAAGATTATTTATTTTTGCATAGAATAACTGGAGTGCAGGCCAGAGGTGTGGGATGTGAGCAGATTCATCAGAGACAGAGTGGGGAGCAGAGCGGGCAGATCTACTGAAATACAATGCTAAGGGGAGCAGCAGGTGAGGCAGGATAAGTCTTCTGTGCTATGTGGGTTAGCTCCCTGGCTGGGCATCAGACTTGCTGTCACAGGAGCCAGGTGCATTGTGATGATAGGGCTGAGACTTAATCCTTAGGCCAACAGGGAGACACAAATTGCACTTTCTGAGATAGCTCTTGTCCTGTGGATCTAAGGGTTGCTTGTTGGGGAACAATTTATCCCCCATCATAGGGTAATATGAAGTTGCTTGGTTTTGTTGAGGAGGTTACCCTTTTTAGAAAATAACAAAAACAAGACATTGTTTAGAGGGTAATGATAACTACAAGCAATTCCAAAACTAGATGTTGAAGTCCACTTGTAGATGAATTATGTATGTATTTGTGATACATCCTTGCTTTAAGAAATTGTCATTAGTTTATGTGAGAAGTCCAAGTTAACTGGGTATATAGGAATTAAATCTTATAACATACAATTATTAAATTCACATTCCAATTAAATATAGCTTGCAAGTAATTTTAGTATTTTTATTTTACTTTGATTAAAATACCTAGTTCATGAAAGCATGCTTTTATAAATGACAAAATGTTTAAAATTTTAACAAATGATAGAAGAAATAAAAATGACTTGCATTGTCTTTTGACTAAGTTAAGGCCTTAAAAATTACCTTTGTGACTTAAAAATTAATAATCTTTTTGAGGGTAAAATCTGTAAACCAAGAACTATCTGAGAAATTTAATCCATTGTTTGTGTTTCCAAGTAGAAATTGGAAAAATGACTTGGTGTGAACAGTAAAAAATTGTCTTTTCACTCAACATTAGTTTAAAATAACAAATATAAGATAGGAAACTCAAATCAGTTAAATGTTTATTGGGCCCTTACTATGTTTTCACCAATAAGGTTCTAATGTTGGAAAACAGTTTACAGTAGATCTTAAGCAACATGTAAATATATTCACAAAACCAGGTAGTTATGGAAAAATAGAGTCATTTTCTATTTCTTTACCTTTGCGAAAGAATGCTTTGATTTGGGAATTGAATTTAAGCATTTGATTAAACCCCATTAATTCAGATTATTAAGGTATTATTTTTGTTCTGAATATATTTTTGGTCACTACAGTGGATTCCATGTTGATGCAAAATAGACATCAAATGATACCTGAGAGATAAAATAGCCTTTGCAAGTCATCTTCCTTGAACATTTTGAGCGACTCTGAATATGGTAAAATATGGGTCCAGACTCATGTTGTCAACAGATTGTCATAAAGCAAAGCAGAGTTCATATTACATATTTGAGTTATTTTCACGCTTTTGTCTTTTAATTAGAAGTCTCTACTAATACAAGTGTTCATACTATTTGCTACATTAAAGATAGAGCTAAATGTGAGGGAATCATCTAAGCATTGCTGGGCTTTTAACAGAAAAGTTATTAATCAGCAAGTATTGTTTTTATAAGTGTATATAGTGCAAGGGACTATTTGTATGTTTGGGAATGTAGGATTAGAAGCTATAGAAACGGGAAGTGTTGGATATAGAAGATGTGTAAGAATTAATGCTAAAGGAAAAAAGTACTATGAGCAGTGTGCTAACTTTATGAAACTAAGATATGGATGAAGAGACTAGATCAATAAGTACAAAATATTAGTGAGTAATAAAATATAATATTTAATTGTAGGATACCAATTAATACTATTATAGGAATATACAGTAAAAATCAGTGTGAATAGCCAAGGAAGGATTAGCAGATAAAGTAATATTTGCAGAGTTGAATTTGAGTTTGAAAGAGTTGTAGAATTAAGACAGATTGAAGAAAGAGTATTCTGGGCCTGAAAACTAAAGTGATTGATATTGACCTGGATGTGTGAATGAACAGAGCATGTTTTGAGGAGTGAGAAGGGAAAAGATATTCCTATTTGGTAATGGTGATTAATATTTGTGGATATGTAGGAGAAGACCAAATTATTTATAGTGTTAGCATTTGGTCATTAGAGTTAGACATCATGATGGAAATTATGGAGAGTCACTCTAGGGTTCTTCTTTGATATAGTCAAGATATATTTATTGAGCATCTGCTATGTGTAAAATATGTGCCAAGCACTAAGAAAATAGTGGTGAACCAAATCCAATTCTTGCCCAACATCTTAAAATTTGTATTCTATAAGGCAAGCTAAACTAATTACACCATTGGCTAATTATGACTGTGATATGCAAATGGAAAGTAAAGCATATCGTGAAAGAGTAACAAGTCCAGGACAGGGAGATTAGGGAAGAAAACTTTAAGAAGTAATGTTTGAGTCAAAATAAAGCAGGTGTAGAGATGACTAAGCAAAGGGGAAAGGGAGATTGACATAATCTATAGTCAGAGGACAACACATGGGCAAAAGCCCATAGGCAGGAAGAAGCCTGTCATGTCATGTCTAAACTACAAAAGAAGAAAAAATTTGGTACGATGGTCTAAAATGAGGTTAGAGAGATAGATGAACCAAGTAGAACATGGTAAAAAGTCACTGAATAATTTTAAGCAAGGGAATGCCAGGTTCGGATTTTTTTAAGGTTGATTTTAGCTGCAGTATGGATTGAATGAAGGCAAGAGCGATCGAAGGAAAACTAATTATGAAGCTGCGGTAAGAGTTGAATTAAGAGATTATGAGGGACTAGTGAACATGAAGTGAGGCAAATATTTATGTGGCAATGTACTATTTAAAGTAGGGTTCATTGTCATCACTATTTTTGGGTTAATGCAGGTCTCATATTGAAGTGAGAAAGCAATTGGACACTATTGCAATAATCTGAGGTGATGGAATCTGTACTTGGGAATGGAGAAGAGAAGACACAGACACATTTCAAAAGAACAAGATACAAGTTTTTGACTCAAAAGTTTTTAGTCTTAATGACTTTAGTGACCTTAGTGGCTAGAAGATGGAAATAGTATGGGGAGGAAAATGGACTCATTTATTTGAAGTGCTGAGTTTGCAATGTTAGATAGCTACATAGAAAATGCAGATGTATGAGTGTGATTCATTTTAAGTGGGCATCATTAGAGATTTGTAGTTGGATTAAAGTCATAAAATATGTAGGCTTTGTGAATGAAAGAGTATAGAAATTGGAGAGTAGCAAACAAAGGCACCAGTGCTGAAATTGAGGGAGGAGCAAGCAGGTATCATCCATAGGTTAGTTTATATTTGGAAATAGTCACCTTCATTAATTCCCTTTTGAAGAACTTAAATTTTAGTTTTTTTAGTGTGTTCAAGTATTGAGATAGAGTTTTCTCTAAAATGTCTGTAGTTTATCACATTTAAGAGCATTTTTCACTGGAGTAAGGAAAGAAAGGGAGAAGAAGAGTTGGAGACTTTGTTCAGATAATTCTAGAAATAATTGCAATTTTAGTAATCATTCATAAGGATTTTATGTAAAATGATTATCAGGTTATCCAATATGCGCTCAAGTTCATAGAATTATTTTTAGAAAAATTTAAACTTTATACTTCATTTAGTAAGCACTTATTGAAAGCTTATGTGCAGGGTACCGGGTTTTTTTTTTTAAGATTTATTTATTTATGCATACAAGAGTTAGGGTACAAGGCAGAGGCACGGGAGGTGAGAGGATTCACCAGAGACAGACTGGGTTGCAGAACAGGCAGATGGACTGAAATACACTGCCAAGGGCAGCAGCAGGTGAGGCCGGAGAGGTCTGCTGCGCCTTGTGGGTCCCCTCCCTAGCGGGGGATCTAACTCACGCTGCTGTACTGTGGATGCCTCACAGTGCAGCCCTCAACCAACCCTCTGTACCACCAGGGAGGCCGTGCAGGGTTCTGTTTTGATCCTTTGGATTTTGCAGCCAGTGCAACACGAGTTTGATCCTGTCCAGGGAGGTGACCCACATGGTGCAGCAGACCTCTCCTGCCTACCCTGCTGCTCCCCCACAGCAGTGTATTTCAGTCAATAATGCCTGTTCTGCTTCTCACTGTGTCTCTGGTGAATCCTCTCACCACCCCCATGTCTGACCTGTACCCCAGTTTTTGTATGCATAAATAAAATCTTTAAAAAAACAAAGAGGTCAGAGAATCAAAAAACAAGTAATTATCAGTAAGTACTGTGATAAAGGAAGATCATAGGCATATTTTACATTGGGTGATCTTGCAAGGCTTGAGAAAGGAATATTTAAAATAATACCTTAATACATAAAAGCATAATTCACTATTTTAGTCTATAAAGGAATACATATAGTTGTCTGTCAATTTGCATAAGATTAATTAACCTATTTGGGTTTCATAGGAACAAAAATATTGATTTTTCTTGTTTCTTGAGAAACAGAAAAGACAAGGAAGGATAAAGAGGATGATGCTATGAAATGAATGGGACTCTTCATGCTTCCATAGTTATGTATCCAAATTCATAAAGGAAATAGTTTCCTTCCTATGTATTTCCTCTATGAACTTCAGAGTCCATTTTTAAAGGGCCTTTTAGAAGTCATCGTGATATTTTGTTCAAGACTTTTAAAGTTTTGTGACAAAATGTTTATTTAATAAAACAGTCCTAGCAATAATATCAGACATGTTTATAGCAAGTTATATTTTTGAAGTGTCATCACAGGTGTCAGGGATATTGGCTGAGGAATAACATTATTCAAGAATAGTGATTGGCATCTGGGCTAAGACATTTTAGGCTCACCAGTAGAATAGTAATAAACCAAAAAGTAAAGGGCTGAAACATTTCAATTCATTGTTCTAATTTAAAAAATTATTTATGCATACAAGAACTGGGGTACAGGTCAGAGGTGCAGGGTCAGAGGGTAAGAGGACTCACTATGATAGAGTGGGGCACAGAACAGCTAGATAGACTGAAATCCACTGCTGCAGGGAATAGCTTCCTGGCCAGGGATTGAACTCACATGGCAGTGGCTGCTGATAGTGTCACTGTGTTGTGACTTAAGTCATTGCACCACCAGGGAGACCCTTTTGTCATTTTTTTTTTTTACTTGTAACTATATACACACCGATAGGGACTGGCAAGGATAATTCTTTCACACTTAATATATTTCTATTTTGCTGTACCGTAAAAATTTTAACTTACATTATGTTATCAGGTAAAATTATTTTCAAGACATTTCCTAACTGCCTACATCATATTTTTGAGAAATATTGTTGTTTTCTAATCAAGTGTGCTTAATGTAGTTTTGGGAATTCACATTTAGAACTGAAACTCTTTAACAACTTTAATAATTAATACACATGCACATCCTTTAAAAAAATCAAAAGTTACACAGAGGTGTACAGCAAGAAGTAGCTTGAATCTTCTGAGTTTCACTCCCCTGAGGTTACTAGCAGTTTTTTAAAGTTTGGAAACTTTTGAAATTAAAATTGAATTACTTTGCTTATGTGAAAGTGGCTCAAATTATCATTACGTTGGACTTAGGAATATTTTTCTGCTATTTCACAGTTTTCTCTAAAACACAATGTCAAATGTATGCAAAGATCAGATTTAAGCAAATTATTTAATTATCTCAGAACTGTGGAAATTATTCACAATGATAGCTTAATTCGTAAGCTGTTCTGCTCACAACCCTGTGTATTTGACTAACTTTCAAAATGTCAAGAAAATTAGTGGACTCCAAGTCCACTAACAAGTTAGCTAGTTTCTAAATTTTACTTGAGCCATCATCAGTAATCTTGTCAATTTCCAAACACATAGAAAGTCAAAAAATTCAATGTTCTCATGGAATCACAGATGCTGGTCGTCACTCCCTAAATTGGTCCAATAAGTCTGCTACTGCAACATGAACAGCAACAGCAGTGACCTAATGTCCCATCAGTCCTTCTGTTAGCAGATTAGAACTGATGTCTGCATTCTGCTGAAATCCCCTTAATTAATTCTTACTTTTTATCCTTCTATCGGTTTACTTTAAATCAGACATTCTGTAATACTGTCCATTTCTCTCTAGTTCTAAAACTAGTCCTTTAGTTTAAATTGTCCATCTTGGAGCAACTCTTGGATACCAAGGGGAAATTTTACAGCAGTGATAGTAGGAAGCATCTCCTAGTAGAATGGAGATGGAGGATTATGCAGTTACATAAGTGAGCAAATAAACATCGTTTCTTAATAGCATCTTGTAAAGAAAACTTTGAACCTCAAATATATTGCTAATCAGTGCCCAAACTGGGAAAAAGAACAAGAATATGAACAAACATTTTTTCCCCACCTATTACAATTTGTTCTGGAACTGACAAATTAAAAAGAGGTGAAAAGAAAGATTTATTTTATTGGACACTGTGTTTGGTCCTTTACATATACTGTTTCATATAATAATCATGAAAACATTGTGCTTTATGTTAGCTTCAGTTTTCAAGGTTAGAAACTGAGGCCTGGGAAACTTAGTTAAAACAAGCAAAAAAAAAAAAAAAAAGAGAGAGAGAGATGGGTGCATAAAAGGTAAGGATAAACATTTAAATAAGCAAAAGCTCCAATTGGAAAATATTATGATTTGCCTATCTGAATAGTTAAGAAAAATCTCATATTAGTGAAACCTGAGCACTTTGAATTCATAAACTATCAAAATGCCAGGTTATTTAAGGAAAAAAAAATGAGGGAAAGAAGACTAATGTCTACAAAATGAACTATTTCATTAGTCATTCAGCTGCTATGGTATCATAGCGTTATTATTCATAAACAATCACTTCATACTTCAAATTTTACATACTTAGAAATTAAGTCTACATTTATGCTTTTTCAGTGCTAGAATTTAACATTTTTATGTATGAATTTTTCCAGCTTTATTGAGATACAGTTGACAAATAAAAATTGTGTATATTTAACATATCCAATATGATGATTTAAAATACATATATGCTGTAAAATAATTACCACAATCAAATTAACTACATTCATAACCTCACACAGTCACTATTTTTTTGTGTGTATACAGGGAGAACACTACACTTTTGGCAAAGATCTATTCTTTTGGCAAATTTGAAGTATATAGCATCATATTATTAACTATAGTCATCATGCTGTACATTAGATTCCCAGAACTAATTAATCTTATAACTCCAAGTTTACACTCTTTGACCACCATTCCTCCACCCCCTAGTCCCATCCATACCTCCATTTCCCCTACTCCCAACACCTCGCAACCATTGTTCTGCTCTCTGGTTCTATGAGTTTAACTTTTTTAGATTCCACATAAAAGTGAAATCACATAGTATATGTGCCCAGTGAAAGTTGCCCAGTGTCAGTAATCATGACCTGTGTCTGTGTCTGACCTTTTTCACTTAGCACAATCCTCAAGGTTTATCCATTTTGTCATAACTGGCAAGATTTTCTCCTTTTATACCTAATAATAGTCTATGAAATATATCTATATGCTGTATTTTATTAATCCATTCATTTGTTGATGGATACTTAGGTATGTTGTTTCTATATTATTATTATGGAAAATGCTTCAGTGAACAAGGGAGTACAATATCTTCAAGACCCTGACTTCATTTTCTTTGTATTCATACCCAGGTGAAGGAAGGTGAGATCATAGGCAGTTCTGTTTTTAATTTTTATTTGGAGGAATCTCCCTACTTTCTTTATGGCTGTAGCAATTTACATTCCACCAACAGTGCACAAGGGTGCCTTTTTCTATACATCCTCACCAACACTTGTTATCACTTGTGTTTTTCATAATAGCCATCCTAACAGGTATGAGGTGTAAGAGTCTTGTGTCATTGATTTGCATTTCCGTCATGATTACTGACACTGGGCACCTTTCATATACCTGTTGGCTGTTTGTATGTCTTTGGGGGAAGAAAAAACAAAACTCTTTAGGCTTTTTGTCTATTTTAAAATGGAATTATTAGTTTTTTTGCTATTTGCTTTTTTGTTGTTTGAGTTGCTCATATATTTTGGGTATTAACCCCTTATCAGAAATTGAATTTGCAAATATTTTTAACCAGTCTGTAGATTGCCTTTCATTTTACTTTTGTTACTTTTTCTTTACAGAAACTTTTTAGTTTGATATAATTCCACTTATTTTTTCTTTTGTTGCTTGTATATATGTGAAATTTTATCCTTAATATCATGGAAAGAAAATGTACTTTGGAATTATGTTTGCTATACTTGATACATGACTGTATAAACACATTAACCCTAATGTTAAATAGGTGACAGTTTTGCTTTGCCTTTTGTCTAAATGTGTGAGGAGAGGTGTTTTTGATAATCAAAGAAAATTAAAATTAGGGAGCCTCCCTGATGGCACAGGGGTTAAGTCTCAGCACTATCAAACTATCAGCAGCCACTGTAGCATGAGTTTGATCCCAGGCCAGGGAGCTGATCCACAAGGCACAGCACACCTCTCCTGTCTCACCTCCTGCTCCCCTCAGAACTGTATTTAAGTTGATCTGCCTGTTCTGTTCCCCTCTCTTTCTCTGGTGCATCGTCTCACCTTCTGCACCTCTGGCTTACACTGCGGTTCTTGTACGCATAAAGAAATAAAATAAAATTAAAAAAAAAAAAAGAACATTAAAATTAACATAATCGGGCCTCCCTGGTGGCGCAGTGGGTTAAGCAATGCACTGTGAAGCAAACGGCAGCTGCTGCAGCACGAGTTCGATCCCTGCTGCCGGCCAGGGAGGGGACCCACATGGCGTGGCAGACCTCTCCTGCTGTGCCCGCTGCTCCCCTCAGCAGTGTACTTCTGTTGATCTGCCTGTTCTGATCCCTGCTCTGTCTGTGGTGAATCCTCTCACCCCCCACAACTCTGGCCTGTACCCCAGTACTTATATGCATAAATAAATAAATCTTTAAAAAAATTAACATAATCTACATTTGGCACTAAAGCATTACTTCAATGAAATATACACTAACTTTTAGCCTCTGAATTTATACAGAGATGAATGTGTGGTTCTGTATGCTCTGCAGAACTGAACAGGCTATGAGACCATTGCTTGACTCTGCCTGATTGCACTGGCAGCTTGACACAGGGCAAAAGTGTCAAGTAAGGTATTTTGATAACTTGTATTTTGAAGACTCTTTGTTCTGAGTCTTTTACCTTCAGAGTTGTTTTCTTTTCCCACACCCTCATTTTGCCTTGATGATACCCAATTCTTTCCTGTCTTCTCCAATTTTCCCTATTAATTCTAGCCTGCAGACAGAACTGAAGAAACTAATTCCTAAAATGAAAATGAATGATAAGCTTTAATGTTTTATTTCTTAAAACACAGTGTGGGTCCATGGAATGAAAAAAAAAATCACCTCACTATTTTGTGTGTTTTATAAATGTCAACTCATTTAATTCTCACAATAATCTATTAGGTAGGTTTTTAATTATATAGTTTTAGGTAATCAGTAGGGACACTAGGAAACAATTGTTCCTTTTATGTTAGAAATCACTCCATGAAATAATATTCTGTTTGTATGACTAGTTACTTGTTTACTTCCATGATATTAATCATGGACCAAGATAAACTAAACACAAAATCTTGGTGGTTTTTTTTTTTTTTTAATTTTTACTTATTTTTGTGAAGAACTGGGGTGCAGGCCAGAAATGTGAGGGTGAGAGGATTCACCAGAAACAGAGTGAAGAACAAAACAGGCAGTTTGACTGAAATACATTGCTAAGGTGAGCATCAGGCGAGTCTGGCTGGGGATTGAACTCAGGCCGTAGCAGGCATAATGCTGAGATTTAAACCTTAAGCCACCTGGGAGGCCTAAGACAAAATCCTATGCTCAGTCTGGTTTTCTCTGCAGGGCAGTGAGGAGAGAGCAAGAGATAGATTCAATTAGACTACCAGGACAAGGGTCTTAGGACTTATACTACAAGTAGAAATGTTCACCTGTAAGTTTAGAAAGTTTTTACAGAGACCTGCTAATTCTTGAACTTTTGCTATTGTTACAGTTGAAATGTAAGTTAATTTTTTTTGCTATAAGTAATGATACAAACCTTTTATATCTAATGTTTCAGTAAATTAAAATATTTATCTTTGACTTTTAGAGTTTCCATTTTAAAATGAATTATCTGGGGACTCCCTGGTGGTGCAGGGGGTTAAATCGCAGCACTATGAAGCTATCTGTAGCCACTGTAGCAGGAGTTTGAACCCACACCAGGGAGCTGACCCACATAGTGCAACAGATCTCTCCTGTCTCAGCTGCTGCTCCCCTTAGTAGTGTATTTCAGTAGATCTGCCTGTTCTGCTCCCCACTCCTATAAATAAATATATCTTTTTTATAAAATGAATTATCCGTAGAACAACGGTCACTTTTTAAAAAACATACATCTTAGAGAAACTCTTTTTCATAAGAAAGAATGAATTCTTTATAACCATGCTATACAGTTATAAATACATTTTAAGGGTATTAGAAATTTTTAAAAAAAATTTATTTTTATTTATTTATGCATACTGAACTGGGGTGTAGTTCAAAGATGCAGGGGGTGAGAAAATTCACCAGAGACAGAATGGGGAGCAGAACAGAAGGATCTACTGAAGCACACTGCGGAGGGGAGCAGTAGGCGAGACAGGAGAGGTCTGTTGAGACTTTTGCGTCAGCTTCCTGGATTGGGATCGAACTCATGCTGCAGTGGCTGGTGGTAGCTTGGTTGTGCTGAGGCTTAACCCCTGCACCAACAGGAAGGCCCCTGTAACCAGTCACATTTTATAGATTAGGAAACAATTTGTTTCTATACTCCATAAAGTTTAAGGAAGATGGAATAATTACCAGAATATTTTATAAAGATGGATTTGGGGTTTGATTTACAAAAATGGCATTTGGGGCATGTCCTTAGACTTGAATAAAATGCTGCACTCTGGACCAATAAAATATGAAATGCTAGTAATTCATGGCATGTGGTGGCATCACAATTAATCAGATTATTAGCTATAATTGATTGTGATGAAGTAGTTACAGAAAGAAGTACCTTGGGAGCCACGTGGTTACCACTTTTGACATTATAATGGTATTAGTGACTAAAAGGAGCTTGGTGTGGAGTGGATTCTTCCAAATGAACTGGAGCATTTAAAAAAAAATAATCAAGAAGTACAGGTTTTTAACAATTAATACAAGACATGGTCAGAGGATCAGATGGCTTATGGTAGCCTTAAAATAATTTCTGATCTCTTATAGCCAAGTTACCAACATTTCTAAAAAATGAACAAAGTATTTAATTGTAAGATTACGAAAAATAAATTGAATTCACAAGTTCAACAAATTATGAAAGTTAGGACTCTGAACCTTGAAATGGAGGCATTGTCAAGGCAAGCTGTTTGCCTGTGAGAAGCTAAGCCTTCCCCTGCTTGTGAGTCTGATAATAATTTCTCCTATGACAGTTGCCATATAAGGTGATGTCTGTTCTTGAGATTTACTCCAGTTATTCTATTCTTTGGATATCTACACCCAGGGTCATTTTTTACTATGCTCTGAAGTACAAGGACTTTCCCTGAAAGAAATAGTTTTATATGTCATGATAGTTACAATATTTTGTTACTTTATATTAGCAAAATAAAGTTTTAGCTAATTTAAACTTGGCAATTCATGAGGGAATGAACTCTAAGGGTTTTACACCAAAGAATATTGGGTTGGACCACACTTATAGATATGGATGCACTTACTAAAAGTACTGAATTTACTGGAGGTGATGCTAACAGTTTACTTGACTGAAAGTAGACTCAATGGTGTCCTATATACAATGAGAAAGAAATGCCAGCAATTCTTTGGAACAGTAGAAGCTAAAGGCTTATTATGGACATAATCATTTCTAACCATATCTCCTGAAATGTCCTGGAGCATACTTTGCAAAATCTTAGAGGAGTACATTAGTGAGAGGAACAGCTGCATCCTTGAACCATTTTTTGGTGATTGTCTTTTATAGGTTAAATGGCAGCACTTAGTTTCAAAAGGCAATTTGGGCATATTTGCTGTTAAGGGTAGCAGAGATATAAACATTAGAATGTCTTGATCTCTAGGGATATTCTAGGCAATCTTTCCAGTAAGCAGAATTTCAAGCTATTGTTTGGCTGTCCATTTGTCTGATTTTAGATGGGAAGAAGTACATAGAATTAGTTTGCTAGGGCAATCCTAGAAGTTCCACAGAGTGGGTGGTTTTAATAACAGATAATTATTTCCTCACATTACTGGAGGCTAGAGTCCCAGACTAAGGTGTCAGTAGTCTTGGTTACTTCTGAGGTTTTCTCCTTGGCTTATAAATGATCTTCTCCCTTTCTTCACATGGTCTTTCCCTGTGTGTATCTGTGGCCTGATCTCTTCTTATAAGGACACCAGTCATATTGAATTAGGGCTCAGCCATATGACCTTATTTTACCATAATTATCTTTCTTAAGGTCCTATCTCCAAATACAGTTATATTTGAGACATGAAGTGTTGACTTCAACATGTGACTTTTGAGGGGACACAATTCAGCCTCTACACTGATTTATAGACAACTATTAATGATGTGAGCGGATAGTGAGAGATATGGAAAGAACAGGAATCAGACAAGGAAGTCTGGGGAAGAGGTATATGACTGCACTTTTAGAATAGTCACAGAGTGTGAAGATATTCATATCTTTCATGAATACTCACAAAAAACTATCCACCACAGAGGGCAGTAAATAATCAGGAGGGTAAATTTTCTCATTCATTGTCCAGAGGCCAACTCTTCCCCAGCTACCTTGGTACGTGTTCAGTTGGTATACAAAGTGACCGTGGTGGTTGGGATAGAAACTCAGCATAGACTCAGCAATTTCCTTTACACCCCCTAAAGCTGTGACTGATTACTTAATCTGACAAAAGGGAGAACACTGAATCTTGAAGGGAGAACCAGCTACCTGGTTCTGACTTCTAGTTGACTGATCACATTGAATTACTTCTGTTGAGGAATGGGTGGAGATATGTCCTCATTGGAATAAGGTATGTATTCTAGATAAAAGTTTACTTTTCCTGCCAGCATGAACATCTGTGGTCTTAGAAAATGACTTCAGAGTATCCATGGTCATGATATTCTCCACATTAATTCTTATAAATGAATTAATTTCATAACAAAAGAATTGGGATGAATGCAAGTTCAGGAATTTAATAGTTTTCCATATAGTACATCATCTATAAGCAGCTGGTCTTGTAGAACTATGATGTGGTCTACTGAATAAGACTTCAGTTGAGAGACAATAGTCTGAATAATGGGATTCTATCTTAGAGGATGTATCTATGTGCTTTGAACCAGAGATAAAAAGATGAAACTATTTATCCCATAACCTAAATCTATCAATTTTGGAATTTATGAGTGGAAGCAGGAGTAGCTCCTTCTTATTATTATATTTTAACTTACTCTCAGAAATTTTGCTTCCTGACACAATTTTGGCTTTTGCTGGTTTGGGTGTCTTCCTTCCCAAAAAAGGACTGTTTCCACTCAGCAGCCCTCAGAGTTCCATTGAATTAGAATGTCACTTAGGTATTTGAGGCCTCTCTTTCCACAAAACCAAGAAGCTAGAGCGCTTAATCCCAAATTACCAGGGGGTAAAACTAGTGATTGTGTGTGTATATAGAATGAACAAAGGAAGAAAGTGTGTAGAACTGACATTGTGAAATTAATTGTTCATGAAACAATAATTGAAATTTACAAATTCCTTCTTCACAACCCATTCTTTTACTCTTCCCCTGTAGGACAGCAACAGCTCAAAGTCCTTTTTAACTGGCTGGGTGACCTTAACTTTCTTTTGTGATGGTTCTAAAGGCTGCCTGTTTTTAGTTACAGTTTTTCATAACTTTCACTATTGGTTCTAGAAGTCCTAAGAAGTGTCAGAGAAACCATGAATTCCAGACATGGTCTCTTTGCCATTTTGGATACTATCGATGTAATCACAGTCAAGAAAATGAATATATTCAATACCCAGAGGATTTGCTCACATCAACACTATATATCACAATTTCTCCCTTCTCATCCTGTTTCCTCCCTCAACCTCACATACCAAGGCAAACTCTGAATTTTATGTAAATTTGATCACAGATAGCCTTTTTTTTTTTACTTGACATCTTTCACACAGCATAGTCATCTTGCAATTCATCCAAGTTGTTGAATACATCAATAATCCCTAAGTGGTATCAGAGTATATGGATACACCATGATTTGTTTATCCATTCACTTACTTATGGCTATTTGGATTATTTTTTATATTTGGCAATTAAAATAATGCCACAATAAATATTTCTGCTAGGTTTTTTTTTTCTTTGGTACGAATGTATACTTTTCTTTCTCTTGGTTAAATGCCTGATTGGAATGACTAGATTTTGAGTAGTTGCAGTTCTTAAAATGCTTAACATTTTAAGAAACTTTTTTTTAAAAAAAGATTTTATTTATTTATGCATACAAGCACTGGGGTACAGGCCAGAGGTGTGGGGGTGAGAGGATTCACCACAGACAGAGCCGGGATCAGAACAGGCAGATCAACAGAAGTACACTGCTGAGGGGAGCAGCGGGCACAGCAGGAGAGGTCTGCTGCGCCATGTGTGTCCCCTCCCTGGCCGGCGGCAGGGATCGAACTCTTGCTGCAGTGGCTGCGGTTTGCTTCATAGTGCATTGCTTAATCCGCTGCACCACCAGGGAGGCCCCATTTTAAGAAACTTTTAAAAAAGTTGTAAAATTATTTCTAGCTGGGTGAGAGGTCTAGATCCACACTCCCAGCAATCCTTTAATAGACAGTCTTCTTAGTTTTAGATATTTTAATAAACATTTAGTCCTACCACTGGGGTTTTCATTTGCATTTCCCTGATTAGTGAAACTATCACAATCAATAGAGTGACCTATCCATTGCTTTAGAGTATTTCCTTTACATGTGTTTGTTATCATTATATATTAGTATAGTGTTCAAATCTTATCTCCATTTAAACAAAAAAGTCTTTTTTGTTAAAGAAGTCTTTAACTTTGATGAAGTTAATTGATAATTTTCTTTCTTTTATGGAAGATACTTTTTACAAGAATTTTTGCCTAAGTCAGTGCTACAAATATTTCTCCAATTTTTTTTCTCAGAATTTTTAGTTTTGGGTTTAGATATATTTAAGTCCATGATTCATTCTCTTTTAATTTCTATAAATGATGTGAGATATGATTCAAAGAGTTCTTTTCTTCTTTTGCATGTGGATATCCAATGGTTCAAGGACAAATTGTTGATAGCTACATTTCTTCATATTAAATCTTTTTATATAATGGTGTAATCTCTGTTTCCTGACTGGACTCTAACTAACACAACCCAATTGAATTGTGAAATGGATTTCTAAATTATGCTTACTAATACTTTTGTCCAGATGGTCACCATTGAATTAATGTTCAAATAGGATCCTATAGACAAACGTGTGTAATACTATTAATTTTGTAACAAATAAATTAAAATTTTCTGTCTATATAATACATAGTGATAATTTTTAAAAATGAAATTAATATTTTTAAAGTTTGATTTGTTTATACATAGAAGAACTGGAGTGTGGGCCCAAAGTGGGTGGGGTGGGGGACTGGTGAAAGGATTCACCAGAGGCAGAGGGGGCACAAAAAAGGCAGATTTACCGAAATACACAGCTATGGGGAGCAGAAGGAGACAAGAGAGGACTGTTGTGCCATAATATGGGGTTAGTTGAGACTCGAACTCAGGCACAGTCACAATGGTGGGGTAGCCTTCAGCTTAATTTCTATGCCACCAGGGAGGTCCCATAGTGAAAAAAGTTATAAGGCGAAAAATGAATGATTTCTCAGTCAGTGCCCCTACATATCGAACATTGGATTCTGAGTATATCCAAGGGTTTGGATTGGGGTAAACATTATGTTAATATAATACTTGGTATTGAAAATAAAAGATTCAGTTTGCTTTTCTTACAAGTATGTCTAGGTATTTGGACTGGATGGGTGGGCAATTTAGATTAGATGAAATCAGTCAGTAAAAAAAATTCAGCTTAGGTATGTTATAAATTAGTGAGTATTTATATTGTTATAACCAAACTATTACTTAATGAGAAAAACTGGCCTTTTTAAGCTAATGATTTGAAAATAAACACACTCTAAATGTGATCTTAAATTTCAAATGTATATAAAATGGCTGATTGTGCTTATTTCTTCTGCCTCTAGACTAAGCATTTGTTTGCTATTGTACAATGGAGGAAAAAGTTACTGAGATAGATTCTAATGAAGTCCGAAAGAGTCAGAATACATTTAAAATACTAAAAGTGAATCCTATACCTGTTTTTTAAGCCAAAGACTTTCTGAGGTTTTGTTCTATTTAGAAATAGAAACCATGTTAAAGGTGATGTTTTGGCTGTTAGTCTTTCCTTAGGCCTTAATATATAACTAACATTTTTGTATTTCTTCTGCTCAAGGAAAGCCCCAAAGACAGAATGCTGCCTTCAACCTTATTTCATATTCCATGAAGCATTTTAAAGACTAAACAAATATTGCTGGGGCAAAAATGATTGAGACTCTGAAAAAGCAGAAAAAAATCTGCATTATTATTATTTTTTAATAAACAGACACTGAGAACTTCATCCACAAAGTTGTTCAGTGTTCTAGTCAGGGACTTTTGTAGTAAATAAATAAGACTGACCTAAAGTTCACTGTATTTTTGGATCTGAGTGTTACTTTTTTAAGATTACTTTACTTGAAACATTACCTATCTTTCAACAATAGTATTATCTCTATTTTAGTTTTAAGTCAAATGCTGAATTCTAAATTGATTTTAAATTAACCAACTGAATTGTTTAATGTTTTATTTATGCATGTTCTCATTATAGCTTGAAAATATTAAGTTAAATGAAGATATTTTGTAGATATTATAAAAATCATCTTATTTTTTTCCTCATTGACTTTCATTTACATAAAATTTATTGAAAAAACAAATGCACCAATAGTGAGGACAAAACAAAAATTTAGAAAGCAAGGTATTTATTCCAAAAACTATCAGCAAGATGATTTTCATTTCTTTATATTTGTTTAGAGAGCAATAAACATGGTCAGAAAAAATGCTTATCTTTGACTCACATGGTCAGATGCCTGCATGGATTGTGACATACACTGAGATTTACAGGACTGTTTTCTAAAAGCTGCACAAGTCACTGTGTTTGCCAGTGTAACATATCTAAAAAGTAGAACAAATATCTATACAGTGTAAGGAAAGATTTGCAAAAAGGAGAGATACTATTGATTACTAAAAGTTTACTCTGAACCAACTGTTTTGCACATACTCTCTCATCCAACCCTCACCATTACTGAGAAGATAATGCTGTTTACTTGTTATCATATGATCATATGGAGAGAAAGTATTTCCTCCCATGATGATGTATCTGCTCTCAAAACCTGCTTTCTCTCCATGACAGAGGACTACCTGTAATTACACCAAGTAATAGTCATTTATTAATTTGGTGGGAAGCAACAAGTTGATCAACAAATAATGTTCCATCTAATACTATGAGATATATTATGTGGTCATGAAAAATTGTCTTTAATAATATATTCTACATGTTATAAACTATGTAGAATTCATACTGTATGTTTTTTAATGTTAGCAGTAGACATTTTAAAAAATTCAAATTTTTCTCTTAAAGCTTACTTTTTGCTTCAGTTTTTATAATTTTAACTGCTGATTTTCTGTAACATCAATGAACTTAAATTTATCATATGTCTTTCTGGTAGCAGTGGATTAATGTAGCTCAATTGACTAAGTGAAATAACAAGTTTTATGCAAAAAGAAATCATTCAAAAACTGGATAGTTAATTGAAATTTGATGGTAGAGTCTCTTCATAATTAACTATTTTTTTAAAGTTTTTTTTTTATTTATGCATATAAGAGCAGGGGTACAGGGCAGAGGCGTGGGAGTTGAGAGGATTCACCAGAGACAAGAGTGGGGAGCAGAACTGGTATATGGACTGAGATACACTGCTGAGGGGAGCAGCGGGTGAGGCAGGAGAGATCTGCTGCACCATGTTGCTCCCTTCCCTGGCCAGGGATCAGACTCGCGCTGCTGTGCCTTGGATGCTTCACAGTGCGGCGCTCAACCCGCTGTGCCACCAGAGAGACCCCCATAATTAATTGTTTTATTCTCTTTAGACTTTAGTGAAGCTCTTTTTTAGAACGTCACAGACATTGTTATATTTTATGTTTCGTTCACAAATAATAACAAACTAAACCATCATGGATAGATTTAAATTAAAGTAAAATCTCAAATTAATTATGATAGTTCTAAGGCTCAAATATTTGTCAATTTTTTACTATCATAGTGTCTAAAGAGCCACACAGAGTTCACATCAGGGACTCATGTGTCAGGAGTTCACTTTTCATATTACCTATAAGTGATTTACTGATAAAATGTGCCAGGGGATGGCAAGTATTTTTCCACTACTTGAGTTTAGACAACTTGCTAAGATCACTGTTCAATCCAGCTGCAGGACACTCAGTTAAGAATTTGTGGTCAATGAAAAGAGCTTTCATATTATCTCTGAACGTTTGTACAGTGGACATCTTGGAGGAATGAGTAATCTTTAACTGTAACTTCATGGTGGGACCAAGGTAGAGAGATCTTTCATTTTTAATGAAGTTTGATGAACAGGTTATTTATTGTAATTTCAACTCTTTAGGTCAGAGCAAAATGACCAATAAAAGGGATTGAAATAGTGAACTGATCATATATATCCAGTTTGATATTGTCCAAAATTATTGGTACAGTTGTACTCAATCTTTTTTGAACTACAACTTTCCATCTTTGTGGTCATACTCCAAGTCTAATTGTGTTGTATTTTTTTTTCATCACTTAAAATGAATAATTTTTTTTAACAGTGTAAAGAATTTTCAAAATATTTAACTTTGAGGGGCATTTTAAAGAATTAAAAAATGAGATCAGAGTAGGTGACTTAGAGGTACACTTACAACAAAAATTGTAATGAATTGCTTCATAGAGATAATTTCAGAATATGGCAATCCTGCTTCTGTTTGTTATTTACAAGACTGTAAGCAATTATCATAAGATGACTATGAACTTTCTAAATGCCTTTTCTCATAGTCAATGCTAGAATAAGTAGTAGCATTTACAGAAGACAAAAAAGTATTTGTTATTCTGTGACACTGCTTTTTTACTAGAAGAATGATTATTTTATTAAGTCTATATGATTTTTAAATGATCTGTGTTGAATCTAGTATTACTTCAATGAAATTAGATTTTCTGACAAATGCTTGCTTTCAGTCATCACTTTATCCACTGAAAGTTTTATATAACTCACTAAAAGAAAGATCATATTGTGTTTTGCATCTTCTAAATGATCTTGTCAGGTTTATTTCCAAAATATTTGTTTTATTGATAAATGTTAAACAAATACTGAAAATTAATAAGTATGGACTGATTCGGGTCAAATTGAATTGTCTAAATTGTTAGTGTTAAATTAAATTGTCTAAGTGTTAGTCTAAATTGAATTGCTGGTTTTCCAATCTATACTTTTATTTTCTTTTCCTTCAGAGATAGTCTTAGTCCTTTATATTCACATGATACTTCTGTTGCATTTTTTAAAACAGAGACTTCCCCATTCCTCTTCATCACCATTAAACAGTATAAGATTCATAATTAAAATTAGAACTGAATGTGTCTTGGTTAAAATAGCTTTTCTCCCCCCCAAACCAAACACGCAAAACCCCCAAAATTGTGTGGTAAATAGCTAAAATACCGAGACATCATGACAAATATCTGTTCCAGCAGATAGCTTCCCAGTTTCCTCAACTCAATCTTCAGTGACCATGTGAAGCTATGGAGGCCAGGTAAGAGTGGGACTGAGGATATTTTATTTGAAGAGCAAATTAAGAAGGTCTAAACAGTGAAGAAATGCTCTGAGGAATTGGCGAAGGCTTTTGCATGAAGCAGCAAGGAAAAAATATGAAATGCATAAAAACTCTGCACAGCATTTTTAAAGCTTTGATAAAATATAAAATGTCTTTAACCCTTTTGCTGTTCTTGCAAACGCCTGCAATTCAAGAATTTTATTATTCTGGGGCTAACGTATTTTAAACCTCAATAACTGAATGTTTCCTTTGGGATACCTTCAGGCAAACTATATATTGATTTTCTCCGAATGCACTGTATTTTTCATTAGTACCAAGGTTTGGTGGATATCTAGTCATTTGTTCACCAAATTCCTCTGAAAATTAAAATGGACTACTCCATTTTGGCTGTGGAGTCTTCAGAGCATGGGCATTAATTTTTTTCTATTAGACACTACCAGGATACACATTTTTGACATTCATCTCGTCCAGAGCATATGATACCAAATCACATCTTTGACTTGTCTGCCATTTTCCTCTTAATATCATTTCCTATTTGCCACTAGGGTTTGTTGACACATTTGCTATCACCAAGGTAAAATGTTTTTGTGATTTTATATTTTTAAGCTATCAAATTACAGGCTTGCGTACATAGTACAAATAAAATAAGATCTAATGATTCTTTTATTTGAATTACTCAGAAAATAGTTATTTTTAAAAGTACATCATCTTGACTTTGCTTAATGTTTCATTTGTTGGTAGAAACTTAGTCTGTAATGCAGGTAATGTAATTTTCACAGTAGAAAGTAGAATTACTCAAGTAATTTTGATGTATTTTCCAGTCTCATCCTTTAAGAACTACTTCTGTTTTCCTTACTGAAGAGATTCCCCAGCTTTTCTTAAAGCCTAAATAGCCAGGCATTAAAGAAAACTTAGTACTTACATTGTCTTACATTTTCTGATATTCAGCACAGTTTGACTCAACTAACTCAAAGTTATATGATTTGATCTAGCAATGGTGCCTTTTTTGGGTACTCATTTAAATGATGCAACTTGCCAGTATACAAGACAATCAAGCTTCCTGACTTGACTAATCAGCATGGATCTGCTGTTTCTTTTAAATTTTATGACAACCTTTTGAAGTCAATTCATATTTGTATACCAATTTTACAAATGAAATTGTAAGTTATGGTTGGATTTTTAATCCAGTGATTCTAAACGGACAGAGGTATGTCCTCTGAAAATAGCAAACATTTGCTATGACAGAAATAATTCAAGGGGCCCAGGAAGAACTCAAAGTAGACATGTTTTTATGTCATATTTACTGTATGTCTCCTCAATTTTGAATTTTTTGAACTTAAAATTTTGAAATTTTGCTTGCTTTTTTTGAGTGATCTTTGTTTACAAACTTGAAGGGTAAACTCTATAGGAAAGGCCCCTGTTTTTATAAAATTGATATTCAATCAGGGAGAGGGTAAGAGAATCAACACAAAGGAAAACAAATAAATGAACATGATTTCAAGTAATGGATGAAAGTAGTAAAACAAAGTGAATAGTTGGGTTGGGAGAGTTATTTTAAATTGGATTATAATGTCTTTGAAAAGGTAACATTTATGTTCTAGACTGAATGATGTGAAGAAGCTAGCCAAGTGCAGATCTAGGCTAGGAGCAGGGGAAACAAGTAGAATGATCCTACTCTGGTAATGACCTTGATATATGCAAGGAACAAGAAGAAAGCAAAATGATCAGAGAACAGAGAGCCAGGAGACAGCAGCATTAGTAGAAGATAAGGTTCTTTATTCTGGATTAATCAAGTCTACAATTTGATTTTAAAGATGTAACTCCAAGACTGAAAGCCTTAGATCAAGGTCAGGATTCATTTACAATGGAATATTATAGGATTTTGGATCTAATTTCTTTAGAAAGTTTGATGTGAGAAGAAGATGTAAAATTCAACTTGAAGTTGCAGGGAAAAATCCATTGAATGAAGCATTGAGCATTTGTGTGTATTAGACTAAACTAGGTGGAGGTAGATCTATGAATAAGATATGACCCTGCCATTAATGAGATCTCTAAGAAGTAGAATGCAGGTTAAAACTATCACCAAATAGATTCATGAATAATCAGTCAGCTTTTAAAGTTATTCTTATGGCTGAAATTGCATTTAAATACCTTCTCTTGTCCCGTGGCCACTATATTTGATTAAAATAAAGTTTAAATAAAGTAAGTTATACATAATGGGTGCTAATTATTTATTCATTCACTAGCTTTATTGTACCTGGAAAATTAAATATATGTAACTTATATCAATATATTGATTTGTATAAAAATTATTACTATAGTGCTGTGTGTAATTATAAGAGAATAAGTACACAATTTTTAATCCATAGCTTCAAACTATTTACACATATTATGTTAGTTGCAAGAGGATATATTTTATCTTATAAACCTGGCAACAATTACTTTATTCTAAATTTCGTGTAAATTTCTAAAACGAATTAGATTTAGGGCAAGTAGATTGACAAATTACCACTCCCTTAATTTTCCTTGTTTTTATTATTTAAAATTAAAACAAAGGTATCATTATAAATAAAAAGTAACTAATACAAGAATTTATAGAATAAAAAGTCAAAATCCTGACAGGCTATCACGTTGTGTTTTAATCCCAAATGGTAGAGACAGTCACCATAATTCAGTTTGGTATATACTTGGCATTTATTTTGCAGATTTTTTTTTATACCCACGTCTCTCCTTCTCTACATGCAGGACTTAACTTAGTTTTTTGTTTATATGAATAAATGATACTCTACCTGTTCTGTGACTTGCTTAACAATCTATCACTAATATATTTTCAAGTTAATACACATAGGTCTATGCCATTCTCTTAGGATGGCATGGAATCCCATAGACGATATATCATAATGTGTATGGTTTTGCTTTTTTAAATTACTTATATCACCAAATACTTAGCATCTAGACAATAGCTGAGATTAAAATAATAAGTATAATAAATACCTCTGTCCATAGCACATAGTTTCATTATATATTTAACAAGTTCTCTGTTGATAGGAATTTATCTTATTGCTAGATCTACAGTGTTGCACAGATGCAATGAATAACAACATCTTTACACATGAAATATGTACATGCACAAACTAGTTATGAAAGATCAATGACTAGAAGCCAAATGTTTGGACAAAGGATATATGCATTTTAAAATTTGAGAAGAACAGCAGAATTTCCCTTCAGAGTGGTTATGCTTACACTCTCATCAACAGAGTATACATGTGAGGTTCCTTTCTTGAAATTGGTAGGATATATGATGAGTCATGTAAAACAATAGGATTTTAACATGAATAGATAGTTTTTAGAAATATCAAATTAAACCTCTAAAATTAAATAATCAAACTCAGAACTTCTAAACATTTACTTTTTTAACTTCATGATCTTTCAGTTAGTTCCTCAAGTTGATGTCTTGCTCATATGGTTATATATATATATTTTTTTCTACAAAGAGAAAATAAACTTGAATACCAAAAGTTTGCTACTTATAGCTGTATTTTCATACTCTCTTTGTAATGATAATATTCCTACTCTGAAGTATTTTATATGGTAACATCACCCTAGTACAATATAAAACCAATCAAAACACAGACCATATTTTCTTTAAATAATTTTAAGAAATTTTTTCTATTTCCCTATATTAAGAAAATTCTTCCATGATCTCTCTGGAGATTGTTGTATTTTAATTAATTCCTTTCAAAATAGCATTAATTCTTTTTATTTGTATATTCAAGCTTTTTGAAAATTTAAGAAATCTTTTTTCTCCAATTAGTTTTAGTTCTTGTTTTTGTTTCAAATATTGTGCTTTCTTCCTCAGGAACGTGTCATTCATATATTGGATTTTTATTTTCCATTCTTAGTTTCCATCTTCCCATATTTCTTATTGTCTCAAAACATCTTATTTTTAATAAGATGGACTCTACTTTTCTTTCTTAAAGTTTTATTTATTTATGCATATAAGAACTGGGGTACAGGCCAGAGGTGTGGGGGATGAGAGGATTCATCAGAGACAGAGTAGGGAACAGAACAGGCAGATTGATATACACAACTGAGGGGGCCAGTGGGTGAGACAGGAGAAGTCTGCTGTGCCACGTGGGTTACCACCCTACAGGGAGATCAAACTTGATGTTGCAGTGGCTGGGGATAGCTTCATAGTGTGGTGCTTAACCCCTTGTGCCACCAGGGAAGCTCCAGTGCTGTTTTTCATGGCATGCTCAGAGACAGTCAAATTTGAGAAAGTAAAGGCAAGGAGTTAACCTCTTAGGAAATAGACAAGTTTTCTTGAGAGAAAAATAATTACAAAGACCCTAAGAAGCAGTTTATTGGTGAATTGAAAGAATAGTAAGGACCCTGGCATATCAGGGTTCACTGAGTGAGATTAGATTAGAAGAAACTGAGGAAAAGTGACTAGATTCTTGACCACCATGGTGAGTGCCTTGGATTTTCCTTCCATTATCTTCTTTTTGTCTGAATGACTTACAATCTGTTGGAGAAAACCCTTAATTTTCTTCATTTGGATATTTCTATTTCCACATCATTTCTGAAAAATTTTTTTAACTGATTATATATAATTCTGAGTTGATATTTCTTTTATTTCTACACTTAAAATATATGCTTCCTTCTGACTTCTATGATTTCTGATGTGAAATCCATTTTTGTCTTATAAGTAGTACATCATTTTGCTGAAAGTATCTCTCAAGTTATTTTCTTAGTCTGTAGTCATCAAAAATTTAACCATTATGTGTTTAGGCGTGAATTTGAGTTGTTGTGTTAAGTGTCTGTTCAAGTCCTTAAATCTGTAGGCTTATATCTTTCATTCAATTCGGGAAATATTTAACCATTTTTACAGATTTCTTTTTTCTAGCTACAGTCTCTTTTTTCTTTCTGGAACTCAGATGATATAAATGTTTCACTTTGTGTTATTGTTTCATAGGTCTCTGAGGAACTTCTCATTGCTTTTAATCTATTTTTCTCTATTTCAGACTATATAATTGCTATTGATGTACTTTCAAATTCACTGATTTCTAATTCTGTCATCTCCATTTTGCTCTTTATTCCCATCAATGGAGTTTTTCTTGTTTCAGTTACTGTACTTTTCAGTTTTAAATTTTCAATTTTCCATTTGATTTTTCTTGAGGTTTTTTTTTATTTCTTTGCTGAGATTTTGTATTTCTTTATTTGTTTCATGAGAATTTATAATTGCTTATCGAAACATTTTATGATAACTTCAAATTCCTTGTCAGATAATTCCAACATCAGTGTCATATTTATAGGTTTCCTTTGATTGCCTTTTTCTCATTCACACTGATATTTTTATTATGAATAATTTTATATTATATCCTGAATAACATGAGGCTTTGGTTTATATTTAATCTTCTGTTTTAGCAAACAAGAATCCTGGGCATATCCTAGATCACTTTTTGGGGGCTGTGTTTCAAATGTGAATTGAATTTTCAAAGACTTTGCAGGGTATTCTGGTCTGCCTTACTTGTGTGCTTCCCAGAGAATAAACTAAATACTGGATACTGTTGCAGAATGGTGTATAATTTCCAGATATTTTGTTGTGCTGTTCCTGGCGTTACATGTATGGACACTCAGACATTTTCCTCAGGATTTCTCTAGTTCCTTCTTCTAGTCAGAGGGAGAACAAGTACCATCTTGTTATTGTAGGGTAAGGAAAAAAGAAAAGGCACCAGTCTCTAGGCTGCAGTGCCTGTGAGGCAGTTATGGTTTAGGGGCTGGTGTGGGTCAAAATATGCCCTGCTAGTTTGTCCTTTCCTTGTTCCATTGACTAGGGAGAGTGGATCTTTCTTGGGAACATTTTTGTGTTTCAGGTTGTATCCTCCCCAGAGACTAGGCTAAGATATTCAGGTGGCAACAATGACTAAATGGATAAATAATCAAAAAAACTTTTAAGAGACTAATAGTTGAGTTGTTTTCACATCCTGAGGTCCCTAACCAGTCTGTTTTGTTTTCCCCAATTTTCTCTTTCATCATTTGTTTTATAATTTTTGTGTAGGTTTGTTTTTCTGTATGCTTATTGTTAATATTGGGAGGAATAAGATAAAAATTTGCTTACTCCATCTTGTCCTGACTGGAAGCCCAGGCTTTGGATTATTTTCTTAGTGTAATGAGATACATCTGGAGGGTTTTGAATGAGGCTGGAACATTATCTGACCTATATATTAGAAATATTATGCTGGTTGTTTTGTGGAGAATAGGCAACAGTAAAATCAAAGAAACAAGTTAGTTAACTATAAAGTGGTCTGTGGAAAGGATAATGGATTGGATTAGAGGGGGAATGGTAGAGGAATATGAGAAATTGACAGAAATTGACAAAATTTGCTGATCATAGAGTAATCAGAGCAAGTATTTTAGTTTGAGAAACTGAATGAATGATTGTGTCATTTATTGAGATAGGGAAGGCCAGAGAAGGAGTGGTTTTGGGAATGGGCATGGGAGTATTTAAATTTTAGGTGTGTCAAGCTCAGGAGGCCTGTGAGATACTTAAGTGGAAATGTTGTATAAGAAATTGGCTATGCAAGTCAAGAATTCAAAGGTGAGCCTAGAACTGATTATATAGGTATGTAAACAGTAAGTCAAGAAATAATACTTAAAACTGAATGATTAGATTACCTAGGGAGTGAGTATAAGCAAAAATGAGATGAGATGTAAGTACAGAGCCCTAGAACTCCCCATTATAGTATGTACTTCGATACCTCAATGAAGTTGGATGCAACCCACCACTTATTTGTTGTAAAATTTTCTCACCCCCTCAATGTCATAATTTTCTTCCTTTTTCTCCAATATCTTGGGATAACTTTATTAAGTTTATTGGTAGGTTCTTGTCCCCTCCTCCCTACCTTAACTTTTTCTTTAAAAATTAGAATTTTTTCCCCACATATGAGAAAATTTTATATGCTTTGAAAATATGTATGTGTGAGTGGGGGTGTTAGTTTATTTGTTTATTCATTCATTTAAAAATATTTATTAAGATTAGGCACTCTTTGTATGCCAAGAGTACAGCAGTGAAACTAACAGACACAAATGTGTTCCCTCAGTAAGCTTATATTTAAGTACGGTAAGAGACACAATATATAAAGAAGTTAAACATATAGTATGTCAGATGGTGACAAGTACTCATGGATTACAGTTTTGTGTTGCTTAACAATAGGGATATATACTAGGAAATGCTTCACTAAGTGATTTTTTCCTTGGATGAATGTCATAGAATGTAATTACTCAAATGTCGATGGTATTATAGCCTACTGCACACCTAGGTTATATGTTGCAGTCTGTTGGGACCAGTCGTATAAACAAGCTATCATTGACTGAAAGGTCATTAAGAGGCTGTAGGACTAGTTGGCAGAAATGAGAAAAATAGAGGAGGATTTTCCCAGGATGACTCTCAGATTTTTGCCTTGAACAATTAACAGGTTGGCATGGCCATTTGTTGAGAGTGGGGGACACGGGAAGGAACATTTTAGGAGGGGAAGATGAGAAGATTGTTTTTGGGTATGGTTAACTTACTTTTTGCTCATAAGCTTGAGATAAGCTGAGTGTGGGATTGTTTTTGGGTATGGTTAACTTACTTTTTGCTCATAAGCTTGAGATAAGCTGAGTGTGGGACTACTGAAAAATCAACAATTGTAAGGACTTGAAGTAAACTAACTTTTTATTAATTCTGGCCCAAAAGCCCATAAAAAGTTTTTACCTTTTTTTTTTTTTAAAGATTTACTTATGGAGCCAAGAAGTGGGGTATAGGCCAGAGGTGTGAGGGATGAGAGGATTCACCAGAGACAGAGTGGGGAGCAGAATAGGAGGATCTTCTGCAATACATTGCTGAGGGGAGCAGTGGGTGAGATAGGAGAGGTCTGCTGTGGTATGTGGATCACCTCCCTGGCTGGGGATTGAACTCATGCTGCAGTGGCTGCAAAGAGCTTCATTGTGTTGAAACTTAACACCTTGAGCCACCAGGAAAGCCCCACAGTTTTCACTTTTTGATCAAGAAAATTTAACAAAGGATTTGGTAAACATCTTTACCATATTTAGTATTTTCATTCAAACTGAGAGATTTTTTTCTTTATGCAAATCAGAATCAAGGTCATCTTTTTTTTTTTAACCAAGAATGCCAAGAAATTTCAAAATGTACAGTTGTAAATGGTCAGATAGGAATAATAGAATCAGTTAAATGTTAATGGGTTTAATGACATTCATTTTTATTATATGATTTCAAAGCAAATCCCGGATAGCATATCTTATTGCTCATAAATAATTCTGTAAAAATATTTATGTCTGAAGAATATGTTTTATCCACCTGTTTAACTACAGCTTCCAAATAATTCATGTACAACCACATTAAAAGCCTTATCTGTCTGTAGGCAGGTGTAAAAGATTCTTTTCTTTTTTTTTAAGATCTATTTATTTTTGCATACAAGAAGTGGGTATAGGCCAGAGGTGCCGTGGGTAGGAGGGTGTGAGAGGATTCACCAGAGACAGGATGGGAAACAGAATAGGTAAATAGGCCAAAATATACTGCTGAGAGCAGTAGCGGGTGAGACAAGAGAGGTCTGTGGTGCCATTTCGGTCACCTCCCTGGCTGGGGATTGAACTCATGCTGCAGTGGCTGAAGATAGCTTAATAGTGCTGCAATTTAACCCTTTGTACCACTGGGGAAGCCCTTTAAGAAACTCTTAGTGCAACTCTTAAGATTTGCTTTAAACTGCTCTTTTCTTTTCTTTACTAAATAAACTTTTCAAGACCAAAAAAAAAAAATTTACTTTAAACTGACTCAATTGGCACCTTACCGTCCTCCCACTCTACCACTACCTCCTAACCCCAGGCTCATTACTCATGTCTGATGGGAGATCCTGTCCTTAAATAGGAAATCAGGCCTTACTGGAGACATTCAAGCAAACCTACTTTTCCACAAGGAACATGCCTGCATCAGAAAGGTGACTAATAAATGTACCAAAAGAATATGGCTGCAGATAGCAGAATCTGATCAGATAAAAGCAGTTTAGGGGATTTCTTGGAAGCTACAATAAATGTACCAAAACATGCTTTTTAGACTGTGTTAAAGACATAACAAGAGAAGTAAAACCTGAAGAGACCACCTGTTCAGAACAGAGCTTACAGAAATTTCTTAAAAAATGATGATTTTTAGGAATACACGATTTCAGGAATATCATATTCAGAAGAATGAAGAAGGAGGCCTTGGCTTCCTCAGCACATATCCATGATAGAGCTGCACTGATCAATGGACTTGGGTGGATGACTGCCAATAGTTACTGCCCTGGAAATGAGGATTCACCTGAAAGAATCCCCTAAAAGCATTAACTGCCATTTAAACCTTCTGTCATAACTATCTGGCACATTGAAACCACTGGAGAAACAAAATTGTTATCTTTGAGGAATAATCAAAATAGGAGGTGCTGTTCATTGCAAATGTATGTAACATTTGTTGAGGCCTTAAGATTCAATAGGTTGGTCAATTAATTTGAAAAATAAACCATTGTTTCTTCATTTGTGACTATTAATTTTAAAATAAAATATATGCTCACTCATGTATAAGAGAAAAAAATTACTAAAAGTAAAATAAACAGAATTGTTACTAAAAAAAAGATTTGCTCTAAGCTAAGTCATAATAATTAAAATTAAATAAAAGTTCTTCAGTGAGATTCACTACACATGTTGAAATAAAACATTTCCTTTTCCTCATTCAATCTTGTGTGGAGCAATTGGTCTTCTAGGTTTATTTCTAGGAACATACATAATGTACCTAACTGAGAAACTATAGTCATTGCATATCCTCTTGAAATACAACTCAATCTAATTTTTTTTCTTTTAAAGATTTATTTATTTATGCATACAAGAGCTGGGGTACCGTCCAGAGTCCAGGGCGGTGAAAGGATTCACCAGAGACACACTGACTGAAACACACTGCTGAGGCAGGCAATGGGCTAGGCAGGAGAGGCCTGCTATACCATGTGGGTCCCCTCCCTGGCTGGCGACAGAGATTGAACATGTGCTGCAGTGGCTGAGGTTTGCTTCATAGTGCATTGCTTAACCCACTGGCCACCAGGGAGGCCCTCGATCTAATGTTTTTAATGAACTAAACTGAAGACATTCCTGCAAATTAAAAATATTTTAATATTCTATTTAAGAAAACAAGAGACTTCTCAGGTTCTAAAGAGAAATAGTTGATTTTAGATCAGTGATGCTTACAAAATATTTAAGTGGAAATGAACTTTTAACCATTATACAACTTTGAGATATTTATCTATGAAATATTTTGCTTTAAATAAAAGATTGATTAATACATTTATAAGCACTCTAGTAGAAATTTATTTTAACCAAGGATATTCCCAAAGATATTGAAAGAAGGGCATATAGATTTCAACTATTCTCAGATACTTCAAACTGATCTTTGTGTTACATTAAGGGTCTACTTTGGAAAGGACATCATAGGTGTGCAGTTCTGGAAGTGCCCACAAGGGTTCATCTGGTTCATCGTGTCATTCTCAGGATTATTAAGATTTACTGACGCAAAACTAGTTTTAATAGGCCAGTTTTCCAACCTGTGAACTCTGGAGAACTCTTCTAAAGACAGAATCTCCTTTTCAAAGACATTAAAAATAAGGTTCTTCAACTTTTCACTTTTGCTGAGTCCCTAACAGTGGTGGTGTATTTTAAAGGGTCGTCTCACAATACTTTAAAATCCTTGAAAGAGTTTAGAATTTAAACTTCAAATAAGCTTCTCTTTGTCAAGTTCTTTTGGTGTTCTTCAAATAATGGTCTTTTGTTTAAAGAAAATCAGACTTAAACTTGTATATTAAGTGATTAAAGTAAAAGCTCATTATTATGTTTTCCCTGTTACTTCACCTCTGATCTTTGAACTATGACCTCTGCTTTTGATCCATTTCCAAAGTATTAAATATAACCACTATAAAGAACCATCCTTTATAATAGCACAATCACCAACATGGCCCTTGGCTATTTCCAATTATTCAAGTCATTTTCTACAGTTTAGAGACTATTTAGTATTTTCTTGGTTTACTTCATGTCAGTGGTTACCCAACATTTTCTTTCAAGTGACTCTTTCACATCCTTCTTAATATTTTGATCATTAACATCATTAAAATACTTAAAAATTCTGATTTTTGCAACTATGCTTATAAAAATAGTGAAAAAAATAGGTTAAAATAGAAGACAACAGGTGATTATTTCCAAAATTTTTTAATGCTGTTTCTAGATCAACAATAACTAATGCATAAACATATGCAGACTATATAAAAATTATTATAATGGATTAAAATATCAGGTATGTAAAAATGTTGGAGTTAATAATGATATTTTAAAAGCATACTTTTTTTTCATTTTTGAAAACTCAGTCATTAGTCTGAAAACTAATCAATAAGGGTAAAAGAATTTAAAAGGGGGGCCTCCCTGGTGGTGCAATGGGTTAAGCACTGCACTATGAAGCAAAACGCAGCCACTGCAGCAAGAGTTTGATTCCTGCCCCAGGCTGGGCAGGTGATCCACATGGTGCAGTAGACCTCTCCTGCCTTGCCTGCTGTTTCCCTTAGTAGTGTGTTTCAGTCAATCTGCTGTTCTGCTCCCCATTCTGTCTCTGGTGGATCCTCTCATCACCCCCACACATCTGTCCTGTACCCCAGTTCTTGTATGCATAAAATAAATAAATCTTTAAAAAAATTTAAAAGGAAACATTCTACTTTTTTAATCTGAGAAATTTAAAAATACCTTCTGTTACTTTCTACCAAATATTCAGAAATTTCCCTTTCATCCACCCTTAGCATTCTAAATTCTTTTTTATGTCTGCCACAGATAATATCATCTATGTTGATGTTCTAGAATTTATACAATTTTGAAACATTTAGGAATTTAATAGATAATATTCTTTTCATAGATGTATTTCAATAAAAAAAAAATATGGTGCCATTTCCAAACGAAAGAGTGATTTTGAAGGTGGTAGTGCATTGTGGATTAGAACGGGGGGGGGCAATTGTGGAAAGTGAAGATTTTCCTGCTGTTTTTCTGCCAGCGTCCACTGTAGTCATTAATGGCTTTTTCAGGAGAAGCCTCCTAGAAGTTTGGTGTTATGTAAAAAAGGATCTCAAGAATTCCTCAGTATCTTACAGGTCATACCTTTTAGCTTAAGTTTATGATAACTCTGAGACAGTAAATTAGTCATTTTGGATTCACAATTCCATTAATCAAGTACTTGCTCTGCACTTTTTATTTTCATAAGACCAATTCTATGTTATGATAAATTCATAGTCAGAACATTTTGTTTTCCTTGTTGGTTTGGGGTCTTAACAGGTGTTCTAGAGCAAACTTTTTCCAGAACATGTTTCTTTTTCAAAATCAAAAAGCTAAGTTCCTGCCTTACCTTTTTGCTCTCCTTGACTATAACACATTTATTCACTGATGTTCACCAAGCATATTTACTAAAATCTTTACTTCTATAAACTTCTAAATGCAACCAAAATGTGCCAGTCTTCCTCATTTCAGGAAGTCTACCTCAATTCCTCAGATGGAGTTAATGTCTCCATTTTCTTATACATGAGTGGAAATTGATTTATAATGTAATTGTAGTGTTTCCTGTTGTGTCTTGTCATTCATTCATTTAATGATGAATGAACCCTCACTAGATTTGAAACTTTCAGTAGCAGAAGCTTTGTCTTATTTATCTTTCCTCTAGTAGAGTTCCTTATCCTTGGTAAATATTCTATAGACATTTGTTGAAAGAATATATGAATGAAAAAAAATGAATAAATAAATCTTGTGTATTTTTTTTTGGTTTCTTTGCTAAGCAATCTCTTGTTGTGCTTATGGCATTTTTTTGTTTGTTTCTATTGTTATGCTTTTGTATTTATTAGGTGGAAGGAAATGTGGTTTTCAATCTAAATAAGTAGTCCTAATTCTTAATTTCTCTTTAAATATAACTTGAATATCCCATACATTAGTAACTTCATTTTATGGAAACTTCATTTTATATTTGTCTACTCTGAAAAACTTAAACTGAGTTGCTACAAAAGGCAAAAATTAGGGTTAGTGATCAAATCACTTGATTTATTTTATTGGCGCTTGTTGTCAAAATAATCATTTGGTTTCTAATTTACTTTTTCTTCCCTCTTAGTATACATTGGTAATCAGGGGAACAACAGTTTAATAAAGAAGATAAGTTTGAAAATGTTTCACACTAACTTAATAGATAGGAATTATGGAGTCAAATGGTATATTTTGGCAAACTCACCTTTATTTTGTCAGTTTCTCCCTCCTGTCCTGGCAATGGTTACCTAGCCTTCCTTTCATCCTCCCTTCCACTTTTTAAAAGATTTTGGTTTAGTGCAGACCATGAGTTAAGAGATAACCTCAATTAAGTGAGTTATAGTTTCTATATTTTTTTAAAAAAATGATTTTTAGCTCTTTACATTTTTTAAATTTTTTTATTTTTATGTAAGTAATGTTGGTTTACAACACTGTATGTGATTCAGAGATAAGGGATCATACCTCTTCAGATGTATATTATCACTTCACTAAAGAATAATAATAGATTTAGATGTTCATAAAGTCAAATATAAAATGTACACAAAAATTCTCTGTGAATCTAAAGAATTATATAAATCTAAAGTATTGTTATTTTTAATTTATTAGTGACATCACTTATAACACCATAATTTAGTACTTTTACTTATGTCTGTGGTTTGTTTTTTTTTAAGATTTATTTATTTATGCATACAAGAGCTGGGGTACAGGCCAGAGTTGTGAGAAGTGAGAGGATCCACCAGAGACAGTGGGGAGCAGAACAGGCAGACTGACTGAAACACACTGCTGAGGGCAGCAGCGGGCGAGGCAGGAGAGGCAGGAGAGGTCTGCTATGCCATGTGGGTCCCCTCCCTGGCCGGAGGCAGGGATCGAACTTGTGCTGCAATGGCTGCAGTTTGCTTCATAGTGTGTTGCTTAACCTGCTGAGCCACCAGGGAGGCCTGTCTGTGTGTTTTTAAAGATGACAATGAAGTAATGTAATAATCAAATGTTGTTATAATTGAATGATCTACTCAGGTACTGGGGCACTTTAGCAATGGAATCTGAAGAAGGTACCTCTGCCTTGGTTTCCTGTAAAGCCAAGCTCACAGGTTGGGCTTGGAGGGCAGAGGGATGACACTGATCATGGGAAGGCAAAGTCTGACAGTGAGCACGCAGGGAGATTAGGCAGGTAGTCATAGAATAACACATCCCCACCTGGAAGTGGTTCTATGGTAGAAGGAACAGAAAATAATCGGACAATTTTCTTCTTAAAGAAATGAACATGTCAGATTAAAAAAGAGATTCATATTATAAACTGAGTTATTTAAAGAAGTGTAAACCTTGATATTAGGCCTAGATTTGTTAGTAGTATTACAAAACAGTGCTTTTGAAAGAAAAACATTATAACAGGTTATCTTGTTAAATGATATAAAAACAAATGGAACTTTAAAATAGCCGTTTGTCTTTTATGGTCTTCCAGAGGTTCTGAATTATATATATACTGTAAAGTTTGTAGTATTTCTAACATTAATTTCAAGAGAAATGTTAGAAATAGCTAATTTGGGGAGATTATAAAAGATCATGGACAAAATGTTAATTAAACCTCAGTACAATATACAGTTCTTGAGAAGTGAAAAACTATATGATGGTATGGGTGATGAGAACAGGTAGAAAGTAGGGGTCACCTATTTCTACCTTTGCTATTTTGTTAAAAAACAGTTTATTTTCTTTTTATTGAAATGATGCTGGTTTCCAACACCATATATGATTTAGGAGTGTAGGTTCACACCTCAGATGTGTCACCACAACATGCCCACCACCAAAGCACCCTTTACCCTAGACCATGGGGTCCCCAACCCTGCTTTATCCCCACTCCCACTTTCCCCTCCCTTTCCAGTAGTCTTAGTTCTATAGCTGTATTTCCAGGGTTTGTTTTTATTTAGTTTTGTCCGTTCCTTTATTTTTTTTTTCAATCTATTGCAATGTCCCCCTAGTGAGTCCATGAATGCTGTAAGCATCATTTCCCAATATATTTATTTTAACTTTAATCTTCTCGAAAAGTAGTTCTATATTAAGGATATGGTTTGGAGAAATTAAAAGGAAATGAAAAAGTAGGAAGAAACACTTAAAGTTCCTATCTCCTAGGTGAGATCTGGGAAAATGTGCTTCTTCCATGTTGTCATTCTTTAATTTTATTGCACTGTAGCTCATTACCTTGTTAAACAATTTTGCTCTAGATTCAAATTCTCAAATGACAAATGGTCAGTTATTACTCATCAATTTATTATTCATTTTTTATCCTAAGCATTTTGCATGATGCATAGTAGGTATGCCATAAATGGATTTTAAATGGGTGAATAAATATTTTTTATATCTTTGAAGCAATTTCATAATACATTCTGTCAGTTTTTCTTACCTCGTTCTGTATGTGTGGTTATCATCCCGCTTTTGAAATGGTGAAATGAATTTGTATTTCTTCGAGGTACACTGGCCTGATAAGAGAGCTCACACTTTAAAATCAGTTCAGGTTAAAACCAGAGTTGAAAAAAAAAAAAAGAAACCAGAGTTGATTGTTGTTGAGATAAGTCTGGCCACCCCCCCCCCCCCCTGATCTGACCTCCCCTANCCCCCCCCCCCATGATCTGACCTCCCCTACCCATTATCTCTCTGACTGTACATCATCCTACCATCTCTCTCTCCCTCCACTCCAGCTCTGGTCTCCTGGCTATTCCTAAAACATTCCAGTTATGCTCTGTATTGGGATTTCTCACCAATTATTTCTCCTGCCTGGAACATCTCTTCCCATAGATGCTTTCCTGTGTACTCTTTCATCTTTTCAACCTAACACTGATAGACTATACTGCTATTCACCAATTTCTAGTTCCCCTTGACCATGAGACAATAGAGACCATCTTTCTCCCCTGAAGTTAGACATGGACGTCTGAATTGCTCTGGACAAGGAACTATGAGAAGCGACATATGTCACTTACATATGGATGTTTTTTAGAGACTGTGTACAATTATTTATGGTTCTGTCTATGTTCCTTGGAACCAGAATCCTTTTAGATGATGGAATCTCTTTCAGCCTGAGTGAAGAACATGGGCAGCATCCCACCAACCTGAAATGGTATCTTAAGCCAGAAACAAACCTTGTTATCTTAAGCTGCTGAAATTTGGGGAATGTTTCTTATAACAGCAAACCTGTCTAATTATGAAGAATATTCCTATCTGTTATTGTTCGGTACTGCAACTTACCCTCCATCCCCATCTCAAGGAACTCTTTTCCTTTTAGTTCACTTTTTATAACACTTGTTACTTTCTACCTAGATATTAGATACTTCACTTTTTAAAAAAGATTTATTTATTTATGCATAGAAGAACTGGGGTATAGGCCAGAGATTGGGGCGTGAGAGGATTCACCAGAGACAGAGTGAGGAACAAAACAAGCAGATCGACCAAAATACATGCTGAGGGGAGCAGCGGGTGAGGCAGGAGAGGTCTGCTGCACCATGTGGGTCCCCTCCCTGTCCAGGGATCAAACTTGTGCTGCAATGGCTGTGTATGCCTCACAATGCAGCATCTAACCCCTTGTGTCACCAGAGAGGCCTGATATTTCACTTATTATACTTATTTTTTATTTTCTTTAAACTACTGCCAACTCCCAGGAAGAATGTAAGCTCCATGAGAATTAGGCCTCTTTATTTTTTTCAACATGGGATATAAGACATTCAATAAATATTTATTATATAATAATAATATTATTCAATAAATATTTATTCTATAATAATAATATTATAGAATAAATAAATATTAAGCACCATCATGTACTATTCTAAACGTCAGAAAATACCTTTTCTATCTTACGCAGATCTCATGACCAAGATATGTGAACACATACCCACATGAGTAGTGCACTCAGAGCAGGGCACAGCTGCGTCAGAAGCCTCTTTTCTCTGCCCAGGGATGTGTACTCTGCTCAGGGATGTGTACTAATGGAAACTTCCAGACAGGTGACGTTGATGTGGTGTTTGAAGGCTAATTCAAGGAGACCCAAGCAAACAGGGGAGTAAGAAATTCCAGGTGGGGAGTACATACAAAGAAACATTTTGAGAAATAATAAGTGTTTAGACAGTTTGGTATTGCCGACATTCCATGTATAGAGGAAGGTGGAAAGGGTTTGTTTTATTTATTTCCTTTTTTTAATGGTCAAGCTTTATTTGTTATTAATTAATTAGTTTATTTTTCTTATGATGTTTGCTTTCTTTTCTTGGTGGAGTCTCCTTAGAATTCCCACCACCACTTCACCCATGCACCATCACCACAGTCCCTTGTGTTCCTCCTGTCCCTGCCCTGACCCCAATCCCTTTCTCTTTCCTCCCTAATGTCTCTGATTTGTAGTTGTTTGTTTATTTTTGTTTTGTTTAGTTGTGGTTCTGTTGTTGTTGCTGATGTTATTATTATTTTTCTCTTCTTGTTCCCCTATACTCCTATGAGTGAGACCATCTGGTATTTTTCTTTTGGAAAGGGGTTTTTGATGATTAATTTTATGCGTCGACTGTGCTAAGGTGTGCCAAATAGTGTGTCTGTGAGGATGTTCCAGGAAGACATTAACATTTGAACTGGTGAACTGAGGGAAGTAGGTAGCTCTTCTGTAACTTATTGAGGACCTAAATAAAAGGTGGAAGAATGGTGCAATATATTCTTCATGTGGGTGTGTTACCATAACCCATTTATGGAGAAACCCAAAAAGCTACCAGTTTACTTATTTATTTATTAGGGATGTATTTATTTATACATACAAGAACTGGGGTACAGGCCAGAGGTACGGGTGGTGATAGGAGTTACTGAGACAGAGTGAGGAGCAGAACAGGCAGATTTACTGAGACACTCTGCAGAGGGGAGCAGCAGGTAAGACAGGAGAGGTCTGTTGTGCCATGTGGGTTAGCTCCCTGGCGAGGGACTGAACTCATGCTGCAGTAACTGTGGTTATCCTTATAGTGCTGTACTTTAACCCTTGCACCAATAGGAAGGGCCCCAAAGCTATTACTTTTATATGGGATCTCAAATAAGAGAGGGCTCTGCAACAGATCCAGGCTGCTGACAAACATTTCTGCCATTTGGGCAGCCTGGTCCAGCAGATCCTATAGTAGTGGATAGGAGTGCTGCTTGGAGGCTTTATTGTAATCTATTGGTGAATTTCAGTGCAGGTCTTTAAGATTTTTTGGAGTGAGAACATGCTATTCTCTGTAAATAATCTTTTTGTGTTGTGACAACTCTTGGCCTGGTGTTGGATCTTAGGGGACACTAAATGTTCGAACATGGGTCATTTAGTCACAATATGACCTGAACTGGCCACCTTCACCTGAGTTTTATCTGACTCAACAAGCCTTAAAGTTGGGTGTGCACAACAGCATTTTGTTGTCCAATGGCATGAGCTAGATCCCAACAGGCCCTGAAGGCACAACCAAGTTGTATTCAGGAGTTGGCCCAATTGCCCAAGGTCCCCACTCCTGCTACACTGCTTTCTCTCTACCAATTTGCACCTCTGGCCTTAAGGGGAGTTCCCTAGGGTCAGCTGAAAAAAGACTCAGGTCTGCTCTTCTGATGGTTCTGATGACAAATAGGCACAGTCTGGACATGAACAGCTGCAGTGTTCCTGTGTCATCTAAGACAAACCCAAAGGACAGGGAGAATCTCCCAGTGCAAGTAACTGTGGTCACATTTTGGACCCTCTGCCTTCTGCCTCATTATTATTCCAGATAACATTCCTTATTCTGTTCTTTAAATAGGCAGTGCAATCACATTTCAGGGGCTTTGTGCTGATATGAACTTCTAGATGCTTCCCCTAGATTTCCATATAGCTCATTCTTTCTGCTCATTCAGGTCTCAGCACCAACATCATTTCTTTAGAGAGGTCTTCCTTCTCAACCTAATTAAAGGAGTTTTCTTATTCTGACCCTCTTCCCAAACTCAGTCTTTACTATCACAAAATCTATAGCACTTATCACTATTTGAAATGACATTGCTTACATATTTGATTATTCCTATTGTCTACCTGGTCCCTGAGAGCAAGAACCCTGTTTATCCTGTTCATGGAGCCTACAGCAGTGCTTGGATTATGGGATAAGCACTAACTCTTCCATTCTGTTTGCCCCTTGTCTGGGACTGTTCTCAACACTTTTTTTAAAAAAAGATTTATTTTTTTTATTGATATAAGAACTGGGGTACAGGCCAGAAGTACAAGGATCCACCAGAGACAGAGTGGGGAGCAGAATAGGCAGAGTGACTGAAATACACTGCTGAGGGTAGCAGTGGGCAAGACAGGAGAGGTCTGCTGCGCCATGTGGGTTACCTTCCTGGCCAGCAGCAGGGATCAAACTTGTGCTGCAGTGGCTGCATTTTGCTTCATAGTGCATTGCTTTACCCACTGCGCCACCAGGGGAGGGCCCTGTTCTCAACACTTTACATAGAATAATTTACTGAGTTTTCACATTCATTTATGAGGGAGACATCATATAGACTTCCATTTATAGGTGAGGAAGCAGAGGCTCTGAGTTAGGTCACTAAGACGTTTTTTAAGCTAGTAAGCAAGTCTGATGTTTGTCAACATTAGCACCCATCAGAATGACTGGGAGTGCTTGTTGAAACAGAGGTTGTTGGGATCAATGTTTCAGATTCAGCAACTCTGGGGTGAGGCTCAAGAATTGTCATTTCCAAGAAGTTCTTGCAGGTTGCTGCTACAGCTGGCCCAGGACCACCCTGAGAGAATGACACAATTGTTTACAGAGTGTTTCTGCATATTATCTATCTTAATAGCTGCATTTCTACAACAAATTATTTTACTCATTTTGTAGATGAGGAAACCAAGGCTGAGAGATTGGCCTCTATAACAACAGAGAGAGTGCAGGAATGGAATCAAGTCTGTCTAGAAATCAGTGCTCTTGGGTACTACCTCAACAGATTCTGTAGGATATTAACTTTTTAAAATTTTGCTCAGTAGATAATTGTAAACACTTTGTGAATTTGGCAGATAAACAAAGGAATCACATCGGAACAGAATAACTTTGATTTTCTACACTGTTTCAACTTAATATATCTGAGTAACCAAGATAGTTTCTAGACAAGCTGGCTTGGTTGAAATTTTTTTTACTCTAATTTAGACCTGCCTTAAATATGATACAACCGCTTCCCCATATTTCCCATTTGGAGGCATATGATGGCACTGCAAATGAGATTTATCTGGCTTATATTGCTATTAAAGGACATTTCTTGGAAAATGAAAGAAGAAATTCAAGAGTATTGACTGAAAAATCACAGTTATTTTAATATTTACCATTTAATCCCTTTTAGAAATGAGACACTTGTTATAAGAGTTCTTTTTTTAATCTTATACATGTGACAATTTTCATTAACATTTCTAAAGTACTTAAAAATTTTCCCCCATGGGTAGCAACCCTATTACACACCAGAGACTTGAAGCTATGAAACTTTGTTTTTCTCAGGTTCTTTCAGGCATTAACATTCTGATGCCATATTCTTATGACAAAGACTAATAAGAAGAGAAAATGGCACACCTTGGATCTATTTTAGTGATAAAGATGGGAGTGGGAAATGGTAAAAATCTACCTTGTTCTCATTACTGCAGTGCTAAAACTGTCATCAATTATAATCACTCTCCACATACCAAACGGAGACTTTGTTGGTAACTTCTCTTTAACACAAACTCAGTCTCCCTTAAGCCAGTACATATGTGAAATATATATGGAAATATATTGATAGTACTTACATTGATGGCTTTCTCTTCACTTATAAAAGCGTGTGCTGAAAAAGAAGTGATGTCAGCACATAATAGCAAGGTTCCTCTAAGACAGTTATTTCTGTTTTATTGCCCATCATCTTATAGGCAAAACAGAAACTGTTCCAAGCATTTACCTTAACCTATATTTCATAGTCATAGTTATCTATGCAGAGTTTTTCTTTTGTCTTTACACAATGTGCAAAAATGTCAGTACACTTCCTCTCTGTTCCTATACCTATGGCTTCATTTTCGTTTTTGTTCAATTTGGCTTTATTCATTCTCATTTCTTTCCTTCCTTCTTTAGTCTCTCCCCCATATTCCTCCCTCTTCTATTTCCTTTTCTTTTCCCAGCAAATAATTCCTGGGATCATGATGTTTTAGATTTGCAACATAGACATTTACAGTCATGCTGGAGAAGAAACATGGACATATAAAAAGGTCTCAGTTCAAAATGATGCATTAAATGATGAAGAAGCAAGAAAATATTACACAAGAGGTGCAATAAGCACTTCCTGGGAATAAGAATCCCCATGGAACTGGGCTTTAAAGATGGCTTCCTAAAAAAAGTTTATTTTATTGCTGCATAATAACCACTTCTACATGTGATGGTTAAAAACAGTAACAACTTATTATTTGTTTTAACTGTTTCATCAGTGCTCTTGGCACTGCCCTAAAAGACCTTTGTAGGATATTGAGATTTTTAAAACACTGCTCAGTAGATTTATTTATTTATGCAAACAAGAACCAGGGTACAGGCCACTGGTGTATTGTGTATGTGGGGTGGTGGTGGTGAGAAGATTCACCAGAGACAGAGTGGGGAGCAGAACAGGCAGGTTGCTGAAGTATACTGCTGAGGGGACCAGCAGATGAGGCAGGACAGGTCTGCTGGGCCATGTGGGTCACCTCCCCCATGGAGGAGCAAACTTGTGCTGCAGTGACTGCGGATCCTTCCTAGTGCATTGCTTAACCCCTTGCGCCGCCAAGAAGGCCTGGCAATAGTATAAATTTAATAGCAGCTGTCTTCTACTTTGCTTGCTATCTACTGGTATTAGAAAACCCATGACAGTTTTAAGTTCCAATTTGCAATTACTTCTCAAGGCTTTGTGGTCTTTCACTTGCTAATGTCCCAGTGGCCAAATCAAGCCCGTGTGGGATGTTATGAACGCTGGGAAACTTGGTTCTCTTGGGGCCCCCAATCCAAACAAAACCCTTCACGCCCCTGACTACACGTGGAGTTTAGGTAAGAGCTTCATTTATGGCAATTTTGAGCCTAAAGATTAGAAAGCTTGTAGGACAATTCATGAGAAGAGAAGAAGAGGAATATGTCATAGGTATTGTAGGTTTGAGTCAATGAAAATGCCCATTAGGTAGATGGAGAAAATTTATTGGAATGAAGACATGAGCTGAGGACTAAAGTTCTAAAATTTTAGAGTCATGCAAAATGTAGTTAAAGCTGAATGATGAGTAAGTTCTGAGAAACAGAGAATTTGGATCAATGATCTTTGAGCTATGATTATAGTTGGATTATGAGTAAGAGAATCAAGATTAAGAGAAAAAGACACCACATATTACCTTCTTATTTTGTGACATAGTTAGAACTCTATATTTCTAGTTAAATATGGAATTCTTGGGCCTCTCTGGTGGCGCAGTGGGTTAAGCAATGCACTATGAAGCGGACTGCGGCACAAGTTCAATCCCTGCTGTCCGCCAGGCGGGGGACCCACATGGTGCGGTGGACCTCTCCTGCTGTGCCCGCTGCTCCCCTCAGCGGTGTACTTCTGTTGATCTGCCTGTTCTGCTCCCCGCTTTCTGTGGTGAATCCTCTCACCCCCCCACCTCTGGCCTGTACCCCAGTGCTTGTATGCATAAATAAATAAATCTTAAATAAATATTTAAAAAAATTAAAAAAAAATGAAAGATAAATATGGAATTCTTGACTTTCATTTGTATATATGTGTGAGTAGAATTTACTTTAACAATTTTTACTGTGGAGTACCTCTAATGCTTTATTGATTTTAACATATATTTATTAATAACAATCAATATCTTTGAGATTTCCTCATGGTTTCAAATAGGTAAAATCACTGTATGAAAAGATGGCTTTATGGGGCCTTCCCTGGTGGTGCAGTGGATTAAGCAATGCACTATAAAACAAACCATAGCCACTGCAGCACAAGTTCAATCCCTGCCCCTGACTGGGGAGGTGACCCACATGGTACAGCATGTACCTATTTGGCCTACTGCTCCGCTCAGCAGTGTATTTCAGTGGATCCGCCTGTTCTGCTTCCCACTCTGTCTCTGGTGACTGCTCTCACTCCCACACCTCTTAGTATTCACTGACAAAGTCCATCTACAGGGGCAATTAGTTTTCTAAGAACACAGATGGAAAATTGTTAATTGAGAAACTGCTTTCAGAAATTCCCTGAGGAAATGTCAGGAAGTTTTTGTACTTGAGCATTGTCTTGGAAGGGCTCAGGTAACTTACAAAGTTAACATGACAATCAGACTCAAGCAATTGATGAGGCTTGGAGCCTTCTCAACCTCAGCCAAAGCAGGGGATATAACCACAGAAACCATTTGAAATGCATTATTTTTACTCAGTAATCTAATCTGCTTTTAGTGAAAAACGTGCAGGTTAGGAATTTGTGCAAAACTGGTTAAATTAAATATTTGTGTCTTGAATTATTCCATGGTATCACCAATTACTCCTTTCCACTATCAAATCATTGTGGGTTTATTTTGTGGAAAACAACTATGAATGCTTGCTTTTCTGCTAGAATATAATAAGAAGAATATAAAAATGTGGCTGTAGTACTGTGTAATAATTTATTAAGTGTGTTTCTTGTTTCTCTCTACTTTAAAATTTTTTCATGGACATGTAAGTATATGTTATACGGCTCATGTCTTTCCTTATGTGCTACATTGCAATGTAATAAAAATAGGTAATGTTTAAGTTCTTACCATGTCCTGAAAGCTTTATATGTATTATTTCATTTGATCTTCACAGCAGCCTTGTAATTAGATATTATAATTCTTAATGTGCTGAATCAGAAACTGTGCTAACACAGCAAGTGGCAGAGCAGGATTTAAATGGGCATCTCAGAATCTACAGTCAGAACTGTTAACTGCTATGGAGATATCAGGCATTTTATCATCTTCAGTTCCTTAATTTTCTGCCTTTTAAAATACTGGATTATAAAACTGAGGACAATGGAGAAGGGACTTTCATCTAGAATAATGTTTTTTTGCTATCGATCACTATTTATATATTTCTGAAGGGCCACAATGGTAAACAGATTATAATTTTAATAATAATAAACTTTTAATAATAATAAATATATAGATAGAACTTGTTGTATATCAGTGCTGTTGTTTAAATTGTATTTATTACTTTAGCTTATTTAATTCTCATAACAAACTTACGAGATACATTCTCTATCTCTCTTTTACACATGAGAAAACTGAACACAGAGAGGTTAAGTAACAAAGTCAAGGTCACACAACTATTGGTAGCAGAGTCAGGATTCAAATATAGGCAACATAACCCAGAGTCCACATGTTTAACCAATACATGTGTTGGTGTATTAGTGTTTGGCTTCTTTAGTGTTTATTTGTTTTCCTAAAAGCTACATTTTTTTACATAATATTGATGACAACAAAATAATCAAAATTAGTTTTGCTTATATAAACATTGAGATCTATTTCATGCCTCCTTATCTAATTTCTTCTAATATTTAGACTAATAAAGTCATTGTATTAGATAATGATTTGCTTATTACATATCTATTTATTTAATCAATTCATATTCTGGGCAAAGATATGTGTGTCCTTACTCAGTGAAGGTACAGAAGAATATTTGAATTTAGCCGACATATTACCTAAGTAGAACTCACACCTGATCCTCATTTGAAAACAACACTAAAATTAGATTGTTTCATGTGTCATCTTTTTATAAGTACATGTGACCTATGACCTATGCATATCATATCCCGGAGCATTACTATAAGGACTAAAAGAAGTTTTCTTCATACAACTGCTTAGTGCTTGACAAATGAGCCTACTTATTGATAGTAAGCTATTCATTTTTAACATCAGGGAGGATGTAGCTTATTTATCTATCTTCTAGAAAACAAAGTGAACAAAGTGATTATTGGGAATAATTCTAGAAATTAGAGCAGGAGGTTCTTTTTACAAAGCTATGGAATAATGCCTATAGCATAGATTCAGGTGATTGACTCTATACTGACAGTGTCCACTTAGCAAAAATGTCTATGCCTAAAGCCCAGAGGGTCAAAGAATGGGTGAGCCTGGTATACCATCTGTCTATGGGACATAGTAACACCAGTACTTTAAAGAAAATGTAAGTCAGTGTGGTCAGAAGTATCCAAATTTCTGACTTATCACCTCTGGAGACACAATTTTTAATAAGGCAAATACTCCTTAAACTTAAAATATGTGGGCCTAACTTTGAAGTGCATTACTTACCATGGGGTTCATGTTTACTATGCTCTGCTATTGGAGCATCAGATTTCCTCTCATTACATTATTTAGAATTGGAAATCCTTCATTGTTCAAAGTTATTTCTTTCCATGTTAGTTTGATGATCAGTAAAATGGAAATCCAGATCTAAAATTCATATTCAAATCAACATCACAGTCTTTAAATCCTTAGGACTTGAAAATAGAGCAGAATATGATGAATAATTTAGAGTATTTGTTTACATTTATGAAATTTCTTCCAATCTTCAAATAAATTGGAACTTCCAATGGACTTTTAGCATGAAAATAACTTTCACTGATTACTTCTTTTGTTTGCATTTTAAATGATTTTTATTTTAAAGTTTTGACAATTAAGTATATAGGATAGCTACTAGTGTATACATAGTGAGTAGATCTATCTCTCTTAGAATTTGCAGAAGGCAAAACTAATTATATATGTTATACTAGTAGATTTATTTCCTAATGTTAAGAGGGGCTAAAGCAAATACAGCTTCAATTTATTATAACTTTAAAAATTCTTTGGGATTTTTGTGATATATGAACTAATGAGTAATTAAATATCCTCTAGTCCTAGTCTTTCCTTCAGTGAACACAGAGTTTAGACGAGTTTCTATGTGGTAATGTGAGTCATCTAGTAGAAGAAATTTTTGCTTGCTACTTGTATCCCCATCATGATAGTAGGTATTAGACTGAAGCTAGAAGAAAATTCCTTACTTTCATATGATCTTCAAATAATTTAAAATCAACTAAATTCTTTTAAAGCTTGAATTTCATATGTCCCAATAACCCTAGAGTTTATTTTTTTTGAATCTTGTTAGCACAGGATATGTGATTTTAGAAATGTTTTATTTAACTCATAAAATAAAATGTACCCCTCTATAGCATGGATATTTCATGCCTTTGGATTTAAGCTGAGCCAGTTTTCTCTCAGCTAACACCACTGTTGGAATGGACTTCCCACAGAATCACAAAGATGAAGAGCTATATTTTATATGAAGTCTGTTACTATTTCCACAATGGAAAAAACAGCTTTCTCTCTCATAATGGATTCCTAGAGAGCAGGACCTATTACATCCCATCAATTCAAGCTTAATGACTAGTAACAGACTTGAAGATTAGTGAAAGTCTGTGGCCAGTGTCTACACTAAAAAACAAGATTATTTGTAGATTTGAATAATACAAATAGGCTCTCCTTGGGGGCCTAGGGGTTAATTCTCAGCAAGAGCTCACTGTGGTGGAGGCCTGAGTTTGATCCCCAGTCAGGGAGCTATCCCAAAGATGGCACAGCTGAGACCTCTCTTCTCTCATCTACTGCTCTCCTCAGCAGTGGATTTCAGTCGACCTGCCTGTTCTGCTTTCTACTTTGTTTCTGCTGCTGAACCCTCTCATCCCTTGCACCTCTGGCCTACATCCCAGTTCTTATACACAAAAATAGAAAAAAGTGAACAATACAAGTCTTTTCCCTGAGTTATTTATTCAATTCTCCTCTTGTGTTAGTCAGTACATACGTGCAGTGTACATGTAACTCTACTGTTCCTTTAAATTAATTTATAGCAATATCCCATTGGTACTAACTTATCCATTTTACTAGGATCTCCCCCAAAGGGTCAAAGGAAGATAATATTTAATCACAGTCACTCACTCATCTATTTTTTCATTCATTCAACAAATGTTTTCCTACTTGTATGTGCTAAGTCCCACACTCATTCCTAAATGGAAAAAAATATAAATATTAAACTGATAGGTATGCTCCTGGAGGTTCAGACAAGTGGAGGAGGCAAGCATTCATTGCATCACAATACTAATAAGAGTATAATTGTAAACAGGTACTTTTTTGTGGAAAGAAGCAAGGTATTCAGTAAAATAAAGCAACCAGCCTGTCTGGGGTTGAGAAGGAATGAAACAGAAGGTCTGTTGAAGGTTAAGCCTGGTGGAATATGAACTAACTTCCTATTTAGAAAAGAAAAAAACATTATAAACAATCCCAGGTGAGAAGGCTGAAGTGAGCTGGAGAAATTGAAAGAAGGTCAGCATGACAGGGGTTCAGATAGCAAGGGAAAGACTTCCAATGCCAAACCACTCAATGACCATTTAAAGACTGGTATTTATCACAAAAGCAACTGGAAACTGGAACTGTTTTGAGATAGAGGGTATAATGAGTTTTACTAAGGCCCCTATAAAGATATGTCCAAGAACTAACTCCTAAAATCTGTGAATATAACCTGATTTGTAAAATTTCTTTGTACTTGTAATTAAGTATCTTGAGATGAAGTCATTCTGAATTTTCCCAGTGGGACCTATATCCCCAGATGTGTCCACATAAGAGATAAAAGAGGAAGAGGATCATAAAAGAGAGGGCAATGTGAGGACAGAGGCTGCGAATGGCGTGAGCATCTACAAGCTGAGGAATGTTGACAGTCATCAGAAGTCTGGAAGGGTCAAGGAAGAGGTTCTGGCAGCCCTAGGAAACTGATGTGGGGTGGTTCCTTGTCTGATTCTTACTTTGTCATTGATAATCCAGCTGCAGTGTGAGAACCAAAAGCAATACAAACAGAGAATGCTGGGATGGATCAAGGAATAAATTTTCTCATTCTTTGGTGCAAGAGCTGATGGTGACTTGCTTGAGCCTGGGGGATAAGAGTGAGAATAGGTTGAAGGACCAGTTAGGAGATAAAGTTGACAGGACTTGGTGATGAACTATTTGCTGAGGTAAGGGAAAGACATAGGTACTGGTTTTAAGAGAAATCTTTTGTTTTTGGCAGAAATATTGGCACTTTATTCTTGCAAGGACTATTTCTTGACTATCTATTATGTGTCAGTCACCACCTTATGTTCTAATAAGAGTAGATTGTACTGTTATTAACAGATAGGATTGTGCCTTTTTAGCTAAGAAATGAGGATGACTTGTAATTCCTGACATACCCATGCATATAATCCATGAAAAAGTAAATAGAAAAAGTTAGTTATGAGAACCCTAGCTCTTTTTATATTAGACCCAGAGTTGTCATGATGTTGTAGGTAATGAATTGGCACAGCTGACCAGGACAATGTCATGGGGAAAAGGAGTCACCTTTTTATCATAATGACTTTTCCCTTTGTTTAAATGAAAGGTCCTTTTTAGCTCAAAAAACTTTTCTTTTGACCTTATATCATGAAGTTCAATATCAAAATCTCTCTTTCAAAATATAATTTAAGGATAAGTAATAATTTATAAATAGATTTTAGTTTAAAGAAGATGTGACTGTTATGATTAATTTAATTTTTCCCCTGGGATGGTATCATTCCATGAATTATGAATCCAACATATTTCTGGTGTTCACTATAGATTTTGTGTGCTCATATGCCCAAATATATATGTAGCATTTTGAAGAAAGAGGAGTTGTGTGCAGAGAATTTCAATTTTGGGGGATCTGAGTGTACTTTCAGGTATATTATACAGCTTTCAGTCCCATTCCATCAATTGCTGGTTGGTTAGCTTTCAACTGGTTTTCTAGCTTGAGCTAAATTTAAAAATTATGTCTGGTGTAATCCCACTTGTCTATTTTTGTTTTTGTTGCCTGTGCTTTTGTATTATATCCATGAAATCATTGTCAAGATTGATGTCCTGAAGCATTTCCCCTATGTTTTTTCTAGGAGTTTTACAATTTGGGTTTAACACTTAAGACTTTAAACCTTTCTGAGTTCATTTTTGTGAATGGTGAGAGAAAAAGTTCCAACTTGGTTCTTTTGCATAAAGATATTCAGTTTTCCCAAAATTATTTGTTGAAAAGACAACCCTTTCCCCACTGTGTGTCCTAGGCCCCTTGTCAAAAATCAGTTTACTATGTATGTGTGGATTTATTTCTCAGTTCTTTATTTCTGTTCTGCTGCTCTATCTGTCTGTCTTTATGACAGTACCAACTGTTTTGTAATGCATTAGCTTTGTAATATCTTTTGAAATTAGAAAGTGTGATACCTCCAGCTTTGTTTTCTCAAGATCAATTTGTCTACTTGTGGTCTTCCATATAAAAACAAAAAAGAGACAAGTGTGACCATACCAAATTAAGATTAAACTCCTCCAAACTCCACAACGTGAAAAGGCAATCTAAAAGTGAGAGAAAATATTTGCAAACCATACATCTAACAAGGGGTTAATATCTAAAATATATAAGGAACTTCTATAGTTCATAGGCAAACTATTATCCTGATTAAAACTGGATGAAGGACTTAAGTAGATGTTCCTCTTAAGAAGAAATATAGAGTCAACTGGCATGTAAAAAATGCTTAATGATTGGTGTCAATTGGAAATGTAAATAAAAATCACAAAGAAATATAACTTTATAACCATCAAGATGGCTATTATCACGAAACAAGTGTTTGTGAAGACATAGAAAAATTTTAACACACACTGTTGGTGAGAATGAAAAATGCAGGTGCGCGAGAAAACAGTAAGGAGATTGCCTAAAAAACTTAAAATAGAGCTACTCCACTGCAATCCACTTTTGAGTATATTACCAAAAGATTTGAAATCAAGATCTTGAATAGATATTGGTACTCCTATCTTCCTTGCATCACTATTCATAATAACCAAGGTATGGAAAAAAGGTTAATGTCCATTGAGAGACGAATTGATAAAGAAAATGTGCCATATGTATAGTCAGTGAACTATTATTCAGCCTTAAGAAAGAAGAAAATCCCACCATTCGTAACAACATGAGTATATTAACCTAAGTACAATTAGCTAATACATATAAAAATAAATACCACAAATATTACATTTATAGGAGTTAGCTAAAATAGCCAATTAAAAAATATTTATATACTTTTATATTGTCATTCATTCTCCTCTCAGGTGTAATCCCCATAAAATTACCACGATAGTCTCTGGTGCTCATCCCTCCCATGTTTTTTTTAAATTTATTTTTATTTTTTAAATTAAAAATTTTTTCTATGTTATATATATTTTACATCATTCTTCCTTTTTGTACAACGTTTGCTTTCTCCTCTCAGGTTTAGTCCCTGTAGAATTCCCACTGCCAATTCACCTGTGCACCATCACCATAGTCCCTTGTGCTCTTCCCTCTCATGTTTTGATCCCTCTCTTACCCTATCCCCAGCTGAAGGTCTCCAATTTATAGTTTGCCTGCTATGAAATAGTCAAATTTATATAATCAGAGTGGTGCCTGGAAGTATGGGGAGAGGGAAATGGGGATTTAATAATCAATGGACATAAAGCTTCAGTTAAGCAAGATGAATAAATTCTGGAGATCTGCTATATTGCATTGTACCTATATGAGTATTACAACATTTAAAAATTTGCTGAGAAAGGAGACCTCATGTTGTGTTCTTAACACAATAAAATAAAATGAGAAAAAATGTTGCCTTAACCTCATTCTGTAAGGTTTTCCTAAACAGAGGCATGAGTTGAATATAGGCATCTACTTTGTGAGGGGTTACAAAGTTCAGATGCTGAGAGAGTCAGCAAAAGGTAGAAGGAGGCAGTCACTGCTCTGTAGGCAGAGATCTTATAGGACCCTATAGTAAATCCTATAGGAATTACTGCTCCGGGTTCTGACACTATTCCTCACATCTACTCCTTTTTTACAAAGCTGAAAAATACCTATTTCCTAAACTCATTTAGATGATTAGTATATCTGTCTATATACATTTCTTTGGTTGCAATAGGAGCTGAATAAATGGTATAGTTTATTATGGTAATTGTCAAAGTATTAGGAAGTCATCTTTAATCTCTTTAAAATAGTTGTCATTGCTTAGCCTCTAATTAAACACTCTGGACTTGAGTTTGTGGAGCTTAGCTCATTGGAAGAAATAGAGTTAAGATAGAAATCCAAGAGTATGAAGAAACGTAAAGATCATTAGGATTTACAAATAGCCATTCAACTAGACATAGGGAGGAAAAGTCATACTGTGCTTAAAATAGCAGATTTTAGAACATCTGCATGTCATTATACAAACCTGTTAAGTTGATGATGCATATTTCCAATCTAGCTTCATTGTAGTTTTATATATAAAAGAAAAACATAGTCTCTTAATTTGTTGACTTTCTAGATGTTTCTTGAGTGCGTCTGAAAACTGTATTGGATGCTTTCCCTCCATAAAGCTGTTACTTAAAACAGTATCTGTTTAGAAAGAGCACAAGGGACTGAAGTGATGGTGCACAGGTGAAATGGTGGTGGGAAATCCATGGGGACCACAATTGATGCCAAATATATATAAAAAAAGAGAAAAAATAAAAATAAAAATACAGTATCTGCTTAGCTAATTACTAAATTCCACCCTAATGCTATTGAAGAAAGGCTTACCAAATTTTCTCAGAATGATCATAAAATTCAGTAAAGATCCATTTATTTTAAACCCTGTTTGAAATTCACCTGGGTTCATATTTTTTCTCCCTTTATCTGAGAAATGCACAATGTTTATTTGTAAAATGGAATTGAATTTTAATACTGCATTTCTTACTGCTGTGGGGTTTAGAGTTGACTTCCTATCGTTAAATGCATGGATGAATTAGTGTATTTATTTGCATGTATGATATATCTGTATTTCAAAGCAAACATTTCAAAGGAGTACCAAAATATGTATGTAAAGTTTGTATTTGCCTCCTAGTAATGTTCACAGAGAGAGTATGCGCTACACAGGTCTGGGTTTATAGGAAGAAATTGGACTGCTTGGAACTCCATTACCCAATTTTCATGGGCCTACATGAAGGCAGAATGATATATGCAAATTTTGCAAGTTTTTTTTTTATAACATAATTTAAAAATCTGTCAATAGATAGGTAAGATAAAATTCTACCCACTGGTGACTTAATATTGGTCAAAACAGTGCTTTTGCTCGTCTGTTTTTATAAACAGAGTCCAGACACATGGGTCCAAGTTTCTCACACACATTTCATTTTATAATGTGGACACTTTACAGTAAATAACCTGAGACCAAGAACATATTGGAAATAGTGCCAGGGGGCTGGTATGCCATTTTAGTTATCCAGAAATGTAAACTTCTTCAATTAAGCATGACAGAGTCTCATGTTTTTTCATACACTTTCTCCCAGATTTTAGTTCTTACTTTTTGTTTTATCATAAATAGATTTTAATCATTATTCAAACATATGAGGGCCTGGTTTCAGTGTGATATGTATGTATCTGATTCTCACAGAAGTTAATGGGGGTTATGAATACATACAGAGGGGAGAATACACCCACAGTCTCCCAAACAAATTTAGAACAATTTAAAATGCCCTGGAGGAATAAAAAACCAGTTTAAGGGGTCAATAAGAGGGTAAATATATGTTTTAAAGATTATTTTTGTGAAAACTCTTGTGGTTTTGAGACCCAAGGGAGGAATAGGTGGGTGTGAACAGAAAAAAGGGATAAAATAACAATTATACCTAGGGTAAAAGTGTAAATTACAGTTTACCTTGGCAGAAATCATGTGCATGGTAAGAGTTTTTTTATGAGAGCTATTTATATTTCCAAGTGCTGTGAAGCACTTGTTTATCCCTCAGAATGTCCTTGTGAGGTGTGCATTTCTTACCAATCAGCCGCATGTGACAGTGACATGGAGGTGCATTTATCATTCAGTTTCTAGGATTTAATATTTTAAGTGATCAACTAAAGCTACTGTCAGCATTCCCCTGTGCAAATGAGAAAAAGAGAGTTAACAGGGGGTTAGAACTTTCCTCAAATACTTGAGTGGCAGCATTTGGATTGGATTTCATAAGGCATCACTCTGTTGTGTTACTAAGAGACATGGAACACATTTGTTGCCTTGTCCCATTCCCGCCTCCCCATCATTCCTCCTCACTCCCTTCTCTTCCATAGTCAACCTTGTTATTAGGTATCGAGCTGCCAGGGAAATACATGCTTAGAACTTCAATTTTGAATGCTATTTAAAAGTTAGCAATCCTACCCTCCTCTTTAAAGCCATCAGAAAATATGAATTAGGGCAATAAATCCAAATACAAACCCTCACCCCAACACCCTTGAGTCAACATAATGAAAATAACCTAATGCCAATTCCAGTTGTGTGGTCTGCTCTAGATGCCCCATTTTGACTTGGCAGCAGGTTACATAGAAACCATTGAGCTGAAGTCAGAACAGCTGGTTTCCAGTCTGGTGTTTCTCAATTCTGGCTGCCGGGTAGAAGCACCTGGTGAACTGTCAAAAACTGCAGAAGTTAGAGACACCAGTCCCTTCCCACCACTGTGAGCCAAATTCAATGGTTTTGGGGTAAGGACCAGGCACTAATGTTTACTTTTACTCCTCCAGTGAATTCCACTTTCCATTTTGCAACATCTACTATTTGTGAATAGTTCGTGAAAGGATTCAACCTCCCTTAAGCTTCCATTTTCACATCTCTAAAATTGGGCAACACATACATATCCTGTTTGTCTGGGATGGTTGTGAAGATCAAATAGATGATTTTGAAACTTGAGAAAACTGGGCCATGCTATACAATGATGATGTATTGATGGTGTATTGACAGAGAGACTGGCATATATTTGTCCCTCAAAAGGGTATTTTTTGTATGAGTGAATAAACTATGACATGCTTTGGCCAGATGCCTTTTTATATGTTTATATGCCTTTTTATAAGTTATATGTTTATTTCTTAAAATTTAAAGAAGTAAATCTGAAGAAAAATTCTTAGGAAAACTCTCTGGTTTGATTTTGGACATTGGTTTCTTTAATAAAAATTTTAGTCTGTTTCCACTTGAGTATATATTTATTCTTGTAGATGAATATTTGTTAATTGATTTCTGTCAACATAATTGTTAGGATAGTGAGAAATACTGATTTGTGTGCATGTGCATATATGTGTGCCCACGCAAGTTTGTCCACATAAGTATCTGGGAAAAATTCTTTTGATAGATTTAAAGAGTGGGTAGTGATAAACATATAAAAAGGCATCTGGCCAAAGCATGTCATAGTTTATTCACTCATCCAAAAAAATACTCTTTTGAGGGATAAATATATGCCAGTTTCTCTGCCAAAACATAGAAATAGATGACATTGTCATTGCCCTCAAGGAATTCAGAGGCAATTGACAGTGACAGACAAGTAAACCAACACTTATAATAGAGAGTCATGAATGCTGCAATTGAGTATTTTTCAGCATCCTGAAGAAGTCTGTAGGACAGTTGTGAAGGACATGAGAATGTGGTCAGCTGAGGTATGTAAGAAGATAGGTAGGGTGTGAACTGAGTTTTGAGGGGCACATAGAAGTATGTCAGGTACATGGATCTTCCAGGTGGAGGCTGGGTTTAAAATTTCAGGTTCAACCCTACCCCAGAATGGATGATATGTCATTTTCTCATAGTATCCAGTAATGAGATACCACTCTCATTCATTGCCTTTATCAACTCTTATTTCATGAAACTGGAAGCTTTCAAGAAATTATCTTGAAATCATGGTATAGACATTGTAAAAAATAGGTCCAGTTTGGGGCCTTTTGAAAAAATAATGTTTTGATATAGTATCAATTGTTTATATTCAGTTTTATTTCTCTTGTTGTTGAAGATGAATCCACAAAGACGTCACTGAAGCCTGTGTTGTGAAGTGTTTTACTTATCTTTTCTTCTATGAATTTTATGGCTTCAGTTCTTGCCTCCAAATTTTTAAACCAGTTTGAGTCCATTTTTGTTTATGCTGTGAGATAGTGGTGTAGTTTCATTCTTTTTTTGTCACTATCTAGTTTTCCCAACACCACTTATTACAAAGACTTTTCTTTTTCTAATGTATATAATCCTAAATGCTTTGTTATATATTGTCCATATAACTGATTCTACATCTGGACTCTCAATTCTATTCTGTTGGTTTGTGTTTCTGTTTTTATTCATTACCAAACTGTTTTGATTATTATTGATTTGTCCAGCCCCTATGGAAAAAAATTGGAGATTTCTCAAAATATTAAAAATGGATCTATTATATATTCCAGCAATTCGACTCTACCTGAAGGATGCAAAAACACTAATTTGAAAGGATGTATGCACTCCTATGTTCATTGCAACATGACTTATAATAAAGTATGGAAACAACCTAAGTACCTGAATACAGATGAGTGGATTAGAAAATGTGGTACATATATACAACAGAATACTACTCAGCTATGAAAAAACATAAACTCTTGCCAACTGCATCAACATAGATGGGATTGGGGGATTATGCTAAAAGAAATGTCAAAGGAGAAAAACAAATATGAAATTATGTCACTATTTGTGGAACACAGAGAAACAACAACAAAAAGGGTCAGATAAAACTAAATCAATAATAAGCCCTAGAAATCTGACTTTAGACTTGAAGCTGCTAGAGGGGGAGGGTAGAGAACAAAATGTTCAGGGTACCCAAAGGACAATGGTGGAAGACTATGGGTGCTTGGTGGTGGGTGTGGTGTGGTTCCAAACACCTGAAAGATGTACTTGTATAACTGTAAATCATATACAGGATTGTAAATAATGTTGCCTTAAAAAAGTTAATTCTGCTCATCTTGTTATAGTACTTTTGATCTGAAAATTACACTCACTAACTCTGGATGTTTTGTTTTACTTATTCCTTGATTATTACTTCTTTCTCCTTTTTTCAAAAATTATTTTCAACTAAAATTGATGAAATTTGCCATTTGTGACAACATGGAGGAAACTTTGATAAGTGAAATCATTCAGGAGAGAGACAAATTTCAAATGATTTCACTCCTATGTGGAATATTAAATAACAAAGTGAAGAAACAGACAAAAAACCAAATTAAACCCTTAAAATCTGAATTGAGGCTAAAGAAAGGGATAATTTGGGGTGTAGATGCATAGGGAGGTGGGCCCAGTAGACTATGGCAATGTTTTATTAGAGCTTTGGTGGTCAGTATAGGGTGATAGCATACATTTATAGAAATGTGAACATATATGCCTAAAATATACACATCATTATGAATTAACATTACTTCACTAAATATAATTTTTAAAATTCCTATAAAACATATAGATGGTTTAAGTGAACAGTAAATTGTGTTATTTTGACTAGTGTTAAACAGAATAACAAAGTCTTTTCAAACTGTACTTCTATTGGATTATTTGATATAACAAAATATCCAGTATAAAATTATTTAATCCTTCTAGGGTAAAGGCTACAGTACTTCAACCTAAAATATATATAATTTTCTGTTCTTTTAGAATAATTCTCACAACCTCTTACGCTCTTCCCATGTTTTGTTATTTATATTTTTCTCTTAACTTTTTGTGACATGTTTACAACTCTGTTTTAGTTTTTCTATTCACTTCTTTATTTCAAATATTATAGCTTAATTTCTGATAAAATTTTTTTCTTCTCTTTTTCCAAGTTGCATGTTTTTGCGTTATGCTGCATTATTATATTGAATCTCTCTGAGGATACCAATTTTCATTTAAAAAAACCTTCTTTTTACTAAATTATCTTTTGCTTCAGATTAGCATGTAGGAAGTTTATCCAGGAGACTCCTTGAGATCAATATATGGAAAGGGGGAGGGAGGGTAGGAGAAGAGAAGCAAAGAGGATTGGGCTGAGAGAGAAGCATTGGACTGCAATGCAATGTCACCGGTGCTCTGAATTTACTTTCAGGGGGTTCTGAAGCTGAGGTGATCCTGCTTAGTTTCTCCAAATTATTAGTGGATCAGGAATTTATATCTCCATATTTACCAGTCATTGGATAGGGACCATCTAGCCAGGCACATGATCTTTGATGAAAGGGCTCCTTCCAGCCAATGAAGTTCCTTTAGAACTTTCTGCTGGCAACTCTCCTAGAAATGGAAGGGGCATTTGTGCAGTTCATCCCAGCATCCACCACTCTGATGTTATTTTTTAAAGATTACGTTGTTAGGTTCTGATTATTTTTCTTTCTCTTTAAAGTTTGGCAAGTTTAGGTTTTAGATTTTATGTCTAATCTTCCTGTTCTCATGGTTGCTATTGATTTATTCCCTATTGTATTTCTTTACTATTTCTTCAACAGGTTTTTAGCAAAGAGAGAAGGTAAACATGCATACCCAAACCCTAAAATAGTTTAGTTTTCATATAAGTGAAAGTCTAGGAAGTAAATATGGCTAACTCCCTGTTTCTATAATAAAGCTCTTCACTGAATACAATTGCTCTACATATATGGTTAGGCATGTGGATTGGCAGGATTCATTTTAAGGGACTCTGGCAGGGAACTATCTGGTGATCTCAAATACCAGAATAAGGACAATATTATTTTAGGGTACTATTTCTGTTAGGTTTCCCAGTTGATTTAATATCTCTTTAGACTTATATCAGAAATGGGGATAAACGCTGAGCCTGTATGCCATATAGATCTTTGTGTGGAGTTGGGGTGGGGTTTTAGTTTGGAGTGGAGTTTTTGAACAAAAAGCTATCTTTTTTTCTAATATTGTCCAAACTTGCTTAAAGCCATCACTTGAGACTCTTGTTAAAAACCCAGAATCCAGGGTGGTATTTGTGGACCCACTGAATCAGAGTCACCAGAGAGGGGTTCAAGATTCTCTGTGGTTTATGTGAATCCCAGTAATTTTATGATCAGCTAAGATTGTAACACCACCTGTAGATAATCCTTTAATAGATTACCTTTCCCATCCACCCATCCATTCCATTCCACCTTTACTCCCACACTGTGTACCTTCAATCTAGAAGGTAGAATAGGGTTCCAGTTTCTGTTAGAACTTTTCCCTTGTCTGTTTTAGATGAAGGTTTCCACTTTTGTTGCAATATTAATATGATAGCTTCCACCTGCTTCTCATGTTAGAGAAAGCCATGAAACTTTCTGGTCTTCCTGTCCTCAGGATGGTTATCGATTTAGTCCCTTTCATACTCCTTTACTATTTCTTCAAAGGCTTTTTAGTAAAGAAGGAAAGTAAATATGCACACCCAAAATACCCTTTTTAAATCAAACCTCCAACATTTTGGGAACCTCTTGATCTAGGCCACTGCTAATGTGCAAAGTAACACATTAGGGGCATGGAGATAAGAGAAATAGAACAGTTTTGGATAGTGCTCAACTATCTGGCTTTCGCAATGGGGTAAATTTTTTTGTATCACCCTAAAAAGAAGAATAGAAGGGAGCAAACTATTTTTTGCTGGGGAAAGATCGTGAATTTAGTTTTTCACATGTCCAGTTTGAAAGGAAGGCATAACAAAAATCTGATCTGGGAATATCTATCTGTGAGTGACTCATTCATTCATCAGTTTGCATATACTAATATTTGCCTGGGGCATGTCAGGATTTGGAAGGCAAGCTATTTTAAAGGAAATATAAACAAGTAAGACAAATGCAATAAAATGCAACAAGTTAATGATGGTTACTATCCAGAATGATTGGTCACTCATAGAAGAGCAGAGTTGGATGGTAAGGGAAGGAGATAACATTTAAAATGAACCTACAGGATGAGGTAGATCAGTTTGGAAAAGTGAATAAAGAGTGTGTAAGAAAGCTGAGAGTTCAGAGAGTATCAAAAAGAATTTCTTGACTGCTTCTTAGCAGGAAGGAAGATAAGAGAGGAAGTTGGAAAGGCAAAGAAGGGCAAGGTCATGCAGGATCTTCTACAATGGGAAGCTATTGGAGAGTTTCAAATAATCATCTTAAAACTGAATCTGAAACCTTAGAAATGAATGGTAACCCCCAGTGGTCTTCTGGCTTTGATCTGCATCAGATTCAACCAAGAATCTTGTCATATGTATAGTAGTGAGTTAAGCCTTTTAGATATAGATCTTCTCTTAAACCTCACCATCTTGGCAAATGAGTGGTATTTATATCCCAGATAACATTGGCAAAAAGTGCTAAAATGGAGCGCTCCAACCCAAGCTATCTGACTACAAAGTCCCTATCCTTTCCCCTATGCTCTAGACAGACTCTTGAGTTTCACAAAAACACAGAATGGGAGTCCTTTGTAAATTCTAAGATTCACAATGCCCTTACTCTCTCCTTCCCCAGATGTTTTACCCCAGGAAAGCAGAGGTGGCCCTAGGGAAATGAATTTTAAGAAGTTTTAAAGATGTCGTTTTCATTGCAACATCCTCTGAGCTTGTTTTGAGTGATTTGAAAAGAGAAATGAGATTGGAACTTAGGGACCATGAAAGGTCTCAGAAGAAATGTCTGGAGAACTAATCAGTAAGCCTCCAAAGAGCGTTATTATGTAATAGGAGAGAATTTGAAGAAAGAGGTGGATATTATGATATGGAGCAGGCCAGACAAATTAGCTAAGTGCTAGAAAGTACCTACTATGCATGGTAATCAGGTCATTGATAAGATGAGGCCTTTCCTTTTAAAGCCATGGTCCCACTTCAGAAGAGCTTCTGTTTCTGATTTTCCATCTTGCATGGAAAAAAGCCTAAAAATATTCCACTTTCCTCATTGTTCTTCCTGTTTCATAGAAGCAGTTAACAGATAGGCTTTGGGAAGGTAATTTCTCTAAAGCTTACCTTTATAAGCCATGAATGGCAGGCTTGCTTACATTTCTTACAAATTTGCAGACACGTGCCACAGTTTCATCCTTTAAATACGCAAAGGTTATTTGTTTCAATAAAATGCTACTCAAGCAGCTGCTGGTTTATATAGTGGATTCTACCACCCATAATCATTGAACTTAAAGAACTGAACTGAGATTTAAGAAAAACTGTCCACATTTTAAAATGTAGGCCAAAATTTTCTCACAATTGGCTTTTAGACTGGAGGTGAATAATTCATTGTTTTAAAGCTTTCAAAATCAGAATACATAGACCCTGCTTTGAAGATCTACTGGCTATTAGGCACCAATAGTAATATCTATTTTTTTTTCAATGTGGTGAATATATGTGCCTGATTTCAGCTGCTTTTACAGGGGTTTAGTCTCATGTCACAGAACTGCGTAATACAAATTAACATTTAAGTTTCAATCAACTTACTCTCAATATGGATGTCTATATTTCAATCACCAACAAGTCAAAATTAAAATTTCTTCTTAATTTAAATATATTTCTTCTAAGATTTCTAAATAATTCTTTTTAAAAAAAGATTTATTTTATTTATTTATGCATACAAGAACTGGAGTGTAGGTCAGAGGTGTGAAGAAGAGGGGTGAAAGGATTCACCAGAGACAGAGTGGAGAGAAGAACAGGCATATCTACTGAAATACACTGCTGGGGGAGCCACAGGTGAGACAGAAGATATCTGCTGCACTGTGTGGGTCAAGTATCAAACTCATGCTGCAATGACTATGGATAGTTTCATAGTGCTGAGACTTACCCCTTTGCGCCAGCAAGGAGGCCCATCTAAATAATTCTTTAGACAAGCTTCCATTTCACATCAATTAATATGTTTATCTTAAATTAGAGGTCCAAATTTACAACACCAGGGATCATTTAGAAGTTTCATAATAGGAAAGACAGATAACAATTATTGAGCATATACTATGTGTGGCATAGTGTTTTTTTCATAACCTTTTAAGTTTTATAGTTTAGAAAAGTGAGTGATATTTTTCATTCCCAAGGTCATATAGCTAATAAGTGCTGTAAACTGAGACATAAACCTGAGCAGTTTGGTTACAGAGCCCCTGCCCTTATATTTGCATAGTGTTGCCTGAAAATGGAAGCATTATATGGACCCCTAATTTTCAACAAAGCTGTTAAAGGATTCTCTGGGAACTCTGGGATTCAGTGTCAACCAAAGGAAACCACTTAGCTTTGGAGAGCGGGTATTCTTTTGAACTCATTTAATATCATAATTGATTCTCCTATAGACCAGTCTTTTTTTTTTTTTAAGGGGTTTCCTTTTTTTAAAAACAAAGATTTTATTACTTTGTTTTTGTGTAGAAGAACTAGGGTATAGGCCAGAGATGCAGGGAGTGAGAAGATTCACCAGAGACAGAGTGGAAAGCAGAATAGGCAGACTTACTAAAATACACTGCTAAGGGGAGCAGCAGGAGAGGTCTGCTGTGCCATATGGATTACCTCCCTGACCGGGGATTGAACTCAGGCCATAACTGTGCTAGCACTGAGACTTAACTCCCTCAGCCACCAGAGAGGCCATATCACCTAGCAACAATATCTTTTTTTTTTAATTTTTATTTATTTATTTTTTTAAATTTACATATATTTGACATCAATTGTAATCCCCATGTATTCCCCATCACCATAACACCAGTGCACCATCACCTCAGTCCCCTGTGCTCC
>JAGFMF010011381.1:2124968-2161987 GCA_019455555.1 Galemys pyrenaicus
CTTGCATTCCCACCAGCAGTGTAAGAGAGTTCCTTTTTCTCCACATCCCCGCCAACATTTGTTGTTGCTACTTTTTTTGATACGTGCCATTCTCACTGGTGTGAGGTGGTATCTCATAGTGGTTTTATCAACACTATCTTAATCTATACCTAACATCATTGCAGATTACAAAATATAGACCTGTGAGTTCATTAGTTGTCATCTGTCTAGTTCAGTCAACAAATGTTGAGCATCTGATGAATAATACAAAGTTTTTGTTTTCATGGAGATGATAATCTAGTGCATGTGTGTAAATCAGAAATGATAAATCTATAAATATTAAAACTCTAGTAGGTTACTTTGTGGCTTTCATATACATGTAAATATGGTTGAGATGGTGGAGGCCACTCAAACAAATAAGGCCTCTTTTAGAATGTGAAAAGAGATTAAATGCTATTCTTTGGAAGAAAAGGAAGAAGTCAAGAACAGGTTATGTTATGTATTTTGAGAACAAAATAATACTTTAGAGTTTCTTCCTTTGTGTATTCCTTTCAGATAAGAATTAGACTATCCCTGATAATCACTGAAAATTCATATGGTAACCTGAGGTACAATTTCAAACTTCCAGAGTGAACAGAAGAGTAATAACTGTTAATTCTAAATGCTGCTTTCATCAACTCTACCTATGCTTATCTTCTCATACTATTCAAACTTTCTGAAATAACCTCTATTTCTTCTGGTTAGGGTGTTCACAAATTTTTCTGTCAAACTCTTCAAATAGAAAAGAATCACTGTCATTAGAAACCAAATAAAAATTTTTCATGAAATACAAAACAATTTTAGTAATTCACTAGAAAATCTTAATGAAAGATCCATTAATTATTTTTGTGGTAATCCCTGCTGATAACACATATGGATTAAATAGTGTGTTAACAATCATCATCAGCCATCTTACTAAAAAAATCTTAAAGTAAGAGCTACCATAACTTAACTTTGTGAAAAAGATTCAGAGTAGTCATATCTAGGTTATTTTCAAGAGAATCTATTTGAGTTATTTTATAATTATACTTTGTTCAAATTTATAAACATAATTTTTGTCAAAGAAAGAATTAAAGAACATAATAAAGAATCAAATAAAAGCAAATATTTTGAACTTCATAAAAAGTGATTTTTCTGAGGAATATTTGCAAAAATTCTTTTTTTTTTTAAGATTTATTTATTTATGCATACAAGCTCTGGGGTACAGGCCAGAGGTGTGGGGGGTGAGAGGATTCAGCACAGCGAGCGGGGAGCAGAACAGGCAGATCAACGGAAGTACACTGCTGAGGGGAGCAGCGGGCACAGCAGGAGAGGTCTGCCGTGCCATGTGGGTCCCCTCCCTGGCCGGCAGCAGGGACCGAACTCGTGCTGCAGTGGCTGTGGTTTGCTTCATAGTGCATTGCTTAACCCACTGTGCCACCAGGGAGGCCCTATTTGCAAAAATTCTAACCGACTATGTTTATACTAAAAACACTCACCTATGCCCTCATTCACTCAAGCTGTGGAAAAACAATTAGTTTGTCTGTATAACACAATTTAGAAATCATTCAAGGGAAACTTTCTTCTTATTTAATAGAAGAATATAAATAAACTTTGTTATGTTCATATCTTAACCGTTTATAAAATAATAAGACTCTGGAATTAAGTCTCGATTTTCTTTCTCTTCTCTAGTGCATAGCAGACGTGTTCTTGAACAACTGCTAATCTAGCAGTGTGCTTACTAATAAAACATATAAAACAATATATTTTTATAATAATCACAAGCATAACAAGTATCTTACAAGCTTGTCAAGAAGATCCAATGAGATATGTATATATAGAGTATATAAACTAGGAAATCCTACACATATTACATTTGTGCAAACATATCTTCATGACACTTTTTTAGTTGGATTTGTAGTGAAAAATCCAGTAGATTGATAATTAGAGAAGAAATTTATGTTTTAAGATAATGAACTCCTTAAAAATTTCTACAATTCAATGATATAAGAAGGGATTTAAATGAAAGGTATTTAAATGAAAATGTCCCAGTGCTATGGTTGGAATAGAACATAACCCAAATTATGATGGATAAGAGGAATATTTCTCCAACAGGACATGGTACTAGCTTATTCTTATCTTAAATAACTGTTTAGATATCAAACTATTGATATAATGACAGGTATATTTAAACTAGTAGTTGTTAAGCTTCCCTGTCCCCTCTGCCAAATTACTTGTTCTGCTGCCTTTCAATAGCTGTGAGGTTAGTTATTTATTTTGTTTTATTTAACCAGCAGGTTTTTGTGGAGTCCTAGTTTTACATGGAAGCATCAGGTAGGTGGGTAGCATCACTAGGTGGGTATGAGACAAATTCAATGGATAATATTAGCTCCATTCTTCAGAGCTTATGGTATGGTTGAAAGAATGCACATCAGTTCTTCAAACAATGGAAATCACATTTGTGGACCAACATGCTGGTAAAAGCAAATTGATACAGAAATTCTATGGATCTGAAAGATAAAAGAACATGCCCAAATATTTTAAATTCACATTGTTTTCTGCATGGGTATGGTGGATATTAGTCACAATGTGGCTGAATGGATGTCAAAAGCATGATTTGAAATTTTCTCATCTCACAACTCATTTCTCTTCCATTCTTTTTCCTGCTACCGTTGCCCTATAAATTGGGCAAATTGTGTATTTGTAAGATGATTTATAGATTAGTTTTTATATTTTCATACTTACTGCAAGAAAAACTTTTACTCTCTTTGACAAAATAAGAAGGAAAATCCACTTCATCAAATTCTACCAAATAGTTTATTATGTCTAGACTAATTATTACAGAAGTTATATTATCTGTTCTCTTGTTATACAACATGAAAACATTCTGTTTGATTCTGCTAAATAACTAAATAATATGATTGGCTCTAATCATAATGTTAAAGTTACAGTTTGTCTAGCTACAAATGATAGGGCTTAATTAGTTCTAATAAACTACTCCTCGTAGAACCTACTCCTCATTCAGAATAGGATGGAAAAGTTCCTAAACTTTTGGTCTCTGTTCCCTGAACTTTAAAAATGAGTGAGGACTCATAGGGTACTTGTTGAAGTGGGTTATAGCCACTGACTTTTTAAAATTAGAAATTAAAATTAAGAAAATTAAAAATTATTTATAATTTCACAATAGCAATAATAAATCCATTATGTACTAACATAGTACATTTTATGTAAAATTACTAAATTTCCCCAAACAAAAAATTTAAGAAATCACCACTGTAATACATTTTTTCCACATCTCTTTAAGTGTTGCATCCTTTTATCAGCTTCTGTATCAGTCTGTTGTGATAACACACACCATGTACACTTTGCAAAACTACACTTGTGAAGAAGTGAGAGCAAAAGATGAACCAGCTCATATTTTATGAAAATAGTGTTGACCTTATGGATTCCTTGAAAGAGTTTCAAGAAACCTAAGGAGTCCCTAAGCCATACTCTGAGATCCATTGAACTAAGATATACTATAATACACAGTACAGAAATCCTGGTGTTTTAAGAGTAAAGTTTTTTTTGTTTTGTTTTGTTTTTTAAATCTCATTCTAATATCCACTGTGGAACAGCTGGATATTAGCCCTCACTCTGGGACCCAATTTTGTGCGGCAGAAACACTGCTGGTAATGTGGCAAAGAGAAAAGAAAGCATGGCAAAATACAGACTAGCTTTTATTTTTTTAAAGATTTATTTATTTATGCATACAAGAGCTGGGGCAAGGCTAGAGATGTGGAGAGTGGGTTGTGTGAGAAGATTCACTAGAGACAGAGTGGGGAACAGAACAGGCAGATTGACTGAAACATACTGCTGAGGAGAACAGCTGGCGAGACAGGAGAGGTCTGCTTTGTCATGTGGGTCACCTCCCTGGCTGGTGGTGGGGATGGAACTGGTGCTGCAGTGGCTGTGGTTTGCTTCACCGTGCTGTGCTTAACCCATTGTGCCACCAGGGAGGCTCCGACAGACTCTTTTTAAAAAAGATTTTTAATTTATTTTTGCATAGAAGATCTGGGGTATAAAATAGAAGTGGTGAGGGTGGGGGGAAGGATGGAAGATGATTCGTCAGAGACCCAGTAGAACAGGGAGATTTACTGAAATACACTGCTGAGGGGAGCAGCAGGCAAGACAGGAGAGTTCCGCTGTGTCATAGGGTTAGCTCCCTGTCCAGGGATAAACTTAGGATGTTATTGTGATGGTGCTGAGTTTAACCCCTTGGCCACCAGGGAGGCCCCTTCTTTTAATTTTTAACGTTTGCAGATGGACTCTTAAAGCTTCCCTCTGCAAATGACACATACTACTTCTGCTCACATTTCATTAGCCAAAGCAGTTTGTATGACGTGGCCTAACTTCATGAAGGCAGGGAGGTGTAACTCTCCTGTAGAGCCAGGTACAGGACATTAGTGGGCAGTCCTGTTTGCCATACCTTCTACTTCTTAGGCACTACTCTGTTGTGTCAAGTCACAAGATGCTCAGCGACCTCTATTTTTGTCAGAGTTCAGAATCTTTATTTTTGCCTCCAGACTCACTCTTTCCCAGGTTTCAAGAAATGCCTGATCTCTATCCAGTGTTTAATAAACACCCAACAGATAAATGAACAAATACCTTTCAAAATACCATTTAGGTTTAGGTGTGATATTTATGTACCTAAAATTCCAAAATTGATATGTCCAAATACCTGCAAAGTTAATTTGACGTCTGGGGAGGGTCTTAATGATGATAACCCCACCATATCCTTTAACAGGTGATTCAGCTGAAGTGTGAGGGAACTAAATGACACCATTTAATCCTATAAATGCAGCTAATTGTGTCCAGTCTGTGTTTTGGAAATGACTTTATAGTTTGGGGAGCTTCTAGATAAAATAAGACCTGAAAAACACTCAAATAATATTTATTTTACAGACCTCTGCATTAGAGATGTATCTTGTCTAATGTCTAAAATTTCTAGGACTCAAAAACATTAAGATAGTTTCAAAGCAACTATAGACTAAAAAGTTTTGTTTAATTTGCCTCTCCTGAGATGTAAGAATTCTTGTTTGAGTTTCTAGTTCTCCTACAGGCCTGCACTCATTGGGAATGTTACTGTATTGACAGCTTCCACCACAGTAACCATTTTATAAAACCTTTTATGCTAACAAAAATATCTTTCAGGTGATAACTAGGTTATAAGATACAAATTGCCAAGATGTGGGTGATTATTCATACCTCCAAGAAATTCAATTAAATGTTTGTATTTTATTTTCACTAACCCAGTAGAAACAAAACACCAAATATAAGTAAGACATTGACTGAATATGGACCAATGTACAACACTGAATTTTTCCAAGTGTGGTAAATATCAGCCAGTGAACAAAGTATGAGTTTCAATTTATAAAGTAGCTTTTTCTTAAAAACAATTTATTATTCAAATAAAACTTTGCAATAGCCTAATAAGGGTAGGTAAGATACGAAGAATTATTTCCCATAGATTTAAAAAAAAAAAGGCTCAAGCAAGTTAAAGGAGAAGTCAGAGACCACACAAGCCATTAATGAAACAGGAAGACATAATGCTGCTTTTTCCTTCCAAGATGGTGCCGGGACATGTAGCCACTGTAACCATGATTGTACATTTTGATAAATAACAAAAATTTGAAAAGCATCAACATATCTGACACAAAGCCTAAATTATATATATGCCAATTATCTTTGCAGGAAACAAGAAATTACTTCTATTTTAAAATGTTCCCTTATATTTTCCCCTTATTTGCTTTGTATTCAAAATATGTATTTTCTATTGTTTTGCTTCAAATAAATGCAAATATAAATGCCATACAAAGTAGCATTTGTGCCACTAGTACCATTACAAACCCTCAAGTGTGAATGGGTGTTTAATTAGGCTGTATTAGATTAATCCCATGTCTCCACTGGTTGTAACAAATGAAAAGATAGGCTGCACTGTCATGGGGATAGACATTTAAAGCTCAACGTAACTTTCATATTTTTCTATGTGATCGGTCAGATAGGACTTCCTTTTAATTTGAGGAAAATTTGGTTTGTAAATCAGAAAACCTTTTAATTGCAAGAAATGCAAAGCAGAATTTTTTTTAAGGTTGACATCACCTTTGTTGTTTGATACATTAAAATAAGACCCATAAGGGACAGCTCTAAACAATGAACTTCATATAAAATGGCAAAAGCTTGCTCCTTGGGCCTATATAGAAATTCAGAAAGAGGCTTGGAAAGAACAACTTAATACTTCTAATATGATAATATTGCCTAGGTAGCAGCAGAATATTTGTTATAAAAGGTCTTAAATGTCATTTCCTAATGACATTTTGAAGTAATTTTAACCACTTTTAAAATAATTGCATATAGATTATATTTATTGTATAAGAAAAGACTTGCTTCCAATTTAAACAATGTTGGGGAGTTAAATGTAAATTTAAGTAGTGAAACCTAATTTTTAAATCAGAAAAATATTCCAGCCGACATGTAAGTTTTGCTTTGTCACTGTACTGTATTTCGTTCAGTAGAACAAAGAACGGATGCATAATGAGCCAATGTAAATGAAGTCAAATCAGCAAAAGCATAGTGGGGGAGGGGGAGGTGTAAAATATGACAGTCAGTATAATGACCAGGGAGTAGAGAATTTAAATGTTTAATGCCTACACACTCAGATTCATTTTTCTGTCATCGCTTTGAATGGGTAGACTGAGTTGCTAGAAAGTCCAGAATGAAAACATCATGCTTAGACCAAAAGAATTATTAATATTATTTAATAGTATGTATATGATCTCTACTCATAATCATTTTTCTGCCACTCCCCCCCCACCAACTCAGGGGAGAAAAAAAGACCGTGGTTATAATTAGAGATAATTAGAAAATGCTGTAAGTGTTTATTTGGGGCTTTCTCTCCTACCCTCCCACACTGCATGCCAGTTCCCCATCTCCCAGTCATGATGGAAGCTCAGACACAATAGGAACACAGCAACAATATGAATTGCAAATACATGTATATCTTTCTGCACAACCTATCTTATTGACTCTTAATAAAATGAGTATCTTCTAAAAAATATCCTGAACCGTAAATTGCTTTACTACTGATGATGGGCTTTGGAAAGATGCTACACGTGCCATACAATCAACTAGACAGAGTTGTGTTAAACAGAATTGCTTAGCTCTTGTCTTTAAATTACTCCCCTCCCTCTTCAATAAAAGAATGAATCTTGCTTAATAACCTATGCTGCTTAGCATGTGTTATAACTGTACATGTGAAAATCTTCAGATTTTGCATATCCCACACTTAGAACTATAACAAGCTTTTATCACAATGTTCTTGTATTTAACATTTTCTTACACAGAGTGTGAATTTTCAAAAATACTGACATGAAGATCATTTAATGCAGTGTCCCCCACCATCCCATTTTTTCTCATATGCAGTTTCAAACTGTGACTGTCTTGAAAAATATTCATAAATTCATTTTGCTGTCTAGGCAGTTTAACATACAGTAATTAAACTGGAGCTATAAACAGCAAAGCATATGCATGGACTTCTCGGATTTCAATATCACATTAACTAGAGAATATTAATTCCTAAGAATAAGTGCACTGATACTATGAAAGTGAAAATCTATTGGGGGAAATAGGTGCAAAATAAATTGAAAATTATTGTAAAGTAAGTTAAATTTCTAGTTTTAGTGTTTTTAAATTATTCAAAAGAATTTGTATCTTTAGAGCTTTAAAAAAGAGAAAAATAGATCTCTGACACTGGTGATGTGTACTAAAAGGCTTCTGTTAAATTAACTCCATGTTTGGGAGGGGTGTGTGTTGAGGGCTGGGGAACACAGAAACCTGAATACTTGCTTTGTAAATATTTAAGCATTTTGCAGGCTAGTATCCAAAGAAGAAATAAAATGCTAGCCTTTTACCTTTGAACCCTTTTGTGAAGTATCTTAATGTTGCCAAATGTGAATCTAGTGAACTTAATCAGTAAATTCGACTGAGATTTATGAACTTTTTCATTCTAAATGCATTTACATATACACAAGCACATATATGTACATAAATTTGTTTTATTACATCCATTTTACACAAACTGAACCTTAAGCAGTTGAAGTACTAAAAAAAAGCCAATCAAAATACTCTTCATATATCCTTAAATCCATAAACCTCTTTAAATTGTCTCTTTTAAAAAACAGCTAAATTATGGAAATGCAGACTGCATTACAGAATATTTGCCAGTTATATCTTGATTCTTATTTGAAATTCCCACAAGAATATAGGCATGACAGTAATATAAACCATAGAAATAGGCAAAAAAAAAAGTAGAACACAGGGACTTGTAAATAAATCCATGAATATCAAGAAGCACAGATGCTAAGATTATGCATTTTTACCAGTACAGTTCTGTGCTTGTAAACTATAAGGCCAGACATTTGTAAGATGCAGTGTAGCAGGCCCTGTGGAGGGAGGGAGAGGAAAGAGAGACACTGAGAAAGGTGGGGAGGAGGGAATAAGGGAGGTAAAGAGAGAGAGAGAGAGAGAGAGAGAGAGAGAGAAAGAGGAGGGGGGAGAGAGAGAGAGAGAGAGAGGAGACAGAGGTTGAGAAGAAGGGGGGGGGTCACACAACCAGACACAATAACGCATAATAATGTTAACATTCCTGCATGTCTAATGGCTTAAATATGCTGTGTGCCTCCCTCTAGCCCTGCACGGCAGCTGATGTCAAAGAACCATTTAATATTTTATCAATAGTCCTTCTTTGAACCAAAAAAAAATTTTTTTTCCTATAAAAAAGGATTCAGGGAGTTCCAAGGATTGAAAAAAAAATTAAATCTCTTGACTGGCAAAATTTTAAGACACAACATATTTGTGAATACCTTATGTTCAGCAAGATTCACACCATTCTTCGGCAAGTCTTACATTATTTACATCTTAGCAATGTCAACATCTCTTATTTACCAAGGAAACATAAAGTCATATTTTAAGCATCTTTTCTCACATTAAAAATGCATGGCTTTATTTTTTAATGTAAAGGAAACCCATTGATTGAATTATTATTATAATATCAGTTGGACTTTTAGGGTTTTTTTTTTTTTTTTGATGGAAAATACTGTTTTCTTGTTTGACGGATACCATGCCTATAACAAAGAATGACTGAATTGTCTTAACAAAGAAGATGAAGGCTGTATGTGTTGGTTACAATAGAATAACCACCTTCCAGATCTCTTAAATCCACAATATATGTAGTGTGGGTCCTGAGTGGCTTTTGTTTTCAATGTCTTTTGTAAGCTTTTAGGGTTTTTTCTGCATCAAATGTCAAGTTAATTTACAGGGCGCTATTACTGATATGTTTCCTTGGTTTGTGGTTTTCTGTGAAAGGCAGGCAGCTGAGACCAAGTCTTAGGCTAGGGGGGAGGGGCAGCCGGCGAGCCCATAACACATACACAGTGCCAGGGTCTGTAAATTGGCTGCCTGTATGACAGCGGGCCCAGGGAAACCTCTAGTCTTCATTTGCATGCTGAAGAATATCCAGGATTAAACCGGACTGATTTTCATACAGGATTTAGACCTGACATTTATTATTCGGTTCACAGACCTCTTGAAGGAAAGTTTGTTTTCCACTCATAGATGAAAAATCTTCTAAGATAAATAAAGACTGGCTTAGCAGTAACAGTAAATAAATATCTTCCCTGTATTTCTTATGAATTTATCATATCTGATTACCAGACAGATGTTCACCACCAAATTATTATATTTTTCTCTTTAGCAATTCTAGAGAAAAATATCTATCGAGGCCCCAGTCAGTATTTATAAAATGTATCCATTTAATTCTGAAAGTTGATTTTTCATAAATAAAATTCAGAGACAGACACATGATTTTTTGATCAAATTAAAACAATATTGGAGTAGTAAAATACTCTGAAATGCATAATTTTACATCTGCTGCATGTTTTTTTATGAAGACAGAGAAGATTTTGGTAATACTGTACACATCAATTATATACTTTTATACAAAACATGAAAATTATAAATAAATACTACACATGAGCCGTATCAACTAAATTTATAACATAGATGCTTCATTTTCATTGCCAAACAAATCCATAAAATATTTGAATGTCTTTTAGCATTTAGGTATTAATTGTTTGTCCAGACAAACACTTACAGTCCAATATCTTGGCAATATTTTAACTGAACCAAAGTTTAGTTTTTAATGTTCCACAAAACATACTTTGACACAATACCAATATGAAGAAACATGGTTGAGTTGCTTTACATTTTCTGGAATACATTTTCTAGTGGGCCAGAATAAAGAATGCAAATAATGAGTAAGCAGGCCCAGAAGAAATTTAGGAATTCTCATGTATTAATAAACACAACAGATTTTTAAAATGCTTTAGAAATGTATGTACTTTATACATTTAATAAATGTAAGATAAAATAATACAAATGTCAGCAATTAATTATATGATTGGTTCTGTCAGTGAATATAGAGAAAACACTATAAAATCTGCTACACATTTGAATTTTTAATGTCAATGGATCTTTTGAAAATACATTCCAGTACTTGATTTCTTTATGAATATTAACTTATTCATAGCAAATTTTAAACATGAGCAATATAGAATGTATTATTTGGAATTTTTAGTTTGCTTGCTTTAATGTTGCATTTTATTATAAATGTACATATGAATCACTTTTACTTCTTCAAATCAATTTATGATTATACCCAGTAGGAAGTATATATTATCAAAGTTTTAGAACAAGTATACTTTTTATAGTGAGATATTAGTATCATATATACAAATCAGATTATTAACCAAGCATTTAATAAATGAACAAGTAAGTTCATCTAATTTTACCTTAGTTCAATTATCATATCTAACACACACATGAATAGTCAGAGTCTTCACCAAAAACTAGGTAAAATTAAAAATAGAAATTAATGCTGTGAAAAGATTTTGGTCATCTTTTGTGCAGAAATATTTCTCCTTTATATGTATGTAAATTGCAAATGTGAACATAAATATTTTTGTAAAATGTGTCTACACATGCAAAGTGAAGAGAATCAAGGCACTTACTTGAACAATTCAGGCTAACCCCCTCACTATTTCTTGCAATAGACAATTGAGGCAAAAGGGTTTTTCCCTTGAATTATCTGGATGATTGCATCAATTCTTCACTTTGTTTTACATGTGTATATAGACATGTGTCTTCAGAAAGTGCCTCTTTAAAAAACATGCAAATGCAAAACACATTTATTTATGACATCGCTACTTTTTAGGCTTAATACATCACTGAACTTATTTGTTAATCAAACTGGAATTTTGAAAAATGGGAGGGGTAAAATATATTTTCCTAAGTAATTATCTCTAAAGCAACATACAGTGATATTAGCTGTAACATACAATTATATATGCATCATGCAAACTAAGTTTCTCTAACCTTCTCTGGCATACTAATGTCTCAGTATCCTTCATTATTATTTCTATTAGCAGTCTACTTCCACACTAGGCCCTGCTAATTGTATGAAGAGTATTCACAATGGCATGTTACCAGTATAGTATGAGGAACATTTAATTGTGAAGGTTTGACCCTCAACCTGAAATCTTGAAAGTGTATGGTTGAGAAAAAAGAATTCTGAATCTAGTTGGTTAAAATGGGGAGGGTCATTTTCAATTAAGCCAATTTTTAGTTACTTTATTGTTAATACACTTAAAAATATGGCTGGTATAAGGACTTGAGTTATTTTGTCTTTTTTAGTGACTGCATAAGAAATGGATATTAATTGTCCATTCTTTAAAATTCTTGATACAATTTACACTTACTTTAAACTCAAGATGTCTCTCAAATTGTGAGATTCCATATATCTTCAATGTAATTAGTACTGTACAGTTTTCATGACAAACAGGGACAAGGAAAAGGATTCCTACTTGGTAATATGATTGTAAATATGATATTGTCAAGTTAGTTTTAATTAGTCACTGAGATAAAGATAAAACACACGTCACTAAGAGACTTAGAACAAAATTCAAATATTCCACAATTAGATTATTGTTTCAAATGCCTATGCCTAATAAAGTTGGTGGCCCATGTTTGCCAAATAATTCTGTCAAGCGAGCAGTCTTAGTTTAGAAGTAATTAAGCAATTCTGCCTCATCTTCAAAGGGCACATGCAAATGTCCATGCTTTTTGGTTTGGAAATGTATAAGATACTTGATGGAAAGTATCACTTAAGAAAAGAATTCCATATATTATACTTTTTAAACTTCAACAGGTAGAGAATCTTTTTTAAACTTGTCTTGAAAGCATTCTAGTAAAGCATTTGATTGTTTAACATTTTTATTATTCAAGTTCTTACCATTTCACACTACTCCCTAGAGAGAGGCCAAGAAAATATTAAAAATACTATAGAAATATAAAGGATAAGATATTTGTCATTCTCGTTTAAATTGATGTATGCTGCTGTCCTATAAACGTCACATCGGATAACCCTGAAAAATTACCATGAATCTCCATAATTACGCATATTCATGATGCTGTTTTGCATAGTGCTAACAGCAGACTGCATGTGGGGTGGGACGTGAAGGGGGGTAGGAGTGATGTGACAGATTAAAATTATTACCAGTATCATGGAAATAGACATAGCAACAGTTCCATTTTGTTAGGTCTTAGAAAACAAAAGACTATTATAAAATCACATAACTGGAAAATGTTCTCCTACATATTTCACCATAAAAAGTTAACAGTGATAAACTGACCAGAAATATCAGTTACTTGAAATGTGCTTACATTTATCATGGACTACTAGGTACAAGGCTTTGTCAACTGAAAGGAGCTGGTGTGTACTTTTTAACTTTTTTTGGGAGGGGGACGTGGGAGGAGAGACGCTGGGATGTTGGGGAATTCTCATGCCTTCCTAAGTACATAGGGTTGTCGTATGATGTTAAAGATCGTGATGAGCTGAGTGCAAATCATGTAGGTACATTTCTTCTGATAAATATGAGGCTGAGTCATATTTGGTAAACTGTTAAAAGGCTCTAAGAGATTAGAAAAGTTGTCTGGTGTCTATCTCAATAGCTTTTTTTGTGCTGAGGCAGACAGCAGAGTTAATCAGGGACTCTAGAAGTAATTATCGACAGAGTTTGGGTAATACAAATGCTTGGGTAAACAGCGATTGTTCTTTCCACAAGATTGTGAGTAGAAACAACAATACTGGTATTGTCCTGCACTTCTCATTAAGGGGACTCTGGGAGGGAGGGCTGCACTTCGAGGCGGATGGGAAACTGACAAGCAAACTGTGTTCAGAACGACTCTCTCCTGATCCCACTAACACAAGCTCTAGCTTTTGGCATCAGGAGTGCCAGCTGCATCGGGAGAAGCCAAGCCTGTCATACCATCTTCACATCAAATCTTCAGGGTACAAGAGCTAGAGCATAGTTAGTGCTTAATGAAGAAACAAATACAAAAGGGAAGATTAGGCCTTGTTAACACTTACATTCATTTGTTCTTATAGAAACTTCACTGGTTGGGTTGTTTTTATAGAATTCATTCTTTTTTCTCTTAAGCAGAAAAGTTACATTGAGGATGCATTTTTTTTTTTATATTGTAAATACACAGGGGGAAAAAAAAATCTTTCAGTTCCCCTGTAACTATCAGCCAGCAAATTGTTTTGTCAAAAATGCCACTTGAAACAGTGATGTCCATGACAACTGTCAAAATTGGTAAATAAATACTTTTCATTTTTTATATTAATAATATTGTGCTTCTTGCCACACAAAGCATTTCCTTGCATACTTAAGTGGTACCACTGCATTCCTTTGAAAAATGGGGATGTGAAACTTTATCTATTGTTACTGGGTAACAAACAATCTCTTGTTTGGGGTGAAACATTTATGTTTCATAGCACCACATTACCTGCATCTTCAAATTAATTGCATTTGAGAAAAAAAGAACCATAACTTTGAAGTTCACTATAAACTAGCCAGAAAGTTTGACAGCAGAATGCTACAATTATTTTTTATTGTTGTAAGCAATCAGTCAACTATACAAAGGTGTGTTTTGTACAGCTGCAATGTAAAACCTATTTTTGTTTATGCTATCTGTCAACCACTTAATATGGCTAAGGTGCATTCTAAATGATATTATCCCAAAGGAAACAAGATCACTTTAATGGAACAATGTACTTTCTAGTCTATGCTTGGTGTGTCAGGCCTACCCAAGAAATGTCCATGATGTATCTCTGGCTCTTAAGTATAGGTACATGTTGAAAAGAAATTGGCAATTGTTGTAGACTTTGAAGAAAGGAATGTGCAGTACCTCTATAGGGACCAAATTATTTTATTTTTAAAAATTTTCATAGTTTTAAATGCAAAATCAATGAGGGGGATCTTCATGTGTTTTGCCCTTTATGTGCTTTGCCTTGCCTATGATGAAAAACATAGGAATATAGACAGTGAGGCATTCTTTCACCATATAACTTTCTGTAGGTATATAAGAAGATAACACCCAAACACAATGCAGCCCAATTACTAAATAATCAGACATTTAAAATAAAGTACACTAAAAAAAACAGCCCAAAGATCAAATAATTTTATGTAGATGAAATTAGCCCATGGTAAATTAACATCTATACTCAATAGCAAAGTCACTATAAATAAGATTTTATACCATATAAGTAAAATTTAACATTTTATAAAAATAAAACTATATCAAGTATTATTGTCAAATTGTCCTTTTGATTTTGAAGGTTATTGTTTGAATTTATATTACCTAATATGAAAGAGTCCTTTTTTCCTTTGTATGTCTTAAAGAAAACCAGAATTTTCTGCAGTGATGGGAATGGGGTTCCCTATTCTGTGGGTGTCTGGAAATACCACCAAAGTAATATTGCATACTGAGCACTTACTGTTTGTGGTTATTCTGTTGGAGTGACATGGTTTTGTCTATTGTACATACATATTCAAACAATAGTGGACTTTGAAAAACTCGACAGCATCTCACATTTCCTGGAATATACACTTTTCAGTATCCCAAACTCTTGAAGCTCACAATTTTAAGATGACTGCATCTTAAAATGTGAGGTCATGTTGTAGGGAGCTGATATCATCACTAACACTTCTTAGAGAATTTGTTGTAATTAATTCATTGATCAATCACTTAAATGGTATTTGCTATTTGTAAGTAGTGATTCTCATATGCTTTCAGACCTAGAACACTTAAATATTGAATATTGCTGCTTTAATTTATACATTTATTAGCAGTTTTCTCAGTAGTTTTTAATTAAACATGACAGGTAGATTTGTATAATGTTTCCAAATATGTTTAGCTATACAATAACATTAAAATAATTTTTTGTGGATAACAAGTGAAAAGAAATTCTATTTTTTTCCTGAATAATAGAATACCTTTTTAGGGTTTTGTTAGTAATTACATCACCATTAATATGACTATATTCTAATATTAACTTCTAAAACTATCCCAAGCTATTTTATCTGATGCAATTCTTGTGTCAATAGGAATGCTGCTAGAAAATCTGTAAAAGAATCTTTACCTCTTGAATTCATTGCATGTTACATATAAGATTATGAAATACATGTGTTTATTTGATTATTTTAAGATGACAGAGTGATAGAATAGAGTAAAATGAGTTCACATTGTGAAGAAAAATCCCCAATGCAATATTTGACAAAAATATTTATTATATTGTAATCAGCACATTTAAATGTTTACAAATATTTAAATAGTTTGTTGAAAAAAAATAAATGCAAGTAAGTTTTCTCTTTGAAAATGTATGAAGCTAGATTGAAATTGTAGAGTTTAGGTGAGAGTAGACAGGGTGGGAAAATTAATATTACATACATTACATTGACAGTTATCTGACTCCTTTTGGATTATAGTATAAAAAAGAAGTTTGATTTTCATAAAGTTTAATGTCGACTTGTATACAACAGATATATGTCAACAGATATACAACTTAGTTGATTAAAAATAAAAATAATAGAAAAATTTGCTTTCATTTAGATGAGGAAGTATCTGACATGCATTTAATTAAATTTTCCTTTACAATGAATCAATTTTAGGTGAAACATGAGTTAAAAAATTTTTTTTGGTAGGACTAGAACAATTCAAACATAACAAAAGAAATTAAATACATAGAAACATTGACTATTTGGACAGTGGCTATACGTCATTTGAGTCGTTCTTTTTTGAAAGATGTCATCCTTGATCAAAGCTCTACCAACACTAAACTTGGTAACTTGCTCTCACCTGCCCTCTTACCTCGAGCAGTATGGGACTCTGTGGAAGGAGAGGGCCCATGTACAGAAGTGGACTGAAGACTGAACCTAGTGGCAGCCCAGTGTCTACTGCAGCATTATAACCTCAGGCCCTGCTAAAATTAGAGACATTGTCCTACTAAGAATCTCTTTGGGTCTCCACCCAGAAGATATGTCTTTGAGGGAGAACTGACTGAAGTAGAAGGGTAGGGTAGGGTACAGTAGGAGAGTATGTAGTCTGTTTTTTTAAACCTGAGATCATGTGTGCCTATAGTGGATATCTTTACTTGCTTGCTTTTCCACAAACTTCAAAAAAAAAAAAAAGTAGGGGTTTTAAAGTCAAATTTTAGTTTGACTAATATTTCCACTTAATACAGATGCTTGGCTTGAATGAATGAGTTGGTCACTTTAGCATATAGGAATCTTTAAGAAGACTGGCATTAGCTTGAGAAGTTCTAGATTATAATTGCAGCTTTTCCTCACATGAAGCCAACTGTCTTGTTTACTGAACCTCAGGAATCCTTCTTACATAGTGACTCTAAAGGATACCTAAAATATCTCATGACAAAATAACTGGTGCTGGGTCTAGACATGAGATACCCCAGGAGAGCAACTGAGTTGAAATTAGGATATGTAGATTAGAATCCAGGATGAATTCAAAGTTGAGTGGTTCCTTAAGAATAGTTGTTTTATCTGGAGTGACACATGGAAGGGGTGGGGTCACGGAGCTCCTTCATCACCTGGAAAAAGTGACAGGGCAATTCATGGGGCTACTGCTTGATTCTCAGGTCAGAGTTCCACACTTAAGCAAGCTATGTGCAATTTCTTAGTCTTTCCTCAGAGCTACAGTTCAGACAAGAGTTGAATAAACTAGACATATACAAACAAACACAGAATGAAAGTTGGCACAGAAATGCAATTTTTTTTTTTAAATATGAGACTAACAGGGTGGTCCCAGGAAAAGGGGAAGTTCCAAAAATCCTGGTTCTGCCCTAAGTGGGTAAAGCTGAGGAGGAAAAAAAAAATTTCTGCAAAAAAAAGAAAAAGAAGAAGAAAGAAAGATGGAGAACAGCAAAAAAACCTAAATAAAGCACATAAAACAGAGGAACATGTAAAAAAACTGTGCTTGCTTTTTAATCTTAAACTAGTTAAAACAAATATAAGTAAAAAACCTGTAAAAAAGTTAACAATAGCAGCTTTCATCTTAATTTTAATTTTACTCTTTTCCTCCCAAATTTGTCTGACTCTTTCTGACCCTTTTCTATAAATCTCTACTAAAAAGTCCTTTAAATATATAGCAAATTTTTGGGCCTTGCTTTGGGCCAATCCTATTTAACTAAACTTTTACCCTCAAGGAGATGGGTAACTTTAAATACTTAACTTAATAACTATATTCTTTATTCTTTCTTTATTATACCCTAATTATATTAAAGTTCCTTTCCATTAAAAGTTTTGTATGTTTATCTTAATACAGCAAATAACAAAACCCATTAAAAAAAAACAGGCTTGGGGGTTCTAGGAATAAACATTTGCTGTTTAGATACACAAATAAAGGTGAAGTGTAAGTAGACAAACCACTAAAATTTGGAAGTAAGTAATTACAGACTATCTCTCATTCCCAGACTTTTTTTTTTCTTTTGAAAAAAAAAAAAAAAAAAAACACCAGGAAACTATGAGAGTAAAGGGCACCCTAAATGATTCATCCATGGGTACACATATGTTAAAGAAGAACCTTCTCAACACACATCTTTATGGAGTGTTATTTAAAAGGTAAGGTTAAACCCCTTTTAATATACACTTCTTGTATGTTTTCTCCACCACAAATTCTGGTACAGCCACAATTATTCATTATACCATCGCTTCACAGTAAAAGCATTTATTGAGAATAGTTTCTTAAATAACATAGTCAAATGTTTACCAAATATGCCCTTTATCATTTTTTGAAGAAGGATATATTTCAGACATCACCACATACACCTGGGCTTAGTCAAGATTGCTGATTTATGTAGGCCAGTGGAGATGAGTGTCTCAGCTGTAGGCATTGTGTTGACCTGTTAACCTGGATTTTATTTCTGACTACTTTTGTATTTAAACTTAAATTCCATAACCTATATAGACATGAGGGACTAATTCTCATTTGAGAGTTAACATCCTACTTTAAAATAACCGTAACAGCAAAAATAGGTGTTCGTTGCAACCACTAACTTTAAGATTTGGAGCTCATCTTTGGGAGAGTTCTTCCACATAGCAGAATGGAGAGATGACTTTAAAGTCTGATACCAAGAAGAGGAGCTTGTAGGAATGCTTCATAATTAATGGTGGCATCTGTGGAGTTCTATATTCTCTGGCATTCATAAAAATTATACCATATCTATGTATAGTTTAAGCATCAATATAAACATAAAAACTCCCTAAATGATATTTTCCTACTGAACATAAGTCACATAAATCTCTGTCTCAAAATGAGACTGGGTGATGTCAATATCTTCTTTTTGTTACAAAACTCATGTATTAGAAACATATAAAAAGTTACCCTAAAGTCAAAATAATTATTTGATGCAGATAATATCTTTACAGCTGCCAACTGGTAGTACCAGTCCACTTCTAAGTGGTACATTTCATGTTCAGCTGTTCGGACACATCAGTAAAAGTTAGGAAGGGAAATTCCTTTTTTTTTCTAAGAAACACGTAGTACATAAAGGTGAATGGAAGCAAATATTCTGTGTCACTATTTATTGTCCTCATTGTACATTGATTTTAGAGCTAAAAGAACTTTATACAGTAAACTTAATTTTATCCCTTTTTAATCCTAGTAAAATCGATGATGATTTTAAGTCATTATTTGAATATTTGTTTTGAAAATGTTCATTAGTTACTTTTAATATCTGAATAATCTAAATAATGATACAATTTTTTCCCATAATGAATTTTTAACTGAACTATGGAATTAAGGTATGATTCTGAATTTGCCTTGTTTCTTTTGAATGCTTTGATTGATAAAACACTCATAGAAATTATTCTATTAAAAATAAATAATAAACTATGTCCAGTGTTTTTTGGACAATCAAAATTTCTTACAGCAATATGTTTATTTTAAAGTATTAGTATATTTTAAAAATGGGTGTGACACTTTATTTTCAGGAACTTACTGAAACATCTTTGCCAACATTCACCTTTTTCACTTAAAAGGCAAGAGTTTTTCCTCTTAATGCTATAAGGGACTCATGAGGACATATTTAATCAGGTACTTCATTATTTAGAATATATAAGAACTCAAGATAACTTGAGAGTAACATGAGCATAGTTGTGCCTTACTTATGTTACTTTCAAAAATAAAATATCAGTTTTATTGCTGTTTAGGATGATTAGGAATCAAACACACTTTTTATGTGAGTGTCTGTATCATGCCTTATATGAATTCTATTTATTAACAGATTTCATTTCCAAATCTTCAAAATTATGAAGTTAATGAATATTTTCCTTTGCATTGTTCATTTTTAAACACATGTTATTTTTTCTTTAGAATGAAATTGTAGTTATTCCATAATGCTATCATGTTAATAACATTTTTAATACATTTTTAATAAATATTAGCTGGGCTTTCTATAACTCATGCATACCAATTTTTGGTGTTCTCTGCTGCATACATGTGGTTATGTGTTCTTACCCATAAAAACACTCTCTGTCTCCTTTATATCTCTTTTTCTGTCTACCCTGATCTCTCTTCTTTATCTTCCTCCATTTCCTGCAGTTTTTTCCTCACCCCACCTAGTTCCCTTCCTTTTCCTGCTCTCACTTCTTCTCTGCAGAGGACAGTGAACATATTAAGAACATTCAGTTGTGGTTGAGCTTCTAACCTTGCTCAACTCCAGCATTAGCAAAGGGATTCAGTTTCTTGAATTCATTAATAGTGTTTTGCCACAAAAGGCTTTGTAGTTCTCTCTTGAATATTGAGCCTAGCTTAATAACATTCCATTTATGTTAAAGACACATTTAATCTGTAAATGTGACCTTTAGAAGAATTCTCTTGTTTTTCATTAAAGAAACACTGCATTACAAATATTAATTATTCCTTGATGCCATATTTTAATTAACTAATCATGTGCTATTTGCAGCAATAAAGAGTGCAGCAATGTATGTGCGGCAATGCTATGTAATGCAAGATCGATATCAAAGAATCCATTGCTGCAGAAAAGACATGTTTTGAGTATCTTCTCTGGATGAGTATGCTTATGAGAAACATTTAGCCTAGAATGATGCTTTGTGTTTTGTATTTTTAAATGCCAATATGAGTCTGATTAAAATGCTGAATGTATCGTTAGCCCCATCACTAATAAGTGAACGTTCACTGATGCATATTAGCAGGGTCTAGCAATGTGGTGAAATTGTCACTTAAGTGCTTGGAATCTGAACACAGAAAATGACAGGCAATGCCGAAGGTCCGGCTCCAGTGCATGTCTTCACTGTAGCTGGAGTCACTGGAATGGTGAAACCAGTTTAGGTTCAAGGTCGTTGCTGACATTCAGCTGTCATGCCTTCATTGTCTGCAGGCCTTCTCTCCATTGACACATTCAAGAGTACTTTATAGCAACCACAAAGAGCCAGTCAATTGATACCATTACACTTCATGCACACACAAACCACAAGTCTGTTCAGGACTGTTGATACAGTCTAACATTTATTCATTAAGGGATCTATTGAAAATGCAACTTGCCCAGCCCCACTCTTAACAACATAGACTTACTTGTTTAGTCCAAACATTTAGCTACGTCTTTTTCAAGTTTTGCACAGCATTCTCTAATTGAGGTAACATTATCTGCATTTTAATGCTACACCATTTATGTCCAATGAAAGATTACCTGAAGAACCCTGCCATTACCACACTAGTTTAAATATGGGCAGTCGTATAGAAAAAATATACACAAAAGATGTAAGCAGGGGGAAAAGGGAGATATTTATTTGTTCTGGGAGTGCCACGGAAATCCAATTGCTCAGAAATGAAATAAGAGTCTGGAGTGAAAGGAGGGAAAACCTAAGCTTGGGTCAGGGAAGAGGCAGTGATTAGCTCCATTGTTAGGAGCTCTTTGAGCTTCGTTGGTTGTAAAGAAAAACCCACTAATGAATCTATTGAAGCTTGCCAGAACTTTGTGTGGAAGACAACTTAAGTTATGGTGCTTATCTAAAAAATCGTAGTAAAGCATGTGGATATATAAAACAGCACATATGTCTCTTTATTAACAGCTTGCTCATAAAAACCAAAAATTGTTTAAAGATTGTCTGTTGCTCAAATAGCCTATTTAACATGTTTATGTTTAATTCAAAATTCACAGTTCTTGAAAAAAATCACCTCAATGATGAGGAGATTAAGAGAATATATCCTATTTAATAGCTAAAAGACAAACGAAATAGACAAAAATATAATGTAGCTAGTCTCTTCTTGGCTTTCTACCAATATTTGTAAAGAAAGATAGGTTTAAAAGTCAAGTTAGCAGGTTGTGTCATTTTTTCCCCCCATAATTTAAGAATACAAAAAAAACCACTTGTCATTAAGAAAAACAATCAATTAACCTTAAAAATAATAGACTATAGGGAAAAAAGACCAGTATGTCCAGGTACTGTATTTTGCAGTGCTTTCATCATGTGTGGCATTTCTAGCATAGGGTTGAGTCTGTTTTGCAGTTTGATATAATATTTTATTACATGTGCTTATTGAATTCTGCAAATACATCACACTGTTTAAAATTAGGCAATTATTAATGTAGACTTCAATCAGGCAGCAACATATTGGAAAAATGGTTTTGACCAATCACTCGGTCAAAATCACTGTTAGTACCTAGAAAATTGTTACTGCATAATAAGTAGAAATAGAACATATTCTTCTGAAAATTCTGCCAAATAATTTCAAGTGTCATATCGGTGAAGGCAAGTTCAGAAATTGTATGAGAAGATACCCTCTCTCTTGTGCTCCACACCCACTATACAACGCATCGTGTTTCCATGACTTTTTCACAAGAATAGAGTTGGTTTGGGGTAGCATGTTTATTTGAGTCTAGAATTTGTTTTATAAATACATGAGCATTAGGTTAATTAATTTACTTTTTTTTTCCCTTTCCATGAGCAACAGGAGTAACCACTAAACAGAATTCTTTATTATTAATGTCACGGGTCTCTTCATTTTTGGCATCTCAGATTTCTAACTAAGGCCCTGGGAGACCTTTTATGGAGATTATCTTGTAAGTTTTATGAAATTGTCTCTTTAAACCCATGTCCATATAAGGAAAGATGATTGCCGTGGTATTGAGTGACTTTTTTTCAGGTCATTATAAATTGTTTCAGTGATCAAACTAGTATAAGGAAAGCTGAGTACAATCATAGAAACTCCAGTTCGGAAGGTGTTCTTTTTCTCAGTTTTAAACCATCAGAAATACATTGTAATAAGATTTGTTATAAAAAATGTCTCTATAACATTTTTGTTGGAAATTATGACTACTATTGACCAAAAGAAGACTCTGAAGACAAGAATTTCAAGAGCTTTATCAAAAATGGGGATTATTTCTTTATATGAATGGGAAGAATGAAGATCCAGGATTTAAAATAAAATTTAGACCTGATGTTACAAAGCAAGTAAATAGTAAAGCTGAACTTTAAACTCTAGATCATATTCACCTGAAAATTATGCTGTATCAAACACTTATTTCTGCTATTAAAGTTTTGGTAAAATTTCTCTGATATTATGCCACATGTGGTAAATATTGCCTTTCTTTCTCCTTTGCTGCTCACTCTTTCAAACTCACTTCCTATACTTAGCTTTTCATTTTGCCCCTCTTTCTCTTCCTACTTTCTTTGCTCCTAGAGAACATTGAAGATTGATTATCACTTATATCCAAAATCTTCCCTATCAGGTTTATTGAAACAGCTTCATTAACATGTGAAGATGATCTACCTGTCCATAACTGTTTTTACTTTATTTTTCCTTAATAAAGAAATGAATCGAAATCTATCAACCCAAAATTCTGGGTCTCTATACATAAATATTACATAAAATCATTATAATATATAATGTTCCTCAAGTTTCCCTCCAAAACTATTTTTTATACCTTTTCATAAATTTACTATTTTTTTCCTAGAAATGTCCTGAAATAAGGACACAAACTTTTATAGTAAGTTACCCTATCTTTCAGATTATAGTTAAGGAGTTGTATACTATTTTTTTTTGCTTATACCAAAATATATGTGTACACATTATGTTCCTGTGTTGTGTGCAAATATGTAGGTGTGCATGTAAACTTCCACATATACCTTTTTATTGTCTAACATCTAACCATTCTCTGTACATACTACTTTTATTTGGAGGATTTTTTAAAAAATATGCTATGATATGTTTCTTTAAGAAAATGAAAAGAATTTAGATGCAAAATTATCATTTAAATATCCTGGCCAATTTTGGGAATACATACTTACCTGGATAGCCAAGCACTTATCTCATTTGAAGTTAGAAAGAACATAGTGCTTTTGTCACAGATACATTTGATTTTTCTCATGATGCAATTTTTCTATTTTCCAGATCTATTTCAAAAGCTTTTCTAAATGAGACTTTTAAAGAACACCTTACTAAAAATGCCACCAAATTATATTTAAGTAATAGCAAGAGAGCCATGACCAGAGCAAACAACTGACTTTTCTTCTTAAACTTTGTTGAAACTACATATATATATATAGTTATATATTCTACTTTTAATGCTGTAACCTGATCAAAATAATATTAAGTTGCATATTAGAAAAAAAATTGTTATCTGGAAGCTCTCCCCCCATGTAATTTTAATTTTTATTATCTTATTACACAGTTAAAGCAAATATTACATGGCATGGTTACTGTATTTCAGTCTTTTTGGTGAAAAAACTCTTACTGTTAAAAATACCTTATAGAAAAATAGTAAGTTCTTAAGAAAGTGAAACATGTTTTAAGATATGTTTTCAGTCAATTCCTAATCTAAAAGGAGATTTATTTGATAGTTATACCCTATAATTAGTGAGATTAGTAATCAAGACAACTATGATTTATTTTACTAGGAGAGTTCAGAGGCTGAAGACCACTGACCAAGAGGATTCCGATAGTAAAACTCAAAATACACCTGAACCTGCCTTGTTACACATTTCTATTCAGGGAGACAAAAGAGAAGAGGTTATATTCTTTGTAGGAGGACAATTTTGCAGTGTTGAAGTGGAGTATTTGCTTTCTGGCAGTAGAATGTTGTTATCATGTTTCTAAGGACAGTAAGCACTTGGGTGGACATCAATGAATAGGAAACCCTGGTTGATCCGATACATCCATATGCACAAACACAAATACACGTGGTGGCCTCTAATGGTTGAAAAATTACATTGTGCTGCTATTAAAAGGTCTATTACTTTTAGGTCAGAGAGGGATTTTGGAGGGCTAATCTTCCACAATAGAAAGCTCTCCTGACATCGGTGGTGTTTTAGGGCTGTTTGTTGTTTGGCTTGTTGATGATGCTTAGCCAAGGAGACACTTCCTTTCAGATCCTGTCTTCCAAACCCCAGGGCTCTGTTCTGGGCAGTTCAACCTAATGGAATTAAGTCTGACACGTTTCAACTCTATTTCTTTATAAAATAAACATAAAACAATGGTATAGATTTCTAATAAAACTCTTGAAGCATGTGGGACTCCAACTTTCCCTGTTCTTTACACATCTGTAAATAAAGCGCATAAAAGAGGAGCACAACAGGATAAATCAACATAAATTTAAAATCCACTGCAGCATATTAAATGGCGCAGTCTCAGTCAAAGAGAGGCTGACCCCGCAGCTTCGTGCAGTTTGAAGCTAATTGTTTTCGTCAGGATGGGAACGTCTAGAAGTCCAAGGCTGTATCCCACCAGTAAGGCTCCAGTAACTGAGCTGGCCCACAGAGAATGGACCCACTTTGTAGCGACACAGCAGGCTCAGACACCACCTATTCTGCTCTCCAAACTGTCATGCATAACAACTTTATTGTGCTAAATTGAACTTGAAAGCAACCAAAGGCTATGAGAAGGAGAGGCTATGAGAAAAGCGTGCTGTCAGCGCTGGCAAAGGCTGACCTGGAAAGTAGGCTCAGAGACAGGGGAATAAAAGACCAGGCCCCATGAACACAGCATATTGTTTCATTTTAAAGTATGATTCCCATACCAGAGAAAGTAGCAAATGTGATGTAAATTTATTTAAATAGATTCGACCGCTTAAAAGTTTGCCAGACGCTCTTATCCAACTTTCCCAGCTCTCTGATTCGTTACTTACAGTGGGAATATAATGACATATAGTCATCATTGTAACAGCTTCTTTGCAGGGGCACAATGATGATTAATAGCCAGCAGCAAATTTTCACATGGGCTCTGAAGCACTATGGCATTAAGCAGCCAAACAGTCCCAAATCCCCCTTTTCTGTTCAGCTGAAAAGTTCCCTCCTTGTACCTTGCAGATAGGAACAAAGCCTATCTTAATTCCAATCAGCTTTTCTTCATTCAAAGGGACCTTCTCTTTTTCATAATTGATTCATGTGCATTTTTTAGTGTTTCACTGAGCTGACGCCACTTTTCTCCTTTTCTCTGTTCTGCCCCCATACCCGCACCCCTCTTTTTTGAGGGGGTGAGGAATGGGAAACATTTCAACAACAACAACAACAAATGGTGTGTTTTTTCTTCCCCAAATATTTGCTAAATAGATTTCTCAATTAATATTCATTTGTGCTTTATATTTGAAGGGTTTAAGATAAAAATTCACTCCTGGATTTCTCCAACCTTGAAAATGGTTTTTAGTTATAAAAAGTATGAGCTCACTGAAATAACTGGTGGGAGCTCCCCCAAGGATGCCCTCTTTCTTTGGGGGAGTCAGAGTAGCTCTCATTCCCACGAGAGAATCACAGCTGGAACAAGGACAGAAGCTCTTGCTCTGGACAGAGTCTTTTTTCTTCTCTGTGTTGGTAACCACCAAAAAAGGAACAAGTGACCAAAATGGATGGCAGTGAATGAAAACCTCACACAAGCCATTCTCTGCTTCTTATATACTTTACACTATGCTAATCTTACATTATAATTATTAGCAGAAGCTCCTGTTCAACTTGTGGTCATGCTCTTGCCCATCTTACTTCTCACCTCCTATGAAAATGACTCAAATGACATCCACCAGTGCTGTCCTGGAGAGGGATTTCCACATGCACACTCATTTGTGTTTCTATGACAATAAATGGCCATAAAGCACAAAGTTTAGTTTTTGCATATTTGTTTACATTGCTTATAATGCTGCCTTCATTTTTACACATGAGGATGACCACATGCCCCTGTTTGCGCTTCATTTACATTATTTTCCTGACATCATTATTAATAGTCATCTTTTTCACTCTTACATGTGCCCGATTTGAGCTATTTACAAAACTTGTGCCTTTTTGTTAAGACTTCCCCCAACAATGTATACAAACCAAGCTTACATTATAATTTTTTTCTCTTACCCATGTGGCTGTGGATTGATTTTTACTATTGAAGTTTAGGGAAAATAATTAACTTGGAAACCCTACTGCTTATGTTGTGGCACTGACTCTTTTGTCACCAACTTTTAAAAGGTCAGTTGACCCTGTACAGCTTCTTTGATATGTAGCAGAAAGGAGGTCATTTGCTGAAACAAAAGATACACTCACTGCAAACCAGATTTTAAGTATGACACTCTTCTTCAGCTGGGTCACAATTCTCATAGTGAACCAGAGCAACACACTTCATTGGTCAGATAAAAATGGCATGTTTTTGATAATGACCTTTCTCTTGCTTTGTTGTCGTTAAATGGTTAAATGAAGAATATGTCAAATTGGTAGGAAGAATTTTGTTCATAATTTTCACTCTAGTGCTTACATCTTATGAAAATAAGCAACATGTGAAAGTGGCATCTCATGTCCAAGTTATTTTTTTCAATTAAAAGTCTCATATAGGTAAGTGTATTCTAGTTTTTGGGTTATAGAACCAAAACATCTCAGAATATGTCACAAATCCATATGGCAATGCCCCTAAAGACTGAATTTTGCATTTGGGTTTCAGAGTTAACTAAGAGATGTGTGATATCACCTGCAGGCAGAGAAATCCCTACTGATTGATTCACTGTGGAAGTTCATATGTGTTGTTTATTCTTGAAGATATATGAACTGAATAGACTCTCTTGGTATGTTAGTTCCTGAATAACTATCGCAGGATGCTAAAATGTCCTGCATTCTATCAAACTAGAGCCCATATTCAAGTACTTAAAAAACATACATATACCAATCAAGACTCTGTTTTAAGTTCCTTTATAGGACCACAGTCCCTTGGTGAAAATATCATTCTTAGCAAAATGTGGCCCTACCCAATCTATATTGGTGGATTTAATCCCCCTGTTAGGTAATTTTTTCAAAGTGAAATGAGTAGAGTGCATGAAAGATGTTTTGTGATACACTCTTATGCCCTCATTATTGCATAATATTACCACTATGAAGAAGTATAATTCATATTTTGATAAGAACCATAGGTTTTGCTAGATTGTGGTGATGGGTCTTGCTATGAAATTCTCATGTATTTGTGAAGAGCTCTGCTTTTTACTGGCTAGCAACAGGATTTTAAATTTCAGTGACCCTGGATACTCTTACATTGCTTCTTCAACCATGAGTTCTCTGATATATTGCTGGGTACATGGAATTACGGACAAAAGAATTCTATGCACATCTTGACTACTGGTATCATGTGAGGAACTGAAGAGTTAGGGTAACTCTTAGGCTTTGGTTTGAGTTTATAATGTTGCCCCTTCCTTTGCTCTAGAATAGTCTCCCTCAACAGCCACTATTATATCTTTACAATGTCAGAAAATATTTGCTTACAGTAGAAAATCTCTTTTACACAAACTGTGTAAACTGAGGTTCGCTATCATTACGTAGGCAGAGTCCATTCCATTCTCACCCAGGCCTAATTCTGCCTGGATGCCCAACATGTTTACTTTATGTATATATATTGTCCAACTCTAATTCTAAGTCAGTTAAATAAATATCATATTGTGAATGATTGTTTTTATTTCATGATATAATATGAAGAATAAGACTGCTTAATTCAGTTCTGTCCTGTTTTTTGTCCTTTGATATTCTTAAGATTTTGAGGGTTTTACTCTGTTTTTCCAAGAAATTCTTTTCTCTTTTTACTTGCAAACAAAACTCAACTTTCTTTCTTAGGTATTGGGCAAAAATAGACTCAGATATCCCCATGAGTTTAGTCATAATTGTCTCAATCTTACATCACTGTTCCGTTCTCTTGGCCAAAGAGTAGGTAATGAATTTTCACTCATTTGCCAGTAAAACCTAAAGTCTTTTGGGAATGATTTTTCTGTTTCTTGAAAAAGAGACAGATTCATGAAGAAAATTCTGTGTTTCTCCTTGTGTTTAGATGTTTTATGAAGATAAGGACTTGGAGTTGTGGCAACAATAAGAGAAAAGCTAGGGAAATCAAAGAGCTGACCCAGAGCTAAGATGTTGATGGGATACTAGTTAACTAACCTACTTACTAACTGAAACTGCCACATCTAAGCTCTTCATTGCATGAACTAATAAACTCTTTTATTCAAGTCACTTTAGTTGGTCATACTGTTACCTACAGCCCAAATAACATTCAATGAATTCCTCGTGTTCTTTGTTCTCAGTAATTCCATTCTTGGTGCACATATCTTTCTGATTTTTCTCAGTCACCTTGACGGGATGATAGGCTTCAGACTACTGCCGCTGGAAAGCACCATAGTGATGATCTCATTTAACATCTTTAATTACTGCAGAAGAACTGAGGCCAGATGATGAAATTATCATCTGGTATGTTACGCATAGAGAGTGCAAGGTCCTAGTTTACATATATAATGTATGTTCAATATATACAACATATATACAATGCAATGAATTGAGCTTATATCCAAACCTAATACTTGGGGAAGATGCACATGAGCTAAGAGTTGTTCAAATCTGTTCACATTATCCATTCCAGAACTTGGAGACACAATACTGAATCCTGTATCAGTTAACTGTCTGCTCTGTGTGTGCTTTCACAGTATGGTGATAGACAACAAGAGATGGAATGCTCTTTAGTTCTTGCTCTTTGAGCCCTGCCAAGTCCAGTGTCATTTTACATTGCTTGGTGTTCCAGCCTGACACTGATTTATTTATTTTTTTAATGTGAGGATATTGGGCAACAACTTCTCTTGAACAGCTATTGTAATAACTCTTCCAGAGGCCTGTATAATCAACATAAAGTGAAACGGGCTGTTTAATCATTGAACTTAAGTAAAATTTATATGACACAAGGTATTTAATTTTTATAAATTATATTTGGAAGTTGTGGTAAATATATAACATAAAACTTTTTACCATTTTAAAGTGTATAGTCTAGTGGCATTGAGTGCATTCATATTTTTGTACAACTATTATCATCATTTATCCAAAGAAATTTTTCATCTTGCAAAACTGAAATTCTACATCTTTTAAACAATAATTTTCCACTAATTTCTCCCCTGAACAGACTTTATTTTCTGTCTTTACAAATCTGAAAACTTTAAATACCTTGTAGGAGTAGAAACACACAGTGTTTGTCTTTCCATGACAGACTTATTTTGCTTAGCATAATTTCTTCAAGGTTTATCTATGCTGTGGCACATGTCAATATTTCCCTTCTCTTTATGGCTGAATAGTATTCCATTGTATGTTCATAACACACTTTGTTTATTCATTTATTAAAGGCTACATAGGTTCCTTCCTCCTTTTGGCTATTGTGAATAATGCTATGTGCCTGACTACAAATCTCTTCAAAACCTTGTTTTCAATTATTTTGGACACATACCCAGAGTGGAATTGCTGGACCATATAGTAATTCTATTTTTAATTTTTTGAGCGACCATAGTACTATTTTTCATAGTGACTGTGATGTTTTATATTCATATCAGGAGTATACAAGGATTATGATTTCTTCAGAAACTTTCTAGTACTTATTTTATATTTTTTTGTTTTTGATAATTGCCACTCTAATGGATTTAAAGTGGTATATCATTGTGATTGATTTTGATTTGCATTTCCCTAATGATAGTGATGCTTTTGACCATTTGTATATCTTCCTTGGAAAGGTGTCTATTTTAGTTTGCTTTTTCTTGTTATTGAATCATATATATTGTCTATGCATTCCAGATACTAATCTATTATGAAATATGTGATTTTCAAATATTTCCTTATATTTTGTGGGCTGCCTTTTTACTCTCTTACAGTATCCTCTGATAGACAGAAGTATTTCATTGTAGTGACATTCAATTTTTCTATATTTTCTTCTGTTTGTGTATCTTTAGTATGCTATCCAAGAAATCATTACCAAATTGATTGTTTTCTTCTAAGAGTTTAAAATTTTAGCTCTTAAAGTCTTTGATTCATTTCTGGTTAATTTTTCTACATAGTTCAGGTACGGATTCAACTTTATTATTTTGTGTGTCTTGTAAAACAAATCGCAAAAGCAAGACCCAAAAATACCAAACTGTGTCTAAGAAATTTAACTAAAATTCCAGAACAAATCTCAATGATAATAATAATAAGAAAAAGAAAGTTCAGTGCCCAACAAAGGAAAATTCAGAATGTTTAATATGTAATCTGAAAATGAAGAACTGAACCAAGAAAAACAATCAGGTGAAACTAACCTAGGATTGACAGAGGTGTTAGAGTTAGCAGACAAGAATATTAGAACAGTTATTATAAGTCTATTTCTGGTCTTTAAGTAGCAAGATAAGAATAGGGAGGATGAACAGCAGATAAAAAACAAATCAAATTTCCAGAGAGAAAAACTATATTTGAGTTAAAAAAAAAAATACAGAGTGGAAGTGATGACATATTCGACATTGTAGAAGATAAGCTTGGTAAACTTGAAGACATGTAATGGAAGCTATTAAAAATGAGACAGAAGGAAAAGTGACTTTAATAATGAAAAAAAGCATCACTGATCTATGTGAGTGTGATAAGTTCAAGAAGTTTGATACATGTGTAGAGTCCATGAAGGAAGAGAATGAGGGAAATATTTGTAAAACTAATGATTATTTTCCAAGTTTAATGAAAACTATGCAAGGATTTCAATAAGCCCCAAGTACCAAAAACAGGAATAAAGTAACATAAATTACATCATAATGAAGTTGTCCAAAATGAGTCATATGAAAAAGATCTTAAAAGCTTTTTGAGAAAAAAAGATATTATACAGAGCAACAATGTAAAAATGACAGTAGATTCCTCATTGTAAACAATTCCTCATGTAAATGAGAAGAGAGTGAAGCAACATTTTTAGTTTGAAAGAACAACAACAAAAAAATCTGTCAACCTAAAATTCTATGTCCAGTGAAAATAACTTTCAAAGATTAAAGCTGTTTCATAAATACAATATCAAACATAGGCTTGTCTACAAGAAATATTGAAGAAATCCTTATGGAAGAGAGATCACATGGGAATGAAAAGCATTGGCAATGGCTATTTCATGAGTAATATTTTTCTTTTAAAATTTTTTATAATAACTGATTTGATGATAGACTTGTATATCCTGAAGACTCTCAAAACTCAAAAGCAAAAAATAAAAATTAAAAAATTAGTTTATCAGAATGGCTAAAATAAAAAAAAAGCAGTAGCAAAAAATGTAGGTGAGGATATAGAGAAACTAGATTATTCATACATTCTTGGTGGTAATATAAAATGGTAAAGCCACTTCTGTGAAATACACTGGTTTTTAAGAAAATAAATGTACAGCTATAATAGAATCTTATAACTGCACTCACAGGCATTTATCACAGAGAACTGAATGTTTTTATCCACAATACAAACATTCATAGCTGCTTTGTCTGGAACAAAACAAAAATTGTACACAACCCACATACCTATAATACCTGAATGGATAAATAAAAATTTTGGAACATTCATATCATAAAATAACTTGTTATATACAACATTATTGTGAATGTTGATATATGCAAGGATATGGATGAATTGCCAAATAATTATCCTGAGGGAAAGAGCCAGACAAAGAGCATATCTTGAACAATTCAATTTGTATAAAATACAGAAGATGCAAACTAATTAATAGTGACATAAAGCAGGTGAGTTTTTGCCTGGGATAGAGAGCAGAGAAGGTAAGGGAAAAGTATCTATAGGAGTATACAAATGTGTTTGCATTGATGTTTTCATATTCCTTGGGTAAATCCCTGTAATTGGTATTGTTGGATCATATGATATTTCCATATTTATTTTCTGAGCATTTGCTGTACCATTTCCCATAAGGGCTGTACCGAATTGCATTTCCACCAACAGTAGATGAGTAGTCTTTTTTCTCCACATGGATGCCAGCATTTGTTGCTTCCAATCTTTTTGATGTAGGCCATTCTCATGGGGAGAGATGATATCATACTTTGGTTTTGATTTGTGTTTCCTTATAATATCAATAATTGATGTTGAACAAAAAGAACATCTGAATGTCTTCTTTGGAGAAGTGTCTATTTAGGTCTTCTGCCCACTTTTTGATTGGGTTGTTTGTTTCATTGTTATCTTTGTTCTGTCCATAGGTTGCCTCTTTGTTTTTGTGGTGACTTCTTCAAAGTACAAAAAAAATTATTTTTGTGATTGCGTCCCTCGCCATTGGAGTTGCAACCCTGAATATATATCCAGGCATATATCATCTATATTTCCTTCTTTGGACTTAGGGGTTAAGATTTATATCCCAGTTTTTAATACATTTTGAATTAATTTTTGTGTATGTATTAAATAATAGCATTTTTTTTTTGCATGGGGCTGTCCAAGTTTCTCAGCTCTATTTGTTACAGAAGTTTAACTGACAAAAGGCTTGTTTGTCAGAAATTAACTTTTGATATTTGAATGTATTTATTTTAAGGCTTTCTATTTTATTTCATTGATGTGTATTTCTGTTTTCACTCCAATGACATACTGTTTTAACTATTATAGCTATGCACATTAATGAACATTAAGGTTTATATATCACTATTTTATAAAAAATCCCATTTTTATACAAAAATTTATCCCAAAACAGTATACTCTAAACTGTGGTAGACTATGACTGGAAAGGCAACATTCACCAAGTTTTGAGGTGCTCCATTATCACCTCCTAGAAGAGAAGTGACCTTAGTAATCAGCCCAGATCCCCACTAAGTAACATATAGAAAAAAGGAACTTGTTTGCATGCTTACAAAATTTGATGGCCCAATTTGAGAAGAATTACTTTTCTGGAGAATGAGACTGACAGAAAATAAAGGATTTGGGAAAACTGTTGCTGGCTGACTCTTTCTCTTGGAGAGTGACAACGATCTGGGACTTTAGAAGGGGATTTGAAACATGATCAGAAATAAACACCTGTTACAAGCACTATGTTTGCATGTTCAAAGTACATAATTCAAGGACACCTACTGTACTGCTCTTCTACTTCCCTTTTAATTGATCTCCACATTTTTCTCTGTCCCAGGGTCTTACTTGAATAAACATTTCTGTTGCACTATTGAAATCCATTCATCTCTAGACTCTAAATAGAAACTTTATTCAAAAGATTATATATCTTAATCAATCATGAAAGTGTATACAATGTAACATTGTGTTTAGAAGAATGAGTATGCAATTTGCAAACCTTTAGATATATTTTCCAGTCAAGAGGTCTGGAGGCAGCGTTTATCCTCTGTATCTCCTGCATATTTCCAAGTAGAGCTTGTCTGCACTGTTGCCCCTTGATACATGCACATTCCCCACACATCTGCACTGTTTCCTCTTCTTGTTGGCATTTATAACTCCCAGGTTTGTATCATTTATGAATTTCATTCATGTGCCATTTACCTTTTTTCCAAATAATTAAGCCCAAAATTACATTAGAGCTTGCTCAAACTACTTGCCACTTGGATAAATTATGCATCATGGCATCTCCAGTCAATCACTGTCTAGCATTCGCAACATTGTGCAAGTCACATAGCTTTATTTTGTCTTCCTTGCAAGTCCTCAGGAGAATGGGGCTTATCCAGGGAATTATAGCAGGAAAAACATGCAGCATTTGAGTTTTGTTTTCTTTGAACATTTCAACTTGGATGTTCTTCCAGTGTCTTTTCTAGTGGGAAAAATATTATCCTTACATTATCCCCTGGATTATCCCCTATATTACTGGTCTACACTACTATTTTAAAGTCAGTGAAATAGAAAATACTTTCATTACTACTAGTCATGAATTAATGTATATAAAGAGATATGAGAGTCATTTTCTTACATGGTACACTTAAATGAATTCTTCAAGTTTTAAGATTCAGGTAGATAAGAGTTATGCTTAATTTATTTGCAATTTGTCTAAATTATGTTAAATTTTGTCTAAATTATGTTAAATTGGGGAGTATTTGTTCATTGTTATAGCACATTAGCGAGAATATTGTCTGACATAGTATGCACTTCATAAATATCTGTTGAATGAGTAACAACAAATTATTGATTCATAAATGTAATACATTTAATATCCTCTGATGATAAAACTTGCACTACAGGTTTCATACATATAGAAGTCCTATCTATATTGCCTGTTGATGTCCACTGCTTAGCAAAGTGCTTTAGCAATATAGCATGCACACAAAAAAATAAGTCATCCAATATTTCACCCAAGTGAAATCACCCAAGTGAAGCCTGACTGTCACTCTTTGTTGACCTTATTAGCAATTTATGTAGCCAGTTATCTGAATTACTGTCATTGTTTCTCCAAATACTTCAATGCACTCAGTATTTAAGGGAAGATGTGTAACATGGAGCTTATGGCTTCACCTACAACATAAATTTGAAGTCATGATTTTGAAAATGCAAAGACATTAAATACTTTTTATTGAGGTAACATTCATTTATAACACTGTATATGATTTCTAGGTATATGTTCACACCCTTCAATTGTATGTTAACACATTCCACCTCCACCAAAACACATAGAGTCCACCATAGAACACTTTGCCCTCTCCCCACTATTTTGCCCTTCCTACTCCATTTTTAAATTCTATGAACAGGTATCTAGGATTTGTTATTGGTTTGGTTTTATCTGACCTTTTGTTTTATTTTTCTATATTTCACATGTAAGTGACACAAGTTAGTGTTGCCTTTTAGTGCCCCTCTGGACTATTTTAAAATTATCCTTCTGGCAGTGTTTTAATTAGTTGTTTTCTTCTTATTATGTAACCCTTTTTATTATAGAAAATTTGTTATTTTCTTAGTATAGAAAATTTACTGATCAGTCATAAATGAATATTTTTACCGTTCATGATAGCCATTGATAAAATTTGGTTATCTAGCATTCCCATTATATGTATGATACATATTTATAGATATTATTACTGTATTACCTTTGATTTGACACTTATTATTATCCAATAGTTTAGAAAGAACATTTTTTGATGTATTAAATATTCTTCACTGCAATATTTTTCTTTAAAGATTTATTTATTTATGCATACAAGAGCTGGGGTACAGGCCAGAGTCCAGGGAGGTGAGAGGATTCACCAGAGACACAGTGGGGAGCAGAACAGGCAGACTGACTGAAACACACTGCTGAGGAGAGCAGCGAGTGAGGCAAGAGAAGTCTGCTATGCCATGTGTGTTCCTTCCCAGGCCGGCGGCAGGGATCAAACTCGTGCTGCAGAGGCTGCGGTTTGCTTCACAGTGTATTGCTTAACCCACTGTGCCACCAGGGAGGCCCTGCAATATTTCTATAATAGTCATCCTTACCATCACTCCATGATGAATTTCATATCTTTTCCTGAGAGAGGCATTTGTGATTACTGCACCAAAAAGGTGTCATGCTTCATCCCTAGTATTTTTTTCTATGAGATAAGCCAGTCTGGAGCATGGAATATGTTTTATTAATTATTGTATTCGCAGATCCTAACCACTACCTTACACTTGGCAATGTATTTTTGGAAACGAAGGTAAATGAATGAATGAAATAATAAAGAAAATTTCACAATGATGACTTATTGCTCCTGTTTTTCAATATCTACTGATATATTTTGTGCTTATTATTTATTTTGCAAATATTTTCCACAGTTCATACTTATCACTTTTGCTAATTGTATTAAAATTTTTATACAACGTAAATTTTAAATCATACACAAAATAGTAGAGATCCATTTAGTCATCATCCAAATTCAATGATTATCTCATGTTTTATCTCCCTCCTCTCAACATTTCTGTTTTAACTCTTCCCACCTCCTGATTATGTCAAAGAAAATTCCATAGATTATATAATTTAATCTAAAAAAAAAATTTCAGTATGTATCCCTAACAGACAAAACTTTCTTTTTCCAACATAGCCAAAAATGTAAAATTATAGTTTGTGGTATACAATAGAGAAAATATGAAATTTCACATAACTTTAATATTTTCCTTGATGATTTCTACTTTTGTTATTTTTAGAAAAACTTTCCATACCTTACTATTTTGCACAAGTTCACTGATTTCCCTTTATGATTTTAATACACAGTCTTTGTAGAAAGTTTTAAAAATACAGACTAGTAAAAAAAACCTTGAATCTCATAACTTAGACACATTACCTTCTTTTTTTATTTATTTATTTATTTTTTTATTAGTTATATTTGACATCATTTGTAGTCCCCAGGGGGTACCCACCACCATTTCACCCGTGCACCATCACCT
>JAGFMF010011381.1:2162897-2208027 GCA_019455555.1 Galemys pyrenaicus
GCCAGCACCATTTATTGAATAAGCTATCTTTGTCCCATTGCAGATTCTTTGCTCCTTTGTCAAAGATCAGTTGTCCATAGTTGTGTGGCTTTACTTCTGAGACACATTACTTTCAATATTATAGTGGAGAATATGTTCTGGAAATATTAAAATATTTATTTTACAAAATTAACTATACTTGATAATTTATAGTAAGCATCATTCCAAATTCACAAATAATGACTGATATTATTATTTTCTAAAATTGAATAATAATCTATTATAAAACTATACCATAGTTAATTCTGTGCCTTCATGTTGGATATTTAGATTCAGCAAAATGTTTTGACAATACAAATAATTAAACTTAAGGACCTCCCCAGTGACCTCCAGGTTAAGTCTCAGCGCTATCACCTCAAAGTCCTGTCTTGATGTTCTGAGTTCAGCTGCTGGAGAGAAAACCCACATATGGTGCAGAAGATCCCTCCTGACTCCCCTGCTTCTCCCCTTAGCAGTGTATTTAAGTAGGTCTGTCTATTCTGCTCACCACTCTGTCCTGCACCCCAGTTCTTCCCCTGTCCCTCTGGTCTTCACCCCAGTTCTTCTACACAAAAATAAATAAATAAAATCTTTAAAGAAAAAAAAATATATTGAGTTTCCATGGTATGCCAGATATTATATTTGATACTGAAGCTCAAAACACACACATGTGCATGTATGCATGCACACACACACAATGCAGACTCCTATCTGGTATATGGCTTAATGTAGTCATGAACATTTTTGTTAGAATATTTTTGCATCACTTTTAATTGTTTCTTTTAGATAAATCAAAAATAGTTTTACTGTTAAATTCTCCCTCAAAATCATTTTGACAGCTTACATTTTCACCAGCACTTTATTAGCATAAATACAGGCGTTATTGCTCTTTTCAACCCTTGGTAACTTGATAGGTGAAAAATGACTCAGCACTTATTTTATTTAATATTCAATTTATTACTAATGACATTAGTATATTTTTTCATGTGTTTATGAAACTCTATTTCTTCTTCTGTGAATTACCTGTTGATTTTTTTGCACACTTTTTCTCCTTAATAATTTTTTTTATACTTAAACATGTCATGCATCACAATAACAATTATATGTAGAAGTCATATGTGCAAAACTACTAAAAGTTTTTGGCCAAAAAGATGTAAGTTCTCAAATTTGAAATCTATCTGTAAAAATATATCAGCCCAATTTGGAAATTTCTAAATTGTTTGGCATTGTCTCCTATATTCCTATACTGAAGACTCAATTTAAGGCCACGATCATGAACATATCAAATGTTTCTTAGATATTATTGTAAAATATAGTTTTGTCTTGAAAGAAGTGGAATTTCATTGGCTGTGGGACTGCTGACTGGTTGTAGAATCTTCTGGTTAAACATTGGTAGTACTGAAAGTGATAAAAAGTCATTGCTATCTGTCAGTTGTTTGATTACACAAAGCAACATTGAGCTTTCAGAATAATTCTTAATGTGAGTGTAACAAAAGTCACCAATGCAATTAGCACCCTTGTGGGCAATCTCAAGAGAAAAGTTATGGATTGAATTATTGTGGAATTATAAAATACATTCTCACCTACAAAACAAATTGGAAACATGGACTTCCTTAGATTAGACGCTCTCTAGTTGGTGAGTAGGGAACTGATTTCAATTTCTAGGACCATTAATATCCTTTTATGGGTAGTAAATTATGTTTAAATTAAAACAAAGAATATACCTGTCAGACCGTGTGTCAGAATAAACACAGACTGCCAACAACTTGTAATTAGTACTTCTAACCTGACATACTTAAATGGCTTTGACAAGTAGAACATAAAACTAATTTTCATTGTCAAAGAGGAAAATAACTTTTAATCAAAATTTGAAAAAAATGACACACTTTCAATTTTTTCTACAAGTAGTAGAGGTTCTTTAACCACAACAGTTTTATATATAAGCTGAATGTTTGCCATATTTTTTGCTGCTGATGGTTTACTGCCTCATACACATGTTAAGAGTAGTGGTTTGAAGGTAAAGCATTATCAATTTTGGTATTCAATACAGTAGGGTCAATAATACAACCTTTCAGTCTTTTAATTATCAAGTTGAATGAGCAATATTTTACTTATCTCCTACTCAGCATGCTCTAATGGAAAGAGCCTTTAACCTGTGAGAAGCTACCAAGCACAAAATTGCTGGCTTGGAGAGGCAAAAATCATTTTTACTATTGTGGAAAATCTACTAGATTTATTATGGTTCTTGTTCTAGGAATTTGCATTGGATAGGGGGAGACCATTTAAATTTTTCCTGTATTTTAATCTTCAAAAGTAAAGAAAATAAAGCAAAATCTATGGCAAGGAGTCAGTTAGGACCATTAAATAGCAAGTGGCTGGAATGGAAAACCTACCCATAGCTTGAACGCTTAAGTCAAAGTTCCAGAAGTACTCTGGCTGCAGGAATAGCTAAATAGAGGGATAAAAATGACTATCTTATTTGTCTTTCCCAGTCTTTTATCCACTTTAAGGTGTATTCACTGGCAGACTTTACCCTATTTCTTTTCCAAACTTTTGGTCTTTGCTCTGACAGGTATGGCTTAATTAAGAATTCCTTTGCCGAACTAGCGGGGTGAATGAAGCCCCTTCCAACTGCATGGAACCAAGAGTAGGGGAGGGGAGCATATCCAGATTAGTGGATGTAGGTGGAAAAGGAAATAGACGCTGCTGAGGCAAACCACAATACTACTGGGAGTGCAGATATAGCTACTATTTTGCATTTTCAGTGCTTCCAAAACAAACAAAAACAACAGCCTTTAGAATAAATTTAGACAAAATTTCCTGTCACAAACCCATAAAGAAGGATCCAGAGATATAATGACAACACTGAGAGTGTCCTTAGTCTAAGGATATGAACATCTAGACCGAATTTCATATTTAGTGATGATATTGTCTAGATCACCTTAATATTTACCAACTTTTTGTAAAATTTTTCATGCTTAGTAACTTTGATAAAATATTTCACTCTTCTGAAAGAATATTGAAACTACTACCTCAACTGGATATGAGTATTATCATTTTGTGGAACTACCCTCAGTCGATCAACAATCCTAGGAAAGCTGCTTTTTTTGATCCATGTATTTAAGGAGAATAAGCTTTATAAATGACAGTGGTTACTTCATTTCCTGAAAAATATTCAATCGTAGGTGTAGGATTACCTTTTGAAAACCTTATTCAGTTTTCACAAAAAAAAAGCAGAAAAGATCATATCCTGTTTAAGACATTAAAAGGAAGCCCTCAAAAGTTATCCGTTTCTTACAAAATGGGAGATGATTTTTTTGAAAAATTGTTGGTCCCTGTAAGAAAACAGGTTACAAATGTTATTTGCAAGGTATTCTATAAATAAAATGATCAAATATTTCAGTACTTGTATTTTGTACTTTTATCAATCCTTGCTATTACTGATTAAGATTTTTAGTTTCATGTAACTTCAGGATAAGGTGTGCAAAGTATTTATTATCCACAATACAGAATGTTTATTATAAGCAAGAGGAGTCAACTGAACATACATTAGTGTAGTAGAAAATTTAGGGGCTCTCTGCTCTGATTATTTCTACTCTTACTGAAAGTTGAGGGGAAAAAAAAAAAAACAACAAATAGTCAAAGGATAGCTGTCCTTTGAAAACCAGCCTTTTGAAAAATAGGAGTTAGGGCTTTAGCCTGTATCCTAAACAACTAAGAGCTTTGCGTGGGTGGAGTAGATGTGTGTGACTTCCTGGAGAAGCAGAGAGGAGAGGGACAGACATTCGAGTGAAAACAGTTAGATTCCTTCCACTTTAGTATTTGAATAATAAATGATTATTCCAGGTAATTTAAAATGGTTGTATTGACTACTTGTGCCCCAAAGCTATAGCAAACCTTAAAGTCCCATTTCAAACAAATTTTCCCTACCCAGCAGAAATATAATACACCCTTTCAAGATGAACTTACTGATTCCTTCTGGAGCCTGGAATAGGTTTTTTACTGCTTCAATAAGGTAGTAAAACACAAGTGTTACCTTAGGTTTTTACTTTAGTTTTACCTTACTTTTAACAAAATCATAGTGGATGTAATGAGATATAATGTTCTAATTTATCTTTATTTCCTAAGTTGGTGTGTGATAATTGTTAGTAGCTTTAATATTAGACCTATATCAACGAATTGCTATTGTAGATTTTTAGGCTGGGTTTTGGAACTGGCTCTGGTGATTTTCCTCAAACCATTATGTTGACCAGTGGAAAATCAGGAATATTTTAAAAAATATTTTATTAATGTATTTTATTTTCTTTTTTCCTTTCCCATCATGACTCAAGCAGTGTGTCTAGAGTATCTCCTTACTCTAAGGACATGGCATAATGTGGGATCTTAGGAAAAGGAAAAGGAACTTGAGAAAAAGAAACTTCAATGGAAAGAATAGAGGTTGGAAACCAGATAGAGTTGCTGTGCCTCTCAATTCTGCCACTTGGTAGCTTTGGGTAACTGAACTTCATTTATCATTGATTTACTTCTCCCAGATTGCACACTTATGATCAACTAAAAGAGTAGTGAGGGGATTGAACCTACTAGCCTATTGAAGTGCCTAAGTAAATGTCTGGCAGAACACTGTCAGCAACTTATAAATCCTCAACAGATGTTAATTACTTTCTTTTTCATGATTTTTTTTATTAAATGTTTAGGAATTGAACAAAAATCAATCGGTGATGTATATAAAATATATAATACATCAAATATACAATAGTATATACACTACATACATTTATATCTCACTCATATAAGTTGAAAATAGGTTTTACTGTTGTTGAGCTGGTGACTCAGGGCCCTGGATTCTTTTTATGTTTTGGACTTCACCCTGTTCAAGGCATAACCTGTGAGGATGTCACAGTCATCTTTATAAGCCCATCAAAATGAAAGAACATGGATATTAATACTTGAAAAGGGTCTATGGTCCCTATTTGGAAGGGCACACGTACCAATCACATTCCACTGGCTAGAACTCCATCATGGTCACATTTAACTGTCAGGTAAGATTAGACAGAGTCCAACCACATGCCCCAAAGGAAGGTAAGATGTTTGACAGTCAACTGATCTCTGCCATATCAGGAAGAGAAAAATAGAATAGGTTATCATGAACAAAATATAACAATTTATATTATAAATAGATGAATGCATCTAAATGCTTTGTTTATAATTTTATAAAGGGTTATATTATATGACTGGGCTGTCAAAGAAAAGATGAATAGATTTTTAAAATAGTTAAATCTTAATGGAAAAATAGTACATTTGAGGAGCTTGGTAGAAAGAGGAATGCAGAAAAGGTGGATGGATATAAATGGGAAGATGGTGCTTCATTCTAGGAAACAGTTGGGGCTACTGGAGTTGGAAGGGACTAGTAACTTTTATGAGTGAGTGGAATGGTTAGAAAGTAGGGGGATATGAAGAAGATTAAAAAACTGTCAACTAGCTTTCATTCCAATTGGTCACTTGAAGCCAAAGCAATCATTTTGAAGCACATGAGACTGAACTACAATGGTTCAATTATGATAGAATCACAAGGGTTTATTTTATATCTGAGAATAACTGCACACATGATGTACTTATCCAAAATTATGCACATAATTTGAGTCTTATTAAGGAATATTATAGCCTCAGTCCTTTACTCAGACATAGCTCTCTAAACTGTGTGTGCAAAAACAATTAAAAAATTGTGGTTAGCTACTTCTTTTAACCACTAATATATGCTAAAATAATGATTTAAAGGGGAATAAAGAGAAAGCAGTTGAAATTTTTTTCAAAGATTTTATTTATTTATGCATACAAGCACTGGGGTACAGACCAGAGGTGAGGGGGTGGTGAGAGGATTCACCACAGAGAGTGGGGAGCAGAACAGGCAGATCAACTGAAGTACACTGCTGAGGGGAGCAGTGGGCACAGTAGGAGAGGTCTGCTATGCCATGTGGGGTCCCCTCCCTGGCTGGCAGCAGGGATCGAACTCGTGCTGCAGTGGCTGCGGTCTGCTTCATAGTGCATTGCTTAACCCACTGCGCCGCCAGGGAGGCCCCTGAAATTTTTATCTATACAATTTGTTGTTTCTCTGCAAGAAATGTATATCTATGTATATCAATGTATATGTCAAGGATGCTGGACTTATGATAAATTGAGCTACTACAAAGTGAAATTGTAGTTATATTCCTGGCTTTGTTTATTTTCTTTATTTCTTTTTAAATTACAATTCTCAAAATAAAGTTTTTGTACTTTTGTAATATGATCATTTCAAGTAAAAAATTTGCTTGTGGTATAATTATTTGCCCATGTAAATGGCTTCTGTTCAGAGAAATATTTTATAGAGATTAAATATTTACAAACTTAATCTCTGGATGCATACACACATGGATTTGCTCAAGTTTCTTCACTGTACATTACACTTTGTCTAGTCATCTGGAAATGTGTTACACCTCGCATAAAATGCTTCCAAGAGCTGCCAACTTCCATAGAAAATCCTTTCTTTTTCTTTGTTAAAAAGATTTATTTATTTATGCATATAAGAACTGGGTTACAGGACAGAGGTGCTGGGGGGTGAGAGGATTCACCATAGACAGAGTAGGGAACAGAACAGGCAGATGGACTGAAACACTGCTGAGGGGAGCAGCAGGTGAGACATTAGAGGTTTGCTGCACCATGTGGGTCACCTCCCTGGCCAGGGATCAAATTCATGCTGTAGTGTCTGTGGTTTGTTTCATAGTGCTGTGCTTAATCCATTGTACCATCAGGGAAGCCCCAGTTTATCCTTTATTGATCCTTACTCAATCCTTCTGATTATGTCAAGAAGAAAGTTGGAGTTGGTGTCAACAAGTCTTTAACAACTAACACTTGCTAATATCCCTTTTAACAGAGAATAGGAGTTCAGTAAACAACTGAATCTATGAGGAGACCAGGGTAGATTTGACAAGCTTCAGTAGGGGAATCCATGTCGAGGAGTACCAGAGATATTTGCAATAGAAGCTCTGGAATCCATAAATACAAGAAGTTTCCTAGGTTAGTTTATGCCAAAAGTAATATATACATGGAATTTTATATCATGAAAACCTAAAATATGGGCTTCAAGAAAGGTTAATCTAAATTCACAGATGTCAAAAAATATCAAGAGATCTCGGGGTGTATCTCTAACCTTTTGAGTTTTACATGACAGAAGACCACCATCACATGACAGGCTCCTTTTTCCTCCTAGAAAAGACAGAATATTGGATGGACCATGGATCAGACTCACTAGACTAATTCTTGTGCTTTTAAGTAAAATCCTCCATTTCTTTGAAAAGACCTCTTTTAAATTGCAGATGAGGCTGGTCTGGGGAAAGGTGTCCCTAAAGAGAAAGTAACGTAAGTGCCCATGTTAGTACTATCTTAGTGTGTGCACAGGATAAATCTAATGCAGATTGAACTAATCTAAAGTTCAACATCTGTTTCATTCAAAGTGGAACATTTGAAATTCAATGCAAAGAAGGACTTTCAAGCCTGGCTTTTATGCTGAACTAATTGCAGTAGTCAGTTTCTAGTTTTTGAGTCCATAAAGCCCCTTAGCTAGCCCCAATAAAAGTCCCATAAAGTAGCATTACAATCTGATGAATGTTTTATAGGTTTCATTATGGTTTTAAAAAGAACTATTGTATGTAGCTTTATAAATTTTTTGAATATGATAATGCTGAATTTTATAATATTGAACAGTACAGTGAAGAGTCTATTTTGGAGTTGGATTTCACATCTGTCACTGAGTGACCTTGGGCAAATTAATTAACCTCTCTACAAACCTAGACTCCTTGCTGTATAAAAAATAGATATAAACAATATCTATCATTCAGGGAACATTAGTGAACTAAAGCCTTTTGGGAACATTACAAAAAATAATTTAAGCAAACTCTTAGTACAGTACCTAGCAAAGAGTAAGAGGTCAAACATATTAATTTTAATTAATAATCATTATATTAGTAGCTTTATTTGGCACAGATCTTTTGATTTAATAGTTTTGTGTGTAGAATACAGACAGATTAAATGTGTTTGAAAACTATCTCAATATTTTTAAGCATGTAGATGTTTAGCACAATGAAAATAAAGAGTCAAAAAGTAAAAGCAAGAATTTTACCTTTTTCTGGAAAGTTTGTTATTTCAACACCTAAAGCAATGGTAATACGAAGTATGTCTATCTTAGTCTTCACTTGTTCAGGCTTTCCTTGACACCCTCTGACACTACCTCTACCCTGTGCTGTGTTTTGTTCTCCATTTCTCTAAGATCATATAAAATGTTTATATCTGCTGGGGTATTGCTTAGGGCTCATTCTGGAACATCCCAGGAGACTCTACCACCTTTTGAAAGGAGGAAGCTGAAGTTCAAAAGGGCACAGAGGTTTGTCAACTGCTAACAGTCAAGGAAACTGAGTCTGAATTTAAACCCTGCTTCTCATAGTCCTTCCATTTGTTATACTGGCCTTGAAACTGAGAGGGCCCAGTAATACTTGCAATCCTTGTGGCCCATTGAAGAAAAGAAAATGATTTTGAAGAAAAATGATATAAATAATGAAGGAGTAGGAACATAGTTTGATTTTTCTAAAACTTATAAAACTAAATTTTATAAATTAGTATTTCTAGGGTTATTTCTTGCAGATGATCTATCTTTACCTATCTTATACATCTATACCTCTATCTCTATTTCTAATTGTTCTTTTTAACTGAAGAGCTAGTGATACTATCAAAGGACATACTATTTTTCTATAAAATTTAGTTGGGAAAATTCTTTTAAAGATGGCATACTAGACCTTCAAAAAAAATAACCAACTTAAACTCGAAATTATGTGAAAAAAGTCCTATTCTGTAATTCTGTGTATGATGCTGGGACTAGGCAAGCAGCTGATGGCTTGATCAGTCAGGGACTAACCTGAAAACTGCTGACTTCCTGGATATGAGCCAACGATTGCCCTTGGGGTTGAGATAAGCCAGTTAATCTCCTGACTGAAAAAACTAGTCGAGACATTGAATTGCTCTGGCATAGTACTTGTCAGATGTTGTGGATAGACTACATTCTATTTTTGCCCACTGTGTAGTACTGGAATTGCAAATATTTTTTGGGCAAAAGTGTGGTATAGTTGCTATGCTACTATTTCAGTTGCCAGGTGGTTATATAAGGTGGGGCTGTGAGTTTGCATGCATTTTTTTAGGTCAGTTTCCAGTCACCAAAGAAGAAAACAGCTGCATAATAGGTCTAACTTGTTTTATTCATGTATAAGGATGTAATAAAGAATCCATAAGCTGGTATTAGCTGTGCTTCTGTTCTTCTGAGAGGTTCTTCTGGCTGAGAGGACCCTTAAAAGTTGTTGAGAGAGTCATTTGGGACTGCTGTATGCTGATGACTCTGAACTGGAAGACATACACAAATGAAAAGAAGACTTTTGAAACAGCTGGTACAAAATAAAGGAAGTTACTGGACATCAAGAAGAAATTTGACACAAAATTGTACCATTTCCTATTTTGATATAAGAAATGTTAAAACAGATTAAGCAGCAAAATGCATGTAACACAAGCCTGGAGGTCTTCAGAGTAACTGTCCTCAGCCTAGAGAGAATTCAAGACTGCTCTCTACAAGTGGGATTTGATCCCATTTGATATTTAAACATGTCCCATTCAATATTGATTGCCTATTTAATTTAAGACATTTTGATGAGCAAAATTAGACCCTATCTTTAATGACTTTATATTCCATTAAATATGAGCATTTAAATAAGGAAAATGAATCACCAAGAGAAAGATAAACAGCTCATCTTTACATATTTACTTGGTGACTGGTAGTACAACTGAAATGATTGATGGATTCTGGACCTGTTTAGAAATCTGTTTTCCTTCATTTTCTTATGTTACTCCACATATACTGCTCATATTTATCTGTACTTGGAGCTACTAGTTATATTCTATGGATATCAAAATTTTTCTTCCTAACCCTGTTTTCACCATGCTCTGCTAGCCAAGTGTACAATGCATACTTCCCTAAAAAATGTTCTACAGTATCTTCGATTAGAACCCATTGTCTTATCCTCAAAGCATGCTCTTTGGATGTGACCCACTTGACTTAGCTATGCCATATTTCATCCAGCACTGACTTGAACTTTTAGAGTCCTCAGAGATTCTTTTCCTCAACTCCACATCCAGTTGATCCTCAATTTAAGCTTCTATCCCCTCTTCACTCCTCCTATTACCAGTTGGGCTTCTAGAACACAGATTCTGCTTTGAAACATTTGTGGAGAGATTAGAAAGAAAGTAAAATAGGGCAGAAGGGAAAGATGTGATGCATATAGGCTCCAAAACCTCAGCCACAAGGATCTTGGGAATTAAAATGGGCCTAAATTATTCCACATTGTATGGAAATGTCATGCGTTCATCCCCGAAGGAATTCTGGACTGTGGACCTGCATGTCTGCTATGTCTTTCTATTTCTTTTGCAAGTTATCTTACCTTAGGTTTTCACAACTTTTTGTTAGAACTTTTCCAGCAATTGTCTAATTATTCATCTACCCTCTTCTCTGTAGCCTCTCCTTCAATATAAAACAAATATATGCCATTCTATGGTTAAAATCATCCAGCTATACCTCATCACCTCAATGACAAACTTCTGTCTTATAGTGTGACTTACAAGGACCTTTTATGAGTTCAGAGCTGTCTACTTTTTCAGACTTATCGTTTATAATTGCTCCTGAATCAATCCTATATGTCAGCAATGTGGAACTTTCTGCGGTATCACACTCTTTTTTATTCCTGTCCCCTTCTATTCCATTCACCTGGAAAGTCCTTATCTGTCTGCTGAATCCATCCTAATCGTTTTCCTAGAGCAAGATCAAGTTCATTTCCTTAAAATAACTTCTTGAATATTGCTAGACAAAATTAAGCACTTTAACTTCTGTGGACTCTCATCATGAGCTATAGTTATTTGTTTTTCATTTGTCTCAATCTTTAGGATATGAAAACTGAAAGGGCTCGTAATATGTGTTTGTACATGTATACTAAGACATGTAAATAAGTGTTATATTTCCCATATTTAGCACAGTTCCTAGATCCAAACTTTACAGTTCAAAATGAGAAAGAAAAATGGAGAGAAATTTCCTTTTAGTGCTTACCATAAACTGTATGCTAATCAACACATATAATGGCTTCATTAAGCTTTCCTGAGCTTTATAGCTAATATCATATAATATAAGAAATATTACTTTGTGATATTTATTCTTTGATTTCATCATGACATTTGCATTTCTGTGAAAAACCTGTAGTGTCAAAAGTTTCTTCCAAGAGTAACAATCAGTTAATGTATATAAATAATTATAATTATTTATAATTATAACACTTGTATTTGTTTATATAGTTTATAATATATATTTATAAATTATAAAAATTATCAACACACAATCAGTGATGGTCGGTGGTAAATGGACCTGTGCTAGAAGATCCCAGGACTGAGAGCCCAAAGAAAGCCTTAGGGTAAGTTCCCAGCAGAAGTGCATATGGGACAGTTGAACAATTTGTGTAAGACTGACCCACGAGTAGGCAAGAAATATACATGTCAGTAGTGCCTGGAATAGAATGTTGGGGGGAGAGGACAAGCTAGTCTATGATTGCTGGGGGGGCAAAGAAGGAATGATTCTCTGAGGAAATGGATCCAGCCATAAATAGTGAATACCCAGTCAGAGTAGTTGGCCTTTCAAGCAACTGACTACTCTGGGGAAGACTTGGGGGGAAGGGCACATCAAGGTACGAGCTTCTTATGTTGCAGGGTAGAAGCAGAGACTCAAGCAGAAAATTGGCACAGAAATATGGTGACCCAGGGTATTAGGACAGGAATCTGTGGCAGAGGCTCAGTCACTGTGGATGAAACAAGTGCTCATTATGGAAAGTAGAAGCCATATCAAGGTAGGGCTGGCGGGAGGGTGAACTTGCCTCAGGCACTAAATGTGGCCTCTGCTGTCTTGTCAGGTACAGGTTTGGGAGCTGTTTGGCGAAGGCTTGAAGCTGTAGCTTGTGAGAATGACCCTCACTACTAGGGAGATAATGGACAATAAATCAAATTTCGTTTTAGTCAGGATCCTGGGAACCTGTAGTGTCAAAAGTTTCTTCCACGAGTAACAATGAGTTATCAAGAAATACCCTAAGGTCTAGTTAAGGAATTTATTTTGTGACTGCATTGAAAACAAATTCCTCAAATAGCCCCATTCTTACTGTGCTGTGACCTGTACACTCTCTACAATTCAGAAGAGCGAAGAAAGAGACAACAGAAGAGAGAACATGTTTAAAAATACACTTTTAACCTGTTTCTGAAAGCCTGAGGGAGAAAGACACTGCAAGACTATAAGAGAAAGGTCCAGACAGACTTCTATAGAGGAGAAAAAGGACCTTTTGTTTAACACAAAAGCAGAAATGAGTGCTGTAATGACATTGTTTTATGTTTGTAGGTCATAACATGCATCTCTTTTTATTATGATTATTATTTTTTATTGAGGTAACATTGGTTTACAATCCTGTGTATGATTTAATGGTAAAAGATCATGCCCTTTAGATGTTGTTACAGCACCACACCCACCCACAGTTAAAGTCCTCTACCTTAGTCTCCTGTCTTCCTCCCCAATTTGTTCTCTTCTCTCCCCTTCTGGTAGTCTTAGTTCTGCAGTCATACTTTTAGGGTTTGTTATTGATTCATATTTATCTGACTCTTTGTTTTGTTTATGTTATATATAAATGACACTACTGTTATTTTAACAACAGTAGTTACCACATCCCAACCTGGGCATTGTAGAAATATTTATTTAACTTCTTGATCAATGAAAGTAATTATTAAAAATATTATGTAGGTATATATATTTCCCCTTTGTGAACAATGGGAATAGAATCCAGAAATAATGGGGCAATTTTGGAAATAGCAATAATTTGCAAGTTGAAAGGTTGTAAAATGTGCTAGGCAGGAAGCATCAATAAGTAACTCTTCATTCTTTTTCTTCTAGACTTCATGCAAACTGAAAGTCTTATAGAGTAGAAATAAATTGTATTCCCTGGCCATGTGGAGGAGGTGGGTGGAGGGAGCCACTCATTCAAGCAAGACCAAGGAGTGTCCTCCCGCAAGATGCATTATGCTTACATCCTGAAGGCAGAGGGCCATTCCTTCCCATGTAGTGAAGCTGTGGGAGAGGGTTGATGGTTGTTTTCACCATGGCTTCCAAAGTGTGGGGGTAAAGTCTGCAGTAGGAGTAAATAAAACTATGCTATAGTGAGATGAAGCAATGGGTGAGTGAAGAGAATAGCCCGGTTTGTCCAGTAGGTGATTCCAGCTCCTCTTGGGAGTAGCTTACTTTAGGAATATTATAATTTGCCTTTCAAAGAGCAGCCAAAGCCCTAGGAACAGGGATGGATAAAGTTTATTTGCTTCCTAAGGTATATTGTTGGGTCAGAAGCACCTTTGTGACCTGCAAGCACTTAAGAGGAATGGGATGGGGTTGGTGGTTAATCCTCCCGCAAAATGGGTGAAGTCACAAGAAATGGAAGCGAGAACTGATGTGTACTTGCTGTAAAGTTTAACATGCCTTTTCTTAAATGGATGGGCAGAAATTGAGGAAAAGTTATGAAAGCAGTATTTCTGAGAAAATTTTAAATGCCACCATTATATTGTAGTTGTAAGACTTGGGTTTAATTTGAATCAGTAAACTCTCAGATGGTATCTGTAGCATTTAGAAAGGGAAGGTTAATTTGCAGCAGGTACTGGCTTTGTGCAAAAGCGGAAAGATGTAGTGTTACATATGATGCAGATCACTTCAGAGTAATTGAACCATGGCTTTTGCATGCTTTCGATCCTAAGCTTATCTCTATCTGAAGTCTGTAGAAAGTCTTTTCCCATTTACATAACAGGGCACGAGATTATTACAACTAAAATTAGATCCATGAATTGCTATGCATAGTGCTTTGTAGTATAATCAAATTATGATAGAATAGCCTTTATTTCTTTATAGGTATATAATACAGTTAGGTTCTTTAGTAATTTGTTTATAAGTAAAGGAGTGGCAGTACTATCTTATTACATTAAAGCAACTCTAATTTTGGGCCAAATTGACAACCTTGCTGGATTGTTTCTTAGAGATGCTTATTTGAAAAATGAGACGGATCCTCTGATAAGGTCTAATTTTTTTTCTTTCTTTGCTCCCACCTCTGCCTTAAAAAAAAAACAAAAACAAACAACAACAACATGGGCCACTGTTTTGTGAGTTCTTCCTACTCCTTATCACCTAACCTGATAATACCATCCAGCAAAAGTGCTTCCTGTTCATTTGATATGACCAGATAAAGTCAAAAGCCTTATCCATTCCTAGCAGGGGAGAATCCTCAGCCATGTTCTCTTGAATCAACAGGGCAAACCACAAAAACCTTGATATTAGTTAACTTATTCTTGTAAAGATGTAAATGTGGGAGGGGAGGAATAAGCAGAGACAGTTGAGGGAAGAAATGAGGATTTGGGGTGAAAGGGAAGTGGAAATTAGGACTGAGTAACAGGAGGAAGATAAGAGGAAATGTGCTTACAAGGATATGGCTTTGAAAAAAGGAGACTAGAGAGAGGGCAAAATATAACCCATGGACGCTTAGAACATGGTGTAAGTGTAGATTTTGTATAATTTCGAGGCTCTGAAAGTCTCATGACAACTCTATTGAGCAGCACCCCGTGCCATCCCCCATGCCATTCTGTATTACCATTAATGTTAAAGGTAGCAATAGCTGCAGAGGTGGCATTTTCTTCTAATTTAATTTTCAGTTACTGAACTCAGTTACTGACACTTGAGAGCCTGAGGGAGGATGAGCCTTTGTTAGAGCCATGGCCGTTAACTTTCACTTCTCTTTTCAACCTCATTAGATTTCCCAAGGTTTAGTTCTAGACCTAAAGCACGGCACTGTGGCTAAACTCTGTAAAATAACATTGTTGGTGAAAAGCAGCACCTGCAAAGATGTCACATGAATTTCCACTTCAGATAGATCCAGTGATGTCACCAAATGAAATCTTAGTGCAGGCCACACAAGTAATAGGATATTAAATTTGTCAAAGCCTTAATAGACCACACAACCTATGACTTCCTTCAGCACATAATGGGTCAATGAAGAATCAGAAGGACTCCTGACTCCTATAGGGTAACACCTTTATATCAGTTACAAAAGGTAGCACCGGGCACTCCCTGGTGGCACAGTGGGTTAAGCAATGCACTAGGAAGCAAACCGCAGTCACTGCAGCACTAGGAAGCAAACCGCAGTCACTGCAGCACGAGTTCGATCCCTGCCCCTGGCTGGAAAGTGACCCACATGGCGCAGCAGACCTCTTCTGTCTTGCCCGCTGCTCCCCTCAGCAGTGTGTTTCGGTTGATCTGCCTGTTCTGTTCCCCATTCTGTCTGGTGGATTCTCTCACCCTCCACACCTCTGGCCTGTACCCCAGTGCTTGTATGCATAAATAAATAAATCTTTTAAAAAAACCCACAAAACAATAGGTAGCACCTCGGGACATACACTTCACAGTGGCAGGATAACCAAATTCTGAGAGGAGATATAAGTATGATTGACCCTGAATAATAAAGTAAATCCTCTACAAAGGTTATATGATGATCCTGTAACCTGTTTCCAAGATCTGCTTCGAATGGGCCTTTTGGGGAAGTTCCTCTGGTCTGTGAGCTGGTCCTAAATGGCAGGCACAACCAGGACTCTTTACTGCCTCAGGTCTTAGCTAGATGCTCAGAGTGTCGCTCCAGGCCTCTGATCTTTGTGACAAGCTATTTTCTCACCTCTGGTGCTGTATTCTATCCTTTATGTGACCTAGAAAGACAGTTTAAAGTCTCTCCTCCAAGGAATGTAACTCTAACGGGGTTTACCATTGCATGCTGTGTGGCACCTCTGAATTTCCTTTGAGCAGCAGTTATTTGGGGTACCATAAATTCACTGCTTTTCCAACATCATGGACACTTCTTTTACTTGTGCTGTGTAAGTATTATTCTAAAAGATATAAAATGATGAGTTATAATGAAACACTTGGCTTGATAGAGGGCTAAAGCATTTTATATTTCATTATCCTTAATTTAAAAATTGATGGATAAATTCCAATCTATTTGATAGTAGAAAAACATGCTGGATTTCTTTTCTTTTTTTATATTTAAAAGAGCAGGTTTATTAGGGCAGGGAACAGAAGAATAAAGAACATTTGCATAGACACAAGTGGGCAGGAATAGCTTCCCCAAAAGGGACAGGTTTGCTGAGAAAGGCCTGCATGGTTGCAGGCGGGCGGCCTTGAGGAGAGCTGCCTCCATTGAAGAAGGTCAGTGAAAGAAGCCCCAGCAAAAATATGCTGGATTTCATTTGGATTTGTTCTAGAGAAGTATTTTGCACTCAGGCAGCTATCCTTCTGCCCACCTGTGACTATGCAGGTGCTTCTCTTCAGCAACTCTCTCCTCTTCAGGGCAGCAGCCTTCCTGCGTTTCCATGACCTGTACCATGCTGGGGCTTCTCTTCACTGACTTCCCTCACAGAGGCAGCTCTCCTCAAGGCCACCGCCTGCAACCATGCAGGCCTCTCTCAGCAAACCTGTCCCCTTTGGGGAAGCTCTTTCTGCCCATTTGTGCCCATGAAGTGTCCTTTATTCTTTTGTTCCTCTCCCTAATTAACCTACTCTTATAGATATAAAAAAAATAGTCAGTAAGAAATATATTTGATATCATGACCCATTTGTTGCAACATACACAGTTCTGCTAAGAATCCAAGTTATGTGTTCTAATTGTTTATATTCTATTGCCTTCTATTTATTTCACTTAAAAATGCTAGTTACATCACACTACATTCATTTCATTATTGACCAATGGGTAGTAAAACACAGTATGCAAATGGCTTTTCTAGAATTTTGAGGCACATATGCACAAAAGATAAGAAAATCACACTAAGGGAAATTGAGTAGTAAAAACATGGGTCTAAATTCTAAACACATAATAGGTGTTTTGTTCTTCTTAAGTATCGAATTTCATTGCTGACTATTATTTTTAAAGATCATGATGGCAGCTACTCATTACATTAGCTTTAGTATAAGATTGTAAACCAATTTGTAAACATAACATTAAGACTCTATATGGTTATCATCTTATTTACCTTCAAAATAATACTATGAAATCATAGCTTTGTAGATGAAGAAATTGAGGTTAAGAACCAGATTATGACAGGGTTAACCAGTAGTCAAATTTCCTCTTTTGGGCCTCCCTGGTGGCACAGCAGGTTGAGCACCACACTGTGAAGCATCCACCGTATAGCAGTGCGAGTTCCATCCCCATCCAGGGAGGGGACCCACATGGCACAGCAAACCTCTCCTGCCTTGCCCACCGCTCCCTTTAGCAGTGTATTTCGGTCAATCTGCCTGTACTATTCCCTCCCCACTCTGTCTCTGGTGAATCCTCTCACTTCCCGTGACTCTGGCCTGTACCCCAGCTCTCGTATGCATAAATAAATAAATCTTTAAAAAGAAAAAAAAAATTTCCTTTCTTCCCACACACAGACTCTTAGTTTGGGAGGGGTCTATAAGAATTACAAGGGTGGGTGGGTGAGTTCTTTCCAACCATGCCTTCTCCCTCTCTTACACTCCCAAATATCATATCACACTTGGCTGATGATTAGCTTAGAAGAAAAGGAAAAGGTATTGTTTATCTTTAGTGCTCAAAGTCGACCTCACCTCTATATACCTCTCAAACTGACATTTTTATGCTATAATATTTATGTAGCTTTTCATAAATGAATAAAAATATATCATAAGCAGATTGAAAAGTCATAGAAGTTAAAAGAAAAATAAGTATAATTATTTTCCTTTTTAAAAACAAAAACAAAAATTTAGAGGTATTAGTGTTTCTAATAATGACACTATCATGTAGGTGAGGTAGCATTACATGGAGAATAGCAAACAAAGGACATCCTTTCTCCATTCCCTGGCTCTCTAGTGACCCAGATGTTGGACTGGGGCTGTTGCTTTTTGTAAACTACCCTGAGTCAGCAAAGTGAGCCTTAAGTAAGATATCTATCTATCTATCTATCTATCTATCTATCTATCTATCTATCTATCTATCTATCTATCTATCTGTCTATCTATCATCTATCTATCATCTATCAATCTATCTATATATAGTAGGTGAATGAAAGCACATAAAAAATTCTATTCATTTGTGTAACATGTATAGCCACTAGCTGAGTTATGAGATGTGTGTGCATCTTTACACTTCATTCTTTACACGTACATAATTTATCAGTTTATGTGGCAATTAAATTGTGTAATTCTGATAGCAAATACAAATGACAGAGAAATTAAGAATCAACACAACTGATTCTTAAAAGCATACAATTCATCTGGTTAGAGCAGAAGAGGTACTAGAGAGTGACTTATTGATCATGCGTTTTGATGCAGAGTCACAGTCTAGCTTTTTATATAGGATCTCAGAAATTCAGTGTATTAGACACAAATCTTGTGCATCTTCTCAGAGTTCCTAGGTGACTTTCCTTCTTTTCTTTCTTCGGCATCATCCACTCACACTAAGTGGATCCACTCACACAAAGCACACTATGTCACCTTTGCACTTTGTATTCAAATAAATGCTATGTTAAAGGGCATGGGATCAGGCTTCCTGAGTGGTTAGGGGGTTGGATGATACAACTTCAAGTGCCTGGAAGACATTTGCTTGTACAGTGAGCCACACCAATAGGAAATGAGATTTGGGAGGAATCTAGAAGATGGATCACCCCTACTTTCTCCCCTTCGTTGGATTCAGAAATGTAAGTTTCCTCTAGCAACATTGTAGAAGGCCCTGGCATTGAGTGAACATGCCTTCCCAGTGAACTGTTGCATCTCTTTTGAATTCATTGTGCAGTGGTGGCCATAACAGTAAGGATTTGCATTACTTTACATCTTTTATTGCCTTACTTTTTCCTTTCTTCTCATCCTCCTGGGCTTATATGTCCCTGGTGTCAATGCTTTATGCTCCACCTTAGGCTCTGTCTTCAAGAGGAACCATAAACAGAGAGTCTGTTAATCTGGTGAGTCACTTAAACAGTTTTATTTTAAAATCTTCAGTGGCAGTGTTAGCGCCAAGCAAGGGAGGGGGAGGTGCACAGAGTAGTGGTGGAATTACAGTCCACGGGGCTTATTGAGAGAATACAATGCATGTTGAGACATCTAAAGTCAAAATGAATCTTGATGAGCAAAGACAAAAAATACAAATCATTGGAAAAACAGAATTTTAGTCCAGTAGGAAAACATAGGCTTAAAGGAATAATATAGAACTGTTATCAAAAATAATAACTAAAATTGACTGAATCCCACCTGCTTCTGCATTTATGTCAAGCACTTTACAGAACATATTTAGTTGTTATAACAACCCTCTGAGCTAGGATCTCTTAACTTTACTAATTTTTAGACAAAGAAATGAAACTTAAGGAACTTGAGCAGTTTTCACGTAGTCACCTAGCTGGGGAATGATGGAGGCAAGAACCAACCCAAGATTGTCTGACTCTGATCTGTGGGATAAGAGAGAACAGGAAAATATTTAAATGGAGCATGAAGCATGCGATAGAAATAGAACGTAGTCCAGAGAACCAGGAACAATATTACAGGCCCCAAATAAGGGGATTGCTTGATAAAAGAAGACAAGCCAGGGTATGACTGCTGATTCAAGGTCAGAGGCTTTCTGAACAATTGCTCAAAACTTAAGCAGGCTCCAGGTCAAGTGAATCAGAGCTAGCTGCTATAAACCTACTCGTTTTGAAAGAGCCTATTTCTACTTTTTATAATTTCTGCACAGGCTAGATCTTTTGAATTTTATTATTTAATTTATCCAATCATTCAACAAATATTTAATAAACTTCTACTCTGGGCCATGTAAAATTGTAGGCACTGTGGATATACAGATAATTAAGATACAGTGCAAACATTAAGAAATTCACAGGCTGGTAGAGTAGACTGCCAAGTACTCAAAATTATAATAGAATAACAAGAAACATGGGGTCTGAAGAGTGTATCAAATCCATTGCCTGAAGCTAGAAGAATGGGGAGATGTCCTACAGATAATGAAGACTAGCAGAGTTCTAAGAATTGGGCATTTTTCTAGGAGACAAGGGTGAGGAAAGATATTCTAGGCAGAAGAAAAAGTACATGGAAAGAAATGGAGTCTGTAATGCATTCCTGAAACAACTGATAGCATGATGTATGGGGGTAGAGTGTGGACAATGGCTTAAAACTGATGATATTTTTGACAACGAAATGAAGTATTTTTCATAATTCATCTGGAACAATAGGAATATCAGGGCTGTCTTAGGTGAGTCTGGATGTTTGGTCACTCTAAGGAGGCTGGAGGTTGAAAAGGAGTTAGAATTCCCTTACATTTGGGTTCGAATCCAGGCTTGGATGATCAGAGACAGAACAACTGTGTTCAATAAGTTATTTAGCTGACTGTGCCTCAATTTCCTTATCTGAAATACAATTTTATTTCTTTTTTGTAGTTTGTCTGATTTGCTTTAATTTCTTTCTTGTAGGTTTGTCTGCTTGAGATAGCACATATAATGCAGTTAGCACAATTTTGGTCTATAGTAGGTGTTTAAGAAATTTTGTTTCCTTGTGTCTGCTCTACTCTTACCATAGAACAAAAGAAAAGGAAGGTATGACAGGAGGACTAGGCCCCTTTGAAAGTATCATAGAACTGCTACATCAAGTTAAGACTTGAAATTTGCTTAGAAAACAAAAACAAGCAGAGATGTTATCTAGTCTTGCTTACTCTTCAGAAATTTGAGTCTAGCAGGAGTGATACATCCAGGAGCTTCTGATGACTCCTGGTATCACAGAGGAAGTCTCTGTATTGCTATTGGAAAATGGAGGTGGAAAAAGCCAGCACTGCCTGCAGGAGCAGTCAAGCCAGAGATGATCATTTAGGATGGGAAGGTCAAACAATTCTAACATCAACTTTTCAACGTATGGTCCCAACAAGAAGCTTATGAAACATGAACTTGTTAGAATTGTCTGGACCCTAAACAGACCTACCAAACAGAAACTCTCAGGGTGAGGACCTAACAATTTGTGTATTAACCAAGCAGCCAGGAGACTGGGATTTAACATTTGACAAAATGTGCTCTAAAGTAGAGTACAGAGCTAAAAATTAAGTAGGAGATCAAGGCCAGTGAATCAGAAAATGTAATGAATATTCACTAGGTTAAAAGAGAAACAGAAGTAGACATTAAAGTCAACTTTGGAGCAACAGGAAGATAGGAAGAATTAACCTCACAGAGAAAAGAAGCAGCTGAGATGATCTTTGAAAAACATCTGGAATAAGGATGGTAGCCAACAGTTTAGTTCCCTAGGACTGCTTAACAATGCACCACCACCTGGGTGACTTAAACAGTAGAAATTTTTCTCTTCATACTTCCAGAGATTAAAAATAGGAGTCAAGGTGTCAGCAGGGCCATGCTCTCTCTGTGGGTCTAGGTGGAATCTTCCCTTGCTTTTTCCAGCTTGTGATAATCCATGGCTACCCTCCGTGTTCCTTGACCCAAGGCTGCGACACACCAGTCTTTGCATTTGTCATCACATAGACCCTTGCCTGTGTGTCTCTCCCTACATTTCTTCTCCTTCTCTGTGTAAAGACACCAGTTATATTGGATTAGGGCCTAGCCTAATGACCTTATCATAATTAATACATCTAAAATAACCCTATTTCCAAATAAAGACATTTGGAGAGATTGGGAATTGAGATTGCAACAACTGGGGGGCAGAGAGAGAACATAAATCAACCCAAAACATAGCCTATAATGGCCTCTTACATAACAGACACTTTACAATTTAGGTTTCCCCAGAAATAAACCCTGAAACAGATTCAAATTCACAGTTCCCTCATACCATAGACACCTGGACAGAGATTCTAACTAACCAGCTAACAATTGTTTAATATCATATAGGAAAAGTCAGAAAAGCATTTTCTGCCTTGGTCTTTGTTGCTTTTGCTACTCAACTATGTAAATTGTCTAGAAGACTAAAATAAATAAAACTGTTACATGGTGCTCTTACTAAGTAGGCATGGTGGATTTTGTCGTATTAATGTTTATTTTTTTTTAGGTGAACAGCCTACAATTTCATATAGGCAGCGCTTAAGACCACCTTTATCTTATTTTTAAAAAATACTGGAGTCCTAGAGAGCTTTCTTGCTTTAGGTCATGTACAAGTTTTTGATAGAATCAGGATTACAACCCAAGATGTTTTCTCTCTTATCTGTGTTATTTTTTTTTTCTCACACAAATACAGCTATATTCCGGTTATTTAGGAAGTATGTCTGGCATGTGATCTGTTCATAGAGATTTCTACTATAAAATATATTTAACTGGAAGTAACAACACTCCCAACATAATTTGACCTTCAAACGGTGTGCCAAGAAAGTTAACATAGCTCATAAAGAAGTGTTTTCTTCTTTACATGTTGTACTTCATAACATCATACATAATGATGTTTCTTTTTATATCTAATATAGTAATATAAATCCAGTATGGTTCAACCACTGATAATTTAGATGATAATATAAAAATTGAAGTTTTATGTAAAAATGTTTAGCTAAAAAGAATAACTTTTTTACACCAGAATAGCTAGTTGGTCCTGGAATAGTCAAGAGTAAAGAGACTGCAACTAATACTTTCCCAACACTGCATTAAATGGGACAGCATATCTTTATAGACTCATAATTTATAATTGTTGAATGCAGAAAATCATGAAAATTATACTTGTGAGAAGATCTTAGCAAAGGTAAAGAATGATGTGAATTTTATGTTTTCTTTTGGTAATGATTACATTGAGAAGGAAAATTTTATATGAATTATTTCTTTGTGTTCTTATAGACATGGTGTCAAGTCCTGTCTCCAGCTTATTAGTAGTATAATTGGGCAGTTTATTTGCTTGGCCTCTATTTTGTCATGTGTAGTTTCAAATTTTTATCCCCCTATACTAATGCAATGCCTGCCATGTACTAAGTGAAATATAAGCCTGACAAATGACAAAGTCTGGTGTATTAAGTAGAAACACTATTAAAAAAAGTTTTTTTCCAGAGTTATACAGATTGGAAAAAGCATGGAAAATACAGAGCTTTTGGAGTTGGACAGATAGGGATTACAAACCCACTTTAGTGACTACAGACCATTCGACCTCTCATTATTTCAGTTGTTGTATCTCTAAAATAAAAAGCAGAAACAACTACACCTCAGTATTGAGAATACAATGAGTTCAAGAATATATGTGGTTCTTCAATTTTAGTTTTTCATCTCTAAAATGGTATTTCTGTTCATTACTTCTCTTAAAATGTTATGAAAGCCAACTTAGATGTTGTATTTAAAGTACTTTTAAAAATCTATGTATTATACCAATGTTAATTTTTGTTATCACTGAAACTTCTAGAAACATAATATATTGTTGATTACTAACTTATCCAATAAAATACTTAGTTATCAAACAATCAAATTGTAAAGTGGTTAAATGTTATAAATCATGAACCATTAATTAAAAAATTTGAATATTTAAATTTCTAACAAATCAAAAATATCTGCTAATAGCTATTAATATTATTTTATTTTCATTTACAAAATCTATCACAAGCTTCCTTTAATCAGTTACTTCTACTTTAGGTTAAATATGTGGTTTGATTAATAAAATTCTATTTTTCATTACTTTTTTAGGGTCTCACTGCTCTTTGAAGTCAAAATAGTGTAAAATGTGTTCCTGTAATTAAAATGAACAAATTAGAAATATTGATTATTTTCTGTAGATGAATCCTTACAGGTAATCGCTGAAATGCAAAGTCTCTTACTTACAACGTAAGAAAGAAGACAGGCAAGACCAACATTGTCAGTAAAATGTCCACAGAGGAATTGGAATTCTAGTGAGATATAGAAAGCAAAGATGGTGGGGGAGAGGAGTGTTGTATTTGTGTAAAGAATGAGAGCTGAGACTCACCAGGCATTTTCAGAGACAGGATTTGTGAGTTGTAGTTACTCAATGTTGAGAGGTGAAATGGGGAATAAGTTGCTTGTGGGCATCATTGTTTCCCATTTTAGGAGAGAGTGAACAGTCTATGAAGTTTTCAGCAAAAGAGTTACCAACTAAAAGTGAAGGTCTGGTGGATTAACTTGTCAGTGGGGTCTAGTGTTGAGGAGAGAGTGGAAAGAGAAAAAACTTTTTAGGTGAATATCAATAGTTTGGATGTGCCTAAAGAATGGCAGTGATGGATTAAAATTTAGGAAATGAACAATGAAAAGTTAAAATCTGATTGTTCTTATCAAACTGACCCAGCGGATCCAACTGGAATACAGAGGAGTTAGAAAGGGAAGGAGCTGTTTTTTGTTTTTTTGATGGGGATGCAGGAAGCAGGGACAATTGTGGAGGGTGTGACTCTCTCAGGTGTAGAAATATTGTGTTTAATTTGATGGGTGACCAGCTAGATTAGTCTTGAAATTAGACTAGTTTTCTGAAGGAGGAAGTATGGACTCATAGCTAATCCTATCCCAGATGGGGAGTGAACTCAGTATGTCATCCACCTTCCATTGTAATTGCTATCCCATTGTATGGAAGGTTTTTGTCTGAGACCTTTTTTCTTTAAATTATCAGATAAACTTTCTAGTTGTGAAAGTTATTTCAACCTTCATACTGTCAACCAATACACTTACTCTGTTAAGTTGAACACTAAGAAAAGTTGTAGGTTTTCACATTTATTGTAATGGAATGTTCTTTGCCAAGCTTTAGCTATAGCCACTTAAATGTCAACATTGTTAACAATACTGTCTCTAAATTAGATACCTACAGGAAAGCTCTTTTAGTTGGAAGACCTTCTACGTTATAATGCTTCCTATATTTGAATGTATTATTAATAAGACATAGTTTAGAAAGTATATGTACCTCCAGACTCAAAGACATTTCCATAATTCTAATCAGTTAGGTTTAAATTCATTTTTATATTTAAAAACTTTATGATTAGTTAGAAAAATCACCCCAAAAGCGACCATATCCAATTTTTAAGGACTTTAGACATTTAAAAAGTATGTTTCACTAACCTTGAGTTATTTTATTATTTTTTAAAGATTTATTTTATTTATGCATACAAGAACTGGGGTATAGTCCAGAGGTAGGAGGGGGAGGGAGGGAAAGAGGAGAGGGGAGAATGCAGTGGTGATGACAGTTTTCTCCAAAGACAGAGTGGGAAACAGAACAAGCAGACCTACTGAAATACACTCTTGAGGGGAGCAGTGAGTGAGGCAGGAGTGGTCTGCTGTGCCAAGTATAGTTCAGCTCTCTGGCCAGGGATTGAACTCATGCCACAGTGGTTGGGGCTAACTTGATAGCACTGTGACTTAACCCTTCACCACCAGGGAGGACTGATCTTGAGTTAATTTTTATAGAAATGCAATTTGAGACAATTTTCCATATTAAAAACATTTTGTTATTTCCAGCTTAGCTGTCATTTTATTCAATAATAAGCTTCTGAAATAGAGTTCTGGGTTTGTGGTTTCCCCCGCCCGCCCTATTGATTCTGTTGTGTGTGTGTCTCTCGTGGTATTTATGTTAGAAAATTTAGTGTGAAGGTCTTGGGGTCACATGGAAGATAACTGGAAGATAGCTGGAAACATGAGCTCCTTTTCTTCTTCCACTTTAAACAAGACACTCCCATATATATCTCCCATGCTCAACTCCACATTTCCTCTTTTCTTCTTAGTTTCTCCTCCAGATAGATGTTTGAGTCTCTGAGGAAGTTACCACCAATTGGTAGGAGTGTTCCTGTCCCCAAGCCTGGCAGAATTGTTCTTGTCTTTAAAAAAAAAAAAAAAAAATCAACAGGTTTCTTGTCATCAAGCTAGGAGGTGGGTCAGTCATGTGATTCTGTAAAACTATGAGCCTTTAGAGTTATGTGCCTCTTTAGGAAGTTCACTTTTTTTTAGTAACTAATATTATTATCATTATTCCAATACCAGTATTAAAATATACATTTGTGTATCTAAAATGTAATACATTTCTGTTGTTCAGGCAGGATAGGATTTCTTAGCAACACTCACACCAATAAGCACACCAAATAACTGATCCAAGTTTTAGGAATGCAGTAGGACTACATTTCCTAAGTAAAAATAATTGATGATTACTGATTTTCTTCCTTTTTATATATTTGGACAGACTTTAAAATACATGATCGAAATAGAATTCTCTGTTGTTTGAAGGTAAGGTGTGACAAAAAATACAAGCTAGACTTATACTAAGAATAATACATACAAAGCCCTTATTAGATATACATAAATATGTTTATATGTATGTACATAGATGTGTAGATAGACACCCATAATTATCTACATATTTATTTGTACATTTTTGTATCTACAAATACTTGTCTCTATATGTAACTATATGCAGATGATTACACATATAGCTATATCTTATAACTTCAAATAAGTGTATGTGTATATATCCACACATATTAATTTACTTTATGAGCATAAAATTTATTCTTTCAATCTTCTCAGTGTTCAGGCACCAACATATTTTAAAGATTGGTTAATTATGGTTTTCTTAATATTTAACTGAAGTTTAAAATTGGAAAATTGATGCCTTTTTTTAATTATGGTAAAATGTAAATTACAAAATAATGACTGAATATTTCATTCTGTCATGTTTCATATTGCCTAGAGAGTGTGTATATGCATTGGTGTAAGAATGTTGATAAATAAGTGTCAAGGATTAGCCAATAGCTTGTCCACTTGCTAATATAAAGCATCTGCTCAACTGCAAACCTCTCCTTCCTGGAGGTAAAGACACAGGTGCAGACTGACCAGGTAGAACTTGCAGCGGCAACAGCAGCTACCACAGGGCACAGGTGGCAGAAGGACTCTGCGTCTAGGGAAATCGGTGCTCCCTCAGATGTGCTTCAGAGCTTATTTCAAAATGAGCACAAAGGACCAACATTGACCTAATGATTATTATTTCGATAAATAATATCTGTAAGAAAATTTCAACCTAAAAACAGAAAGTATGTACCTGCAGATTCTATCCTTAACATTCTCACTTGCTATTAGCTTCAATAACAAAGAAACAGGAATTGATTAGTGTATCAGTGCATACTGGGGTAGCCAGGTCCCCCCACACCAAGTATTTGCTAAACACCTTCTCAAATGAAGTTGATTGGATGATTTTCCTAAAGTACCTGCTTTATCACTTGAAATTTCACCCATGGGTGATCACTCTCACAATAGAAGTCTTTCACTTTCACTTTAACTTGAGAACCTTTGAAGGAATCTTTCTAGTCCCAAAAGGTTTACAACTTTTCAGTTCAGTTCTACACAGAATAGCTCCTCCTCTACCTCTACTAATTACTATTATTTTCAAGCAATTGTAAACTGAGCACACAGTCATTTATTCCAGAAAGCTCTCCTGCCTTCTGTCACTTTACCTACATGGTTCTCTTTGGTAGGTAAGACCAATCCTATAACTTTTTAACTTCAAATTTAAAAAAGGAAAACAGCTTGGCTAAGACACAAATGAATATAGTTCATCTTACTCAAAGTTGCCTTTAGTATTATCCAGTAAAGGCCTTGGTTGTGTTCCTGGGCTTTCCCTCTATTTATACTAACTTCAATTTTCACACACATACTTTGTACTAAAATTCAGCCAGTGACTAGGTGCGTCTGACAGGATTGTGGGCAAAGTTTGTCGTTATTGCTTAGTTAGATGCCTGCTGCATTAGACATACATGAGTCACTTTTGTTCTGGTCTTTTTTTGTCACCAGGCTCCTATCCTTTAGATTCCTTTTCTCTATATAAAGGGGGAAGTCTCTCTCGACTGTTCCCACAGTGTCCTCAGTGCAATAGGTTACAAAGGTACGAACACACTAAATAGAAGTGGTACCCTTGGGAAAATCCAGTTCTTCTGAGGTTGTCCCAGTTCCAATGAATGGAGACTTCTTTGAGTTTACAAATATGTTTAGCAACATCTCCATACAAATGATTACAGGTTGCTTCATTCAGATTGTAAGGAGAAAGCCCTCCTATCCTGGATATGCGTGAGTGATGAATACACCCTTTTAGAACAAGAAAGCTTTATTTAAAAGACTCTTTATATTCTGCGACTACCCTAATGAGCTATCCAGGGTGTGCATCAATGTGGGAGCAATCAGAGAAGGCTCGGACCCTCTTTTCATTAGTCTTGCTCTCCTTTGTAGCTGTACTTGTTGACTCACAGTACTTATCATTTCCCTGGCTGAACAGAACAAAACCTGACTTTCATTTTATGGCTCCAAACACCCAAACCATCACCTTTTATAGATGGCAAACACCGGGCAGAGGAACTAGATCTCTTGCCCCCATCCTCAAATCTCTCCTGAGAGAGATTTTGTCTCTTCAAAGATGGACACAGAAAACACCAATCTGAAGCTGGAGAAACATGCATGCTTGTTAACTTTGCCATGTTTTCTGATTGTCAGACCACTGGTGAATCAATTCAGATCTAGTCAGTCAGGACCTACATAAAGTAAATAATTAAAATACTTCTCCAGATATCTTAGCTACAACTCATATTTCAAGATAACTGTTCAGAGCTTGCTTTAGTCAAGTAATGCCTCATTTTTTGCAACATAGGTAGACTGGACCTTATGGGAATGTTTTTTAATCCTAGTAATCATGGGCTTAACTTCACAATGCAATTCTTGGATTTGAGGCATAATTTAGAATGGCACATCTGCAAACTCACGATATTGTAGTAATAAAGAGCCTATGGAGGAATCAAGGTAGAAATAAGTTTCTTGCTTAAAATATGCAGATATGTAAAGTCAGATATAAGTTTTTCCACATGTTTTATGTTTATTATTGCCTTGAGTCCCTATTTCCCTTTGCATGTGTAATAACAGCCCAAACTTACACTCATACTATACCCAGAAACATTGCTACCTCTTCAGAGATCCAAGAAATATGTATCTTAGAACACATGTGTACAGTACTTTATTTTTGTAGAATATCATTTGTGCCAAAATATCATGAAATGCCTCTTGGTGGATTTGATTGCAAGAAAAAGAAGTAAGCATGTCACACTATTTCATGTGACTGGTAGCTGCAGACAGATACAGGCAGTTCAGGGCAGAGAGCACCCTCGGTCCTTGAACATAATTTTACTCATGGAAATGAGAGGCTCAGTGACTTTGTATGACACTTAAACATTCCTTCATTTCCCATGTCATACGTTTTCCTGTTAAATGACAGGCTGAAAACTTTTCGCAGAGAGGATAAATGAATTAGAAAAGTGGTGTACAGGTCAACTCAAAAACACAAAACATAATTCTCATACTTCTTGAAAATTCTTACTTCAGGATTAGTCAGTGTAAACTGCAGAATGTTTTATAATATACACCTAAAACCTTTTGAAGCAAGAAGACAAACGTCTTGTTTTCTGCAGTCCATTAGAGCCCCTCGGCATTTTGGCCTTCATCCTATTTGTTTTTAATTGAAAACTCAGTGATAATGAAACCCTTGTGAATGAGGGTAGAAGCCACTACCTGAACCCAGATCAGTTTGCCTGCAGTTCATGTGCAGGAGTAGAGTATAAAATATCAAATATCACATGCAGCTAACACATGCTGTACTAGACCTGGTAACACTGTGCCCACTGTGTACAATTTGAAATAGTGATCGAAACCTCTGCACTGAAAAAGGCAGCTCCTAAAGTAAATGAAAATAGTGTTTGAGGATGAAGTGATAGAAGCAATGCCAAAATGGGCTATAAAAGCAAACTGTCAAGTTGTGTATTCCTGTGTTTGTGACTAAGGTGCTAATTACACTAAAGACAAGAGTTAACATGGAGAAAATAGAAGATGTGGAGCTGAGAGAGACCCTAATTGTACTTACACCACTAAAGAGAGACTAGATGGGGGAAGAAAAGAAATAATGGGTAAAAAAAAAATCTCCATTTAGTCTTTATAATTAGTTAAGAAACATTTAAATTAATAACACAATCTGAGTAATACAGCATGTGTGGCATATATCACATTTTAAATTAATTCTTGAAATAGTTACTGGTGTCCTACTTTATTTCAATTTTGAGAAATTAGCTTACAGTCACTTTTTGATGGGTGTCCCATAAAGTAAAAATTAGTATCTCATCTGCTATTAACAACTCTTCTTGTAGCAAAATAATGTTAACATATAGAAAAGGGAAGATTTAACATAGATATTGAAAGCTGATCCAATCCATTTATAGGTTTAACAATGACATTATGGGCAAAGAAAGAGAGACCATGTTTTATTCCTTTTAGTTCTGGGGGAGGAAGACCCCTTGATTATCCATGTTTGACATAAGATTGGTCACTTGTGCTTATTATTCTTCAATGATAAGCTAGAACAGTCATCGGTGGTTTTTGTTTTTTTTTTTTTTTTGAGTCTGGGAAAAAAGGCTAAGACTATAGGAGTCCATTTAGATGGTTAGTTTTCATACTTACATTATGTCAAAATTTGCAATCTGCTGATTACACTGTTAGGGAGCTGCAGCCTCACTGATCTGATCTCATAGTTATCTGTGGAACCTTTAATATTTCAAGGTGGACTTTCACACGAGTGAGGACTGTATTTCTAAAAAATTTTTAATTTGATTTTGTTTGGATTTGTGTGTATTTGCATTTCAATTTGAACAATTAACAACAAAAAAGTTTGCATACCTCAGTCATGGTCTCTCAGTCTACCACTGAGTCCTACTTTCTTTTTTTTTTTTTTGTTTGTTTTTTATTTTTTTTCTTTTATTAAAATATCTTAAAATTTACATATACTTGCCATTAATTGTAATCCCCATGTATTCCCCATCACCATCTCACCAGTGCACCATCACCTCAGTCCCTCGTGTTCCCATCCTCCCTCAACCCTCCTCCTCCCCTCCCCACCAGGTGTCCCCAGTCTGTCCTTGTGAGTCCTACTTTCTTAATGTTCTTTATTTTGTTTGCTTTCTCATCAAAAGATTCAATTAGATCAAGCATATGTAATAATTATAGGAGATGTCATATAAACTAAAAAATCCCATCTGTAAAACCCAAACATAAGTAAAGGTTGCATGTTAACACAATTAAGTGAATTGAAGAAGTAGCTGGAAGAATCATCAGCTTCTTTTCTAAGTTTCTCAATTTTTGTCCCTAAAAAGAAAGTATTACAACTCAAGGGCATATAACTGCATTTTGGTTAAATTGAAGAAAAATAAGTCAGAAATGTTTCTTTTGATTTCTGTCTCTGTCATCAATGCATGCATATTTATGAATACATTCTTTTAAAAATATTTCTCTAAAAACTGGTTAATTATTTCTCATATTCTGCTCCTGCCCTACCCTGATTCTCATCCTCACATTAATTTGTCTATCCTTACCATACGTGTATGTTTTAATCATCCGCATTTAACCTACTCAGTTTTTTTAATAAAGGGCACATTTATGTCTCAGGAAACCAAAATGATTCCACTTTGTCCTGACAGAACAACTTACATTTCATTCAAGTTTCTCTTTTTAGGTGATATTCTTAGCAAGGGATTTTATTTACCAAATGACATTTCTGCTAACCTGGAAAAGAAGATATCCATTCTTTAAATACTGTCATTACCAAGCTTTAAAAAGACTTGATTGTACCATGTTAGGGAAACAGTGTCAGATTTTCCATCAAACTTTCTTTCTCTCACTGTAATAACTGAGCATAAAAATGAACTTCCAGTGATGAAATGACTACAAAGCAAATTAATGCAATCAAGTCTTTAGTAACAACTCTGTCCATATCTGTTAAATATTTTCAAACTATTCTAAAAAAAACACACCCAGAAGGCAAACTAACAGTGAATAGAAACAAAATGGTCAGCAGCGTGTGTCGCATGTTATTTGAATGGAAAGTAATTTATCGTGTCTGAAATAAAAGCTGTTTATTCTTGTGTTTCACTGTCTGTAACAATCTTTACCATTTATCTGTGAAAAAGTGAGAAACTGTACCATTATTAGCATATGAATACTTGACACATCAAATTGGCTGTACAATAACAGAAGGACATTTGCTATTGGTGTATGCACACAGACAAAGCAGCCATTTTGAAAAAAAAAAAAAATGAAATGGTGTGGGTGGTTTAACCCTTTACTTATCTTTTGAGTTTCCCACTCCTGATTTTGACCGGAAGATTTTTAGTAGACTATTTTTATAACAAAAAAAGTAACCAGGGGTCATTATGCTTATGATAATTGTATCGATACATGCATTCTACTAGAGAAATAGAAGCCGAATAACAATGAGTTTGTGTGTGTGTATACATGCATACACATGGTGGGGGAAGGGAACCGGGTCTGGCACTGTGTAGAAGATACAGAAATGAAACAATGCTTACGTACAGTTTTATTTCATGGCAACAACATAGTGGTCCTTGGGTCAGATGTGTGAAACTATTTCTCAAAGAAGCTGCATACATAATTGAGGCCCTCTGAAGGGTTCCCAGTTGAAGTTGCCAGGCTACATTCATTTCAAAAGCAGAGCCATTTGTTATCAAATTTAAATTAACTCTCTGCACACTGAACTTGAATTTTAGAGCACTGCTTACTTGCAATTTCTAAAAATAGTTGAGAAAGAGGAACACTTGTATCTAGCAAATGGAAATAAGACAGTCCTCATAGGAACTTCAGCGGTTCTCATGTAGGCCTAAGTGTAACAATCTTTTATAGATTAAATTTGGAAAGATCTTTTGGAAGGGCTAGACCTAAATTTCCCATGTAATTTTTGTAGATGTAGATTTAAGGCAAAGTCTTCATTCGTTCATCCATATTGCAAATAGGTTTTTATCTTCATCAGAGCATGAATTTCACTGTTTTCCCTCCCCCCCAAACTGATTACTCCTTGTGAGACTTAGAGAAAAATAATTTATGTAAAGCTCTAAATATTCATAGTATTGTGATCTAATAAACCCATTTCAATTCTTTGTTGTAATGGAATGTGTTTTTTTTCCTAACCTACATGATTTTTGCATCATTTTAAACAAATTTTATATAACCCATTAGGCAGTTTTTCAGTAATTTTGCCAGTTGTTGTCATATCCATTCATTCATTCATTCAAACAAACAAAAACCAAACCAAAACAAAACAAAAAAATGAAAATTTATAAATTAATTGCTTTGGGACCTTTCTAAAACTTTCCCCCAAAAGACTCACAAAATACATAAAGACATAATTGAATATGATTTTCTGTACCTGGTAAAACTGTTTATCTCAATTTATTAGAAATTTTTCATCACATTGGAGTTGGAAAAATTAATCATGAGGCAGACTTTTTTCCTGCTGAGTTCAATATTTAGAAGTAAATAGTCCAATCTGAATTGTCTTACATTTTTTTATTATTTCTTGAAATATAAATTTCAGAGTTTTAATTGCCATCCTTCATCCTTCTACGACACTGATTTGGTATAGGCAAATAAAGCAGAACTATTTACATTGTTGTGATGAAATTTTAACATTTTAGTCTGAACTGAACAGGGAACTTTTCCTTGAAGGAAATAAAAACAAACAAAAAGTAAAATACAAAACAAAGCAAAAAACCCACAAGAATGAAATATCACTAAAGGCTGTGATGCTAAATATAATCTTCCAAATATCAGCCAACAGACCCTCATATAATCTAAAAAACATTTTATTGCTCTTTTTAATAAATACTTAGTACTTGTGAAGTACTACTATAGCCATAAAAGATTGGAATTGATAATTGCCATACTCTTTCTGTTAATAATATAAGAACAATGGGCATGCCATAGAGAGTAGAAAATAAAAGAATTTTTACAGTTTTAAATTTCTCTGAAGTTGTCGAGTGAACACAAGAAGGTGACTGTTACTTTTCTATCAGATGTGTCTTTCTTAAATCACAAACACTTGCTTATTTAAAGGTCTCTACAGTCAACAGTATTATAAGGTTGGTAGTCCTACCAAGTACTCCTTGAGAACCCTATTTACTTACTGATGGGAATTGATGTCCCATTTTTGTGTATATGTGATGACACTACAACTAGCGGAACAGTACTAGATTTTTTTTGCAACTGCATTATGAGATTAAAAATAAGAAACTAAATCTTATTAAATAGCAAAAGCAAAAGATAAAATATAAGCTTTATGGAAAAAACATAAGAGTTGTTCATGATGATACATGTCTGCTATTTCAAAGCTTTACTCAAGTCTACTTATGACTATAGAGAGTTCTGAATGGTAGAGAAATTAAAATCGATAAAACTTTGCAAATTTTCTAATCAAGTAATGTGATTTGACTCTGCCAAGATTGAATAATTAACAGTATCAGTTTTATATCTGATACTCATTTTAGACTTTTGTCCTTTTTGAATGCCTTGAATCATTTTTCTTATGCAAAGTTATTTGAAATAAAACATATATACCAGGATACTATAAATATACTTGCTCATTAACATTTATAGGTTATTTACTGCCAACAGTTTGCCCCTATTCTATATTTTTATTTGAATATTTTAATTAATGTGTAGAAAAGCAACTTAAAAAACAGTTTAATATTTGCTTTTTCAGCTTTGTTTTTGTTTGCTAAAAGGTTAAGTTTAAATTATTCCATAAAATAATTTTTAAATTTATAATTATTCCTGTGAACCTAGGAATTAGACAAATGACCATTTCCCCCTTTGATGACTAGAGTTATTCCTTGGGTCTTAACAAGATTATATTGCAGTTGAGGTCCTATTTTGGAATTTTTCAAAATAAGCTTTTCCTACACCTAAAATTAAAATTAACCCTTAATTGATTACTAAACTTCATTTAACTTGATCATTTTATCACAAATCATAGACATAAACTTGAAGACAACTATATGTCAAATTATAGTTTTGTGGCTCACCTATTTGGTGCCCTTGTTTTGATAGTCAATACCTTTTGATATTATCTAGAAGTAGAAAAACTACTGCAATATTACTGAAGGTTTTCTCTTTAGTATTCTCTGCAAAAGGAAGAAATAAACTTTAAAAGGACAAGAAATAATTTTCTTTCCCTTCCCCTTCTTCTTCTTTCTCTCTTTCACTCTCTTTCCATCTTTTACTTCTTTCTCAAGCTGTTTCCTGCTTATTTCTTTTTGGGGTCTGTTAAGCTAAGCCAATCAACTCACATGCATCCTGCTCTGGGGAAACTGTGGCACACATATGGCAAGGAACTGGTTTGGTAAACATATGCCTTCACAGGCATTGGATGTCTTGCCAGGAATGAGATATTCCATTTTGGGGAAGGAGGGTGGGAAATGCTTAACCACCTACAGATGTTTTGCAGCAAAAGCTAAAGAATTGCAGTCAAAGAGCTGCAAAATGTGTAATTTGGAATTTTTCCAGGTTTCTTTTTTTAATAAGAAAAAAGTTAACAGCTTTCCTATTCATCTCTTTTGAGAAAATTTACAGTCGTTTCCCAGTTCTGCCCCATTCTGAAGTAAGGACAAAAGACTGAAACCGAAGCTGTCCATCTGCTCCATAACAGTAATGTTATAATGGGTGCTGTCCATTTTTATGCTATTGCTCATGTGTGCCCAGGGGACTGGAACTATTTAATTCACTGATTTCACAGCTCTGTTGTGTGTCACAAAAGGTTAAAAAAAATCCAACACACTTTTTAGCACCCTGTTTACAAGGACTCCCTGTAAATCTAACTGAAGTAACTGAATTCCCACCCTGCCCCCATGCAAGCCCCCCTATTTTTCCTTCTAATTTGGTGCATTCAGATAACAGGTAATAGATGGAACTTACACCATTAACTTGTCCTTTACAAAAAGTGGATATTTCAAATCTGCTGTGAATGTTACTTTCAAAAGCTCACAAATTCCACAAATAGATTTGAAAAGAAAGATGTTTGCCTTTTAGATCTTAGGATTAAACAACTCTGTTTTCCCAGAAGCCCAAGAATTAATGCTCTAGATTAGTAGGGAGTTAATGAAAACCTGCAGAGGAAGACTGACGACTTCTATTCCTCTCCACTGGGCAGGAGGCTGAGCAGTTCACATGCAGCTGGTGTATGCTGGTGTTTTGCCAAAGTCGTAATGAATCCTGTACACTCTGGGGCATTTTCCTGGAGAGACAGAGGTGCACAGGAAATACTCACTTGGGTAGGGTCTTCTCAGAGCAATGATGTGGGAGGTTGAAGTTAGCACTCATGTTTGCCACCAAAGGGACGTTGCGGATGTGAAGTGAAGGGTGTTTCTATTCCCACCAAAAGATCTTCAAAGAGAATGCTTCAGAATGTACCCATTTGTGATAATATCTTTCTCTAATATTTTGAATAGCTAACCAATTAGTCGTACATATTGCACTACTTAGGGGCAATCATCACTTTTATTTTATAACATTAACCAACCTCACTTCTAACTATGCTAACTATATGGATACCTATATAATCCCATAAAAATTAGTTCACAGATTATTGATTGTAAAGGGTAGTAGGTTGTCTTTAAATATGATTTTTAAAAAATTATTGTTAAAAAACAAATTTCTTCATTCCCTTTTAGTAGCAACAAGTATTTATTTTGTGTTCATAAGTTACATTAATGTATGGGATATTCAATCATCTAAAAAACATTAATTAGACATGCTTGCTATCATTTTAGAGAAAGTTCCATAGAATAGTATGTTTGTCAGATAACACTTCTCAGACTCAATTTGTTGACTCATTTGTTCATTTATACACTCATCTAAACATTTCTTGAGGTTCTACTGTGTGGTAAGTACTGATTCTGAGTTTGTTAACAGGAGCATCTCAAAAGATATATGTTCTATTGTCAAATAAGTTTCAGAAACACTGTCTCATATACTTTCCCTTTTTTGAGTATAATATACATTTTTATGTATCAGACAGGCCTGTTCCATACTATTGTGTCTGAGATATTCTTTGTTTCCTTTTCTAGTTTCCAAAAATTACTGGAAATTTTGATTCTGCCAAGCCATCTTTCGAAGATGTGAAATGATAACCTCTGAAATCCTTGAGTATTGAAAGTCAGTGTTGGACCATCATGAGTATAATATGGACAAAAGAGTGACCTTCAGGACTATTGTTGCTGCATCCACTCCTAGTGGATACTTTTTAAGTAGAGGAACATTAATTGGACACCAAGTACATTGATCATGGATCCCTTAAAGAATCAAAATTCTGAATGTGCCAAGTTAGAAGCTTAAGCCAATGTACCAAATTAGATATAGGCAAAGATAATTTATTTTTAGTATTTGATTTTTTAATTTTTAGCTTTTTCCTATCCTGTAAGAGCAAATGCTACAATAAAATGTGTCTTCTTTGTGGGTAGTTCCTTTTTCTGACCTAATGCCAAGAACTGTGGGACTCATTGAGAGGGAGCGAAGAGATGACAAAACTAGTTTTAAGATACAAATTCATTAAAAAAATAAGTAAATAAGGGCCTCCCTGGTGGCGCAGTGGGTTAAGCAACGCACTATGAAGCAGACCGCAGCCACTGCAGCACGAGTTCAATCCCTGCTGCCGGCCAGGGAGGAGACCCATATGGCTTGCCAGACCTCTCCTGCTATGCCCGCTGCTCCCCTCAGCAGTGTGCTTCTGTTGATCTGCCTGTTCTGCTCCCCGCTCTGTCTGTGGTGGATCCTCTCATGCCCCCACACCTCTGGCCTGTACCCCAGTGCTTGTATGCATAAATAAATAAATCTTAAAAAAAAATAAGTAAATAAATTTGTCAATTGATTGAATCAGGTAGATGAAGGTAGAATTTATTTCTTGAAAAAATTGTATTTTCTGCTGAGACACAGGCTTCCAACAACATATTAAATCCCTCTTAAGAATGCAGAGATGTATAAAGTTTTAGAACATTGGGTCTGGGCAATCAAGTCAATCTGGTAGCAATAAGTCTAGATATAGGGAAAGATACTGATTTATTTTTAATATTTGATATTTTAATTTTAAAGTTTTTTCTTGTCCTATGAGAGAAAATGCTGCAATGATATGTGTCTTCTTTGTGGGTAGTTGCTTTTTCTGAACCTCACAAATTGGTGCTCAAGATAAATAACAGTTTGCGCTGTCAACTTACGATGCTATTCTGAAAGGAAATTAAAATAAGCACCTAACAGAATGTGACAGTAGCATTGACATTCTACAGATCTACATCATTTATGAAAAAATGATCCAACTGGAGAAATTTATGAATCTTTAAAAAAAGGGGACCTCATTGGAGAAGTTGTACTATTATCTGATATTCTACTAAAACACTTTCACAAATTCTCCAAAGGCAATTTCTTTTCACCTCAAATAAATCTTCCTTATAGACCATATAAATAGAATTGAACTAGTTTATAATGTTTCCATTTGCTTTCCTGCAGAATAAACTCATTACAGTTAGTCCATTAGAAAATGATATTAAAGGATTTAATTGCCTGTGCATATTAAATATGCTTAAAATTTAGGAAAATAAACAATTTGAAATTGAATAAACATTTTGCTATAATAGAAATGGAAATGTGGATCTAATACAAATCTGTAAGAATGTCGATACATAGCATAATATGCAATTTTCCTGTATGAAGCAAGTGGAAATTTTAGAATATAGAATCTAGACCAAACAAGGTAAAAATCCACTTTGGGTAACACATGTGGAATCACTAATTGATGATAGATGGTAATTTAGTTTATTTAGTCATTATCTTCAGATAGAATATAGCATTTATGATAATGAGGGGAAATTTACAATTGGCATGGAGTTCTGTTGGCCTGGGCATTCACCCCCAAGAGAGAATGTGTATTTGAATATGTATCCTCACACTTTCAGAATAACACATTTTAAACTTCTCTGACTGACAGCTGCCAAATTACCAGGATTCTGTGAAACGAAGCATTGAGCTAACAATTTAACACTAATTCGCAGCATAAACAAAACTGATGATCAAGGAAGTGTAATCAAGTCCCAAAGTCCTCAAAATGCTGAGAAACTTATCCTTGCCTTAATTCCAGTCTCACAAAAGCTTCTGGAGGATTCTTTTAGATTTGGTGGTCAGTTCATAGTAAAAGTAAGGCTTGAAACCATTTTCAAAGTCAGGTAAACAGTTATACAAATCTTGTTGTTTACTCTCACACAACACCTATGCATTGTGCTAGACTGCTGATGTATTGTGAGAATGGAATAAAAATGCCAGAATGAAATAGATACAATTTAGGGAAAAAAAAGCAGTCTTAACTTTTTTTTTTTAAAGATTTCTTTATTTATGCACACAAGCACTGGGGTACAGGCCAGAGGTGTGGGGGGGAGGGTGAGAGGATTCACCAGAGACAGAGTGGGGAGCAGAACAGGCAGATCAACGGAAGTACACTGCTGAGGGGAGCAGCGGGCACAGCAGGAGAGGTCTGCTGCGCCATGTGGGTCCCCTCCCTGGCCAGCAGCTGGGATCGAACTCGTGCTGCAGTGACTGCTGTTCACTTCATAGTGCATTGCTTAACCCACTGCGCCACCAGGGAGGCCCAGTCTTAACTTTTTAAGATAATTTTTTTCAAAACAGATTTTACCAGTTTGACTGGGAAAATGAAAGATTAATTGAATTCTAACTTTCTGTGTGTTCTGAACTGGTGAGAAAAAGTGAAAGAAACCTGGAAAAATACATACTTAGGGAGATTTTAGATTACAAATACATTTGTTTTCTAGAGAAACATTAAATCACAGAGACACAAAACTTGAGTATGTAACTTGTTAAAAAATCATGTTTTCTCTCTCCAGTTATTCTAGAGAACAAAACAAAACTAACTTCATGAAGTAAAAACCAGTTCCAGTCATTCTTGTCCTCTAACGGACCAGAGGGCAGTGTCTGGAATGTAGGAGATGCTGAGTCTAGATGCTAATATGTGTCCTTTGATTTACAAATTACTGGATATAGATAGTTCCATTTTTCCTGGATCTAATTTCCCTGAGTAGAACACCTCCATTCTGCTTGAGGTGATGAAATAGAGCTACTGCAGAGGCTTGCTATATAACCTATTGTGTTCATTTTACTTCATGTCAGTAGTGGTTCAGTCACAGGACAAGAGGTGGCATGTTTTTTTGAAGATAGAAATTTTGATTTCCCAATAACTCATCTGTACATGGAGCATAGTGGATGCTCGATAAATGTTTCCTGAATAAGTCAAATAAATTTTAGCTGGAGGACATGTGTCTACTCTAGCCCATGGTCGGTGCCCCCCATGTACTCAGGTCTCTAGAATTCCCTGTCCAAGTGGTCAATGTTTGCTTGCAAACAATGTTTGTGTGAACTTGTTCCCTGTTGCATTCTCCTAAGGGCAGACATTGCTGCTGGTATACACATCCCACCAAAGAAGTGAGCAAGAGGTGACTCTTTGCTGAAGGCATGGCAGGGTGAAGGCAGTGTATCTGAGGCTTGGATTGCAGCTGGAGTATAGCATCCATGTGCATGAAGTCTTTCCTGATGGACCAAGAACCTGGGGATGGTCCAAGAACCTGGGGATGGGCCAGGAAAGGGGGCAGTCTCTATATGCTGGAATGTTCTAGCAGTGTATTAGATTTTATTATGACAAATATGCAAGAAATAAATTAATTCTTGGTGCATCATAGGCAGTAAGATCAGCACCCATCCATTCAGTTACCAATTTATTGAGCACCTACTGTGTCCTGGTTACTCAACCTAAACACAAGAGATACAGCAGTGTCCAAAACAAAGTTCTTGTTTAAATAGGGTTTATAGTTTTGTGAGTTAAACAAAAAGCAAGTAAGAAAAATAAATGTGTAATAAAATTAAGGCATTCTGAAAGGACAGGAAGGGAAGGAGGTGTTCTGTATTATTTTAAGTAGCTTGTAGAGAAAATACCTTTCTGAAGAAATTTCTTTTGAAGAAAGAGCTAAACGAAAGGAAGAAGCAATCAATATCTGAGAAGGCATTTTCTAAACAAGAGAACAGAAAGTACAAAAAACCCTGAGGTGGGGACATCCTTGCCAGGTGCCAGAAATAGTGAGGTAGTCAGTCTGGTTGGCATGCAGTGAAATTGATTGACATGAAGTAAGGGAGAGAGTTGACGTTCACATCATGTAGTGTAGTCTGATTGAGGAGTTAGAATTTATTCTAAGTTTGATGGGAAAACATTGGAAAATTGCCATCGGTATTAGGATATTGCATTTAAAATATCACTGGTGTGTTTGTGGTGTGTGTATAATTAAATGGTTTATAGTTCAAAAATGGAAGATTTCAGTTGCTCCTGCAGTAATTCAGGTGGGAAATACAGTGACTTTGACTTGAAAGCTCAACAGCAATGTCTCAGTAGCATGTCACAAATTTTAAAAAAAGAAGGACACAATGGGCTTCTTTCAATTCTATCAGTATGACTCTGCAGCTGCATGAGTGATCTCATTTGGAAATAATGTCAAATTCTAAATTTGTGTGATTGTGAGTCCTGGGTCAAAAGGACCTTCTGCTCACTCCCTGAAGGCCTTGCAACCGGTCATAGTAGCCTCTTCGTACCTGTATGTACACATGAAACTTTCACAGATGTCAGCGAACCTCCATTCCCTGCATTATAATGCCAGGGATAACACTCTCCAAACTGCTATTTCTAATGCAAAGGCCCTGAGGGTCTTCCTTGGTGGAGACAATTTAAGCACTTTTCATGCAAATTTCTCTCAAGAACTTCCAAGCCTTCCTGTGCTATTGTTTCTACCTCTAGCCATGCTTTTAGGTCAAGTTGGAACACTTTTGTTACACTTTGGGAAAGAAGGAGGATTAAATTTCTCCAGGTTCATATTTCTCCCTACCAAGTCGATCTCTTAAAAACAGCCCGTTTGTAGGACCTCAGAGAGCTGCTTTAGAAAGAAAGAATTTCCTCAGAGTTTTTTCAAAATCTCTTATAAAGCATAAATAAAATCCTTTTTTTTTAAAAAAAGGAAAAGAGTTCGTTTTGTACATACATTTCTATGCCTTTTCTAGAGGTTTTGTTATATTAATTTTTTTGGTATTTTTTTGAGTTGCTATGATGTGGAATTTTTTCCCTTCTCACTTTCCTCCAAGGACATAATATTATTGCAGGCTTTCTACTAAAAGATAAAATTACTGCCACAAGTAGTGCGAAGTCACAGAGAGATCATATTCCAGATTGAATAGTTTCTGAACAAAGAGGATGCTTTTTAAAGATTCCACTAAATGTGACTTTCAAGGGCCAGTATAGGCAGTCTAGACACTAAAATTACCTCACCCATCTATGTATGGGAGGGGCCCTGGCTCTTGGGGAAGACCTCTAAGGATACACAGGGCGGTCAGCTGACAGTTGGAAAGAGTTTAGTGAGGGTCAAACTTCAGAAAGATTAGTTTTTCTTCCTTGTCCTATCACCTCAATTCTCAATAACTTCATATGTGAAATATATATGGAAAGTAAAAAGTGTTCTATTTATCTTTCAGTTTCAGTGTTCAAAGTATTCTCACATTTATTGCCACAAAACAGATATAAAAACATCTTGTAAATTGTGAGGCACTATGCAAATGGAAGTTGTTAGGTTTGTTAGTGCCTCTTTTTTTCTCATAAAATTCTAGGAGAGGCAGGTGTTAACATAAACTTCATTGTATAAAGAAGAAATTGGGACATGATCAGAAGATGTTAACTCAATATCCTTCCACTGAATGATTTGGGGCTTCTAGGGAGCCAGTCAAACATTCTTTGTATCTACTCTCTTCTAACTATAAAAACAGGTTGATGATGCATGCGTTTATGAATAAAAGGACGCTATGAAGCCATGAAACAAGTAACCTGATCCAATTTTCATTTGCATGGATAGCAAATGTTTTATGGAGCAAAACACCAGAGGTAGGAGAATTAGTTCTTAGTTGGTTACAACAGGTTAAGCGAGTAAAAATGTCTGAGGTTGTTAGATATTAGAATGCAGCAACAGGGAAACATTGAAAAGACATTTCAAAGACACAATTCACAGTTCTGGTGGTAGATAAGGTGAGGGGAATGATAGGAGAAGTTTCTGGCCATAGCTAAATTAATGGTGGTGTCATCTCCTAAGATAAATAAAATAAAATAAAGGCAAAGGTTTACGGAAAGATAGTCAATTATATTTTGCATATATTGTGTTTTAGCAGTCTAAGGGGTATATGAGAGAAATCCAGTCAGCACTTACATTTATGAATTTGGTATATAGGACAAAAAATCTTAGCAAGAGTTATAAATTTTGGAACTCATATATTGATGGTTAATGGAGACGATTATATTATTAACTTCTGTGGGGTAAAGTGTGGTGTCTTTCATATGTACTAGCTTAAATAATGAACAATTTTTTTGCATGTATCTATTCATTTGTGTGAAGAGTGAGTGCATAGCTTTTTCTGTTTTGTTTTTTTTTTTTTCTTTCAGATTTTCAAAAGCACTGGTGACAAAAGAAAAAGAAGTTCAGAATTATTGGTATAAAGTGAGAAGAGAGTTTAAAACAAACACATTGTCAAGAAATAGTCTTTTTTTTTTTAAATACTTTTATTTTTTTTTTTTAAAGATTTATTTATCTATGCACACAAGCACTGGGGTACAGGCCAGAGGCGTGGGGGGTGAGAGGATTCACCACAGAGAGCGGGGAGCAGAACAGGCAGATCAACAGAAGTACACTGCTGAGGGGAGCAGCGGGCACAGCAGGAGAGGTCCGCCGCGCCATGTGGGTTCCCTCCCTGGCAGGCAGCAGGGACTGAACTCGTGCTGCAGTGACTGCGGTCTGCCCCACAGTGCCCCGCCCAAACCACTGCGCCACCAGGGAGGCCCCAAGAAATAGTTTTAAAAGGATATTTTAAAGGAGAGCCAATTAAGTGAAAGAAAATCTGGTCCATTGGGGTTATGTTATTGTGATTTTGTCAAGATCTACTTAAAATGAACTGGCTGGGGCAGAAATCTTTATACTAAGAGGTAACTGAGAGGTAAGAAAGGGGATCATTAAACTTCAAAATAAGAAAAGCCTAAGGTTTAACTAATTCCATGATTAATAATGAGATTTGATTTTGTAGTTTGTAAAATGGGTCGATCAATTTTCTACCTTTCTTGTACCCATTCTCCTTTCATTTTTTTTTGGAACTCTGCTTAATTCCCTCACTATTCAGCGATATCTCTCTAAAAGAAAAGTCAGATGAAGAAATAAAACTTTGTCCTTATGCCTACATAGAAATCAAAACCTGTAGAATTTATATTAGATTTTGAAAGAGAACTTACAGATGTTTATAGCCATAGCTACAATTAACATAATAGTTGAATTCAATTATATTGGGAGAATCACCTAACTAGATGAAAGCAGGAAATCTGTACCTTCAGAGAGTTTGGGGTTTCCAGGCAAGAGTCTCAACCTAATTATAACCAAGCTAGTAATTACAGTGACCAGTCTAATGGCTTGAGGAGAACATCCTGGTAAACCAAAGAGTAAGTTGCTAAATATTTAATTTTCGAAAGATTGCTTTAGCATCACAAAGTATTGTTAAAAGTAGTTTTTTAAAAAAAATAATAAAAGGGATAAGGATATGTTGATAATGTGTTTTTTTCCTTGATAACATAAAATTTAAAGAGACTTTTTTCTATGAAGTCTATTATGACAGAATTGAAAATTCTCCCCCCACCTCCATATGTAACCATCATAGTTCATGAAACACTGGTGTGTTCTTTCATATGTTTATTTTCCTATTTACATCATACACATCTTGGGAGCAGGAACTGTATCATATTCATCTTTCTATTCCCAATTGCTAGCACAATAATTAAAATTTAATAAATGCATTGGGTCAGTGAACAAATTTTTTATTATTATTATTATTTATATATATATTTGACATCAATTGTAATCCCCATGTATTCCCCATCACCACATTACCAGAGTACCATCACCTCAGTCCCCCCATGCTCCTGTCTCCCCTCAACCCTCCCCCTCCCCTTTCCCCACCAAGTGTCCCCAATTTGTCCTTGTCTTTTCATTTTTGGTTTTTGTTTCTTTCTTGTTGTTATTATTATTATTATTGTTCTTATTCCTTTCCT
>JAGFMF010011381.1:2208077-2291090 GCA_019455555.1 Galemys pyrenaicus
TTAGGTTGTTTCCAGGTCTTCCCTATTGTAAAGCGTGCTGCTATAAACATAGGGGTGCAGGTATTCTTTTGAATCAGTGTATTTGTGTCTTTTGGGTATCAAATTTTTTATTATTGACCCACTTGTATCTACTAGTCTCATTTCAAATTTCCATTTGCACAAAAAGAATTGGAATTTTTCTGTTGTCTTATAGTTAGAGATAACTTTTTTTCCCCACAATGCATATGGAACATTATTAATAAGACAATGGAAAAGGAAATGTTACTATTCATTTGAAATGCAAAGAGCAAATAAATAGCCCTTAAGTAACAGACATTAAATGTTACATATATGTCAAATAGTAACAAGAGTGCTTTTCTTAGAGTTTGAAACATTGATGAGTGAGATTATTACAGCATTCAAATATTTTTAGGATAAAAAATAATTTTGTGTATTAACAGGAGCAAATAGTGAAGTAATAGAATCACTTCTAATGAAGACACACCTTAACTTCAAAGCTTATTGTTTGACATTTTACAAGAGTGATTAGAATACATATGACTGGAGGAGAGAATCAGTAGTCTCTTTTGGTTGCAGTAAGTACATTTTTTGTAACTTCTTAGCTCCTCAGGGACCCCTTCAGAACTTAGTACTATTCTAGACCAAACATAACAAAACAAAACAAAACAAAAAATTTAAATGAAAGCAACACACATATACATTCACTGAATTGGATATTTGTTTTGTCCTAGTTTATCTTCAGTCGCAATGAAAGGGGCAACCAGAACTTTCAAAGTGATTTTGATCTAATTATAATTAACAATAATACATGAAAAGATGAAATCTCATTTCATGTTTAATTAAGCCAAGAGGCAATTGATTAACATTTAAAAACAAAATGTGGGTAATACGCACCCAAAGCTTCATGTGGATTTAAATATATGGAATGTGTGATTTCAGAATGATTTTATAGGATCACCAAGTCCTACAGCTCTACATTTCTAATACTTCAGCAATTTTACTAAAAAGTGTTAAGGAATGGCAATGTCATTCATTTTTTTATGTCATCTTTCATCTATTGGGTATCATGTCCTGAAATCTAGTGATAATAAAAAAGCAGTTTTAAGGATATGAAATGGGGAGGGGGAGGGATGTTGCACTAGAAAATCATGCAAATATTTATCTGCTTATTAGAATTCTGAGTGAACTTTTCTATCTATAACAACTTCCAGGAAACCTTACAAGAATTACTTTGCTTGTGGAATTTCTGACCCTTGTTCTTGGCTGATTTACTGTGGTGTCAATAATATTTGCAACTACTGTGTGAACAGGTTTTCCTACAGAGATTCTTAAGTCAGAATCTGAAAGTGAGGAAATGGTTCATCCCCCTACCCCCATCATCTAAACACATTAAAATGAAGTTGCTGTGATGAATTTTCCATCATTAAAATTAATGTGCTTAGAAAAGATTTACCTCGAGGATGGTTTTTCTGAATTCACCTCTACTTTCTGAGAAAAATGATTAGATTGCTTTCCCAACCCTCCCCACTTACAAAAGAAAAAAAAAACAAATTTAAGGTTATTTTAAAAATTGAATATTTGTATTGTTTAATTTGATCTCACTAATTCTTCCTTATTTATTTATCTAGACCTGATTCACCTGCCTCCAGACTCAAAGCCCACTGTCTGTTCTACTGGAAATTTAATTGGCATATCAAACTCAACATGTCCAAAAGTGATGTTTAGTCCTATCACTTTGGGTAGCTTTCTTTCCCATAGCCAACTCCCTTATAGCAAAATGCGCCACAATCTATCCAGCAGTTCATGTAAAAAAATCTAGGAATCAACCTCCTATTTACAATTCATTTACATTCAGTCAATCCTTCAGAAGTATTATTAGTATTGCTCTCAAAACATATGTCCACTCATCAGTACCACCTCAGTCCAAACTATCATCAACTTTCACCTAAAATGATGGCAATTACCTCCTGAAACTGTCTCCCTTTTTTCACTTTTATCACTCTGCAATCTATTCTCCATTCAGCAAGCAATCTTTTAAGGATATAAGTCAGAGTGTACATTCACTAACTAAATACTGTAATGGCTTCCCACTGCTGTCACCTTCCACAGCCTGCAATGTCTCTGTGATTTGGACCCAACCTGCCATTCATTCCCTTCACTCACTTACCCAGAGGCCCATCCTTGAACATGATGAGCTCACGTCTATTAAAGGAGTGAAACCTACTCTGATGACCAGGATCTTCACATTTAGTTCTTTGTTGTTTCTTTTCATTTGGGGTCAACACAAGAGTCCACTGCTCAGCTGTCTTCTATAACCATCTAAAATAAATAAACTGAAAGCTTTCTATCCATCTTCTTTCATTGTTATTATAACTATAATCTTTTATTTTCTGTTTTAGTTTATTGTTCAACTCTCCCAATCAGAAGATATCTTCCAGGAAAACAGGCATTTGGTCTAACTACAGTGTCCATAGCAGCTGGCAATGTTGGCCTAAAGTAAACACTTGCAAGTATTTATTTAATGAACAAGTAAATGGATGTAGCTCGAAAAATTTTATCCTTTTTAGTGATTATTCTTTTATTTTATCACTTTTAAATAATTAATTTTTTATCGATTTACCATCTGTATGCTGGCAGCACTTTATCAGTTTCAGGAACAGAAATTTTAAATGAGTTAATTTGTAAATTTACCAATAAATAACATTAAAAGTAACACCAGGCTGAGTCTTTGTGAAACAATTATTAGTGTTTTAACTACAAAGGGCCTAATCGACCCAAATCATAGTATTTTAGTAGTCAAAATGCATTGTACTGGCTCTGGGAATTTGGGTCTTGAAGTATCATAATGTACACAATCAAAACTTTTGAGGCTATTGGTTGAGATGAACTCCTTGAAAACCAAAAAATCTGGGGCTGGAGTAAAAGACCCTGACAAAGGAGCAAGTATATAGATAAATGGAGTGAGAGTTGTTCAAAGTTCTGATAGCAAATGCTAACCAGGGTAGTGAAGATTCAGGTGAAAACACCCTTAGGGGAATCTACCTAAGTGACCTGATTTGAGAGGCTATTACACTGAAGGTTTGGGGGGGGGGGCAGTTAAGATTTATTCTTCTAGAATAATAACTTGCAAATGGAGTCTAAGCCTTAGACAGAGTTCTCTCTTTTAAAGAACATCATGCCTTTTTATCATGATAGGTAACTGACAGAGGGAGGGAAGGCAATACTCACAGGGAGTATGGAAGACAATGCCTTCAAAAGAAATACACATGGAGTATAAAATTTGCAAAAGGACAGATGAGATCCTGACATGATTCAAAAAAGCATATAAAACAGTAAAGAGTGACCTGCACTCATAAAAGTTGGTAGCAAATTTCAAGCCAAAGACACAGGCACTCAATCGATCCTATTATCCACAGCAACATGGCAAATGTTAACCTTGGATGCTTCTTCTCATCACCCAGCAGTCAGAATTTAATGTGTGAATTTAGAATAGAAACTCATTTCACTCTCACACAACATAATTATGAGGTAAATTTTCTGGAAAACCAATGCATGTAATAGATTCAAAAGTCAAATGGAGTGATTTTTAAATTATTTGCTATTTTGGGTTATTCAAAATAGCCAAATGTTGATTTTATAGTTATATCATCACATATTTGAAATGAATGAAAGAATAAATGAATTTATATAAAGTGAAATATTATAGTGGAGTGGTAATTGGCTACAAATAGAAAGGTGGGGCAGTCTGCTATATAAGCTCTTATTTCTGGCATAATTTTCTGCTTGGAAATGTATAAACATTATATATATTCATTTATAAATTTTATATAATTATATATATAAATTAATTCATATCTGCAATATAGAAATGTATATACATAAAATTTATAAATTTTCTATTTGATATATATTTAAATGATTCTATATATATGTGTAAAATTAAATGAATTTCAAGCTAGAATTCATCTGTTTTATTATCTAGTGCAATCTTTCATTATTGCAGGGTTAAATACTTGTTTTTGCTTTTAAACATACACTCAAACATAATCAAAACTACTGTGTAAAGTGTGACTAAGGAATCTTAACCCCCAAGATGTTCTGAGTTTTGGCCAAGGTCAAAATGTTGGCTTAGAGTAGAGCTGGTATAGTTCTGGACTCCTATGGGTAATGGTCTCCTAAGAAAAGTATATTACTATATCTATCACTAGATATTTCAAACCAATTTATCTAGATTATTTAAAGAGATTACTTACTGGTCTCAGGTGGTTGTTTTTAGTATTATTTTAATTCCCTTTCATTCTGAAAAACATCTGCTAGAAAAAACAAGGAGTTTGATCGATTTTTCCTAAAATTCGATCTACAATAATTTAACAAGAACTTTAATTGTTGGAGAAATATTCTTAAATTCCCAACCCATTTTTTTATTCTCTGGGCCACATAACTATGGATGAACTTATATGTCTAACAAAATAGTTTTGTCAGTTCAGCATCCATAAGTTCTAAAAAATATTTTAAATACTATAATAATTTGTCATTTTTTATGGATTTTTGGAGCCAACAAGTGGAAATGTCTTTATTTTCTTTAGGAACTTTGGAACGACTGTTGACACCTGATTTTCCTTTGGCAGATGATAAGACAGAATCTTCATTAACAACAGGTAGGAAATGCCAGATACAGGAAAAATGACAAATGAGTGAGATGAGTTCATATCAAGTAAAGATAAAGGTTAACAAAAATGATCTTTTCCTCGTAGTTTGCAAAATAACTTCAGTCTGTTTTTGTTATCCACAACACTTCCCAAAGCATGACATTAAAAAGAAAATAGTGATATATATATATATTCTGCATGTTTTATTCTGTATGTTTATGCATGTTCTATGAAACACTATTATTCACCTGGTAATCACATTGCAATTTTGATAGTTACAGCTTTAATAGTAAAAGGAGATATATAAGCCTCATATTTGGGGAAATACTAAAAAAAGGTATTCACAATGTGAATTTCTTCCATTAGGGCCAGCAATCATAATCACATCTCAGACTGTTTCAGATGTAGGCTCATAACCAAGAACTTGAGAACAAAGTCATCCATTTCATTTCTTGTGGACCTATTGTTATTTTTCCTTCTTGCTCTTACTTGTTGCCAACCAAGTTTGGTGGCAAAGAAGGGTTGGATGAGATTGAACCTAATATGCTGACCAGCAAAGCATACTGGCTATTGCTTCTGCACACTGTCCCTTCTTCTCTTTGGTGAGGATATTGTTATTACTCATTTATATATATATATATATGTGTGTGTGTGTATGTATTATATATAGTAAACTGCCCAATCAGAGAAATTCAAAATGCTGAAACTCAAAAAAATGGATAAGAAACATAAGATTAAATCATCTCACATTTCTACTCCAAAGTGTCTCTCTGAAGAATACAAAAGCACTAATTTCATTAATTTGAAGTGATATTTGTACATCTATGTTCACTGTAGCACTATTACAACATAAGTCACAAAAACAACTTAAGTGTCTCATGATAGATGAGTAGATTTTAAAAAAGATGCATATATACACAATAGAATACTAGTCAATAATGGAAAAAGATAAACTCATGCCACTTGCAGCAACATGGTTGGAGCAGGATGGGATTATGCTCAGTGAAATAAGCCAGAAAGAAAAGGGAAAATATCGGATGGTTTCACTTATAGGAGGAATATAGAAGAAACAAATCAGGGACTAAGGAAAAAAATTAATTACAATAAATTAAAAATCAAAATAGACAGCTATAAATAATTTTGTCATAATAATATCTGAGATATTCCCTAGGGGAAGATGAGGGAGAAGGAACAAAATGGGGTGGGAGGGGAAGAGTACAAGGGACTATGGTGATGGTGCACAGGTGAATTGGTGATGGGAATTTCATGGAGATGAGCAATACACACTGTGCAAAAATGAAAAATAATGTAAGCCAGGAGAAGAAAGATAGATACTGAAGAGTCACTTTATATGTGGTATATAGAGAAACCAAACAAGGGGTTAGACAAAGGCAAATACTAAAACCAACACTTGAAAGCTGACCGTAGATCTGAGGTTGTGGTGGAGGACTATGGGTGCTTTTGTGGTGGAAGACCTATAATGACCACATTTAAGGAGAGAAATCCTATATTATCAAATTATTAACAAAGATGTGAAACAATGACACTTCACTGATTAAAAAAAAGGTGGGGAGAAGTGGGGCGGAGAAGGAACCTCCCTGGTGGCCTAGAGATTGTCTCGTGCTATCACCAAGATGGCCTGAATTTGATCTTCGGCCAGGGAGCTAGCCCACCAGGCTCAGCAGACCTCTCACATGCTGCTTCCTTCAGCAGTGTATTTCAGTAGATCCGCCTGTTCTCTTCCCCACTCTGGTGAATCTTCCACACACCATACCTCTGGCTTGCACATAGTTCTTCCATGCAAAAATGAATAAATAAAATATTTAAAAAAAAACAAACAAAAAACCCCAAATACAATCCCTGCTAAGACTTTAGTATGTATCAAAAGTAACCAGAAAGGCATACAATAGGTTCTATATTTGCTTTTCTTAATAGTTGAATTATAATCAACTCTCACTTCAATAGATTTCTACATCATTCCTTAATTGACTTCATCCAACTCCATTTTATGACTACACTATGATTTGTTTAACCAATTTTCAGGAAATACAAATCTAGAGTTTATTTTTGTTATTATTAATAATAATATCATTAAATGACATATAATGTCTTATTTTTCAAATGAGAATAATTAGTTGGGGGGGCCTTCCTGGTGGCACAAGGGGTTAAACTGAAGCACTATGAAGCTATCCACAACCACTGAAGCATGAGTTCCATCCAGCCAGGAAGATGGCCCACATGGCACAGTAGACCTCTCCTGTCTGCTTGCTGCTCCCCTCAGCAGTGTATTTCAATACATCCGCCTGTTCTGCTCCCCAGTCTGTCTTTGGTGAATTCTCTCCCGCTGCACCTCTGGCCTGTATCCTAGTTATTGAATGCATAAATAAATAAATTAAAAAGAAAAGCAACTAGGTCCCAACTCTTAAAAAAAAAAAAAGACTACTTAGTAAAGGAAAATAATTAAGAAAGAAGCATCTTTTTTGTTTTAATGAATAAACACACTCATTAGAATAAAGGGGTATAGAAGTTATTAAAGTATCTTTTGCTAGTTTGGTGTAGCTTGAATTAATGTTGAATTAATCACTGAATTAGTTCTAGCTTACTAAAAGTAACTGGTTTATATATTTTTTACATTCTGAGTTATAGTTCTACCACATAATCATAATATTAGAAAATCAACACATTTATTTTTGCAGTTTTTATTCCCAGTAATAACTATAAAATGTAGTACAGGGATCTTCTTTAGCAGTCAATTAAATAAGAGGCACTGAGTTTGAGTTTTGAATTAAAGTAAATTGGCAAAGAGTTATATGATCCCCTAATTAAAAAATAGGAGCTGATAAATAGTATATTTTGATAGCATTCTCATATCAAACCATATATTTTAAAATGTGATATTTCAATGTTTTGAAGAAAGGAAGTATTTAGAAATTTTTAGCAAGAAAAAGAATAGACTGCTCAACTACAATGGTTGTCAATGGTGACTAAGTACAATGATGCAGTAGAAGCCTATTCAAATATGGATTTAGGGAATAAGGGTAAAACTTATTTTAAACTTAAGTAAATGTGTTTTCTAAAATATACTGACAACACCAGTGAGCTGATTTTAAACAGGGAAGAACTGAATTTATTAACAAACAAGATTCTGTCTAATGAGTTTATTATATGTAAAACTACATCTTATGCTTTTCTACTCTAAAAAAAAAATCAGGGCTTTTCACATTACTACCCAATTTTCATCACTAAGCAATTTAAACTGAACACACACGTACACACATATAAATAATTTTTGCAAATCTGTAAAACCTTTCTTTACTATCTTGATGAGTTCCACTCTAGTCAATTATCTTTATAAACTTGAACATTATTAGTAAGGATGTTCCTATATTAGAGTTATGAAATAGGTTGATAATTTCATATTAGATGCTATTGCTCTGTCAGGCAGGTATATTTCATAGGCAGTAACACAAAATCAAGAGACGCTTCCAAACCAAGAACACATTTTGTTGCTATCTTTTAAGAAAAGAAATATTATTTCTTTTTCTTGGAATTAATTTCTTTGACTTTCAGCTGTAGCATCTTCTACTTTACTCTCCCCAAACCTAATACAACGCCATACATATTATGAATCAGAATACAAGTCTTTTGAAAAATTATATAAAACAGCTGCTTACAAGTTTCCTTTTTTGTTTTATTGGTTAGTTGCAAGTGGTTTTTTACATAAACTCAGAAATGCAGAGAGAATGTCTATAGCCACATCCAGTACTCTGCGGTACATTATTAGAAGAAAAGTACATATTGTTTTCAAGATTGGATTATTTAAAACAGATGCACAGTATGATAATACAATAAGAAATACCCACACTAAGCTGTACATTACCACATCTTTGAACACTTTTTGCATTATACAGATCATAAAAATATACTGTGCATTTTGAGATTGTCATGACCAGTGGATAATGATGTCAGTGGCAACATAATATTAAAAATGTGAAAAAAAATTCTTGTTGCATTTACTCTACTTTTGGGATACAATTCTAGTATCAGTTTTAAAATGTTATATTCTTTGTTACCAGAATACATCTCCACAAGCAGCCACTGTTTAAGACACTAAAGCTCTGGTTTCAGCATATATATATATATAATATATATTATATCATTATATAAGTTAAACTTACACATAATGATTTTGCAAAGGATTTTTAAATTATGACAATTTCATAGATTGTATATATGGTGATTCCCTTCCCATCCAGCTTGATCCCATTCCTTACATTTTCTAATCATTCAAGTAGAATTGCATGTGATAGAAAATAAAATATTAGCAATGAGATCGGAAATAATTCTTATATCTTGATAATACTGTGGTTTAACACAAAAATAATGCATTCTTCCTTCCACATTCCCTGAAAAATCACAAAACTCTATTAACCCTCTCAATTCAACTGTGAAGCAAGTTTGGTAATTTTTAAAAAGTATTTCAAAATTATGACAGGTATTGGAGGAATTCTGTATGAGAACATTAAGAAGCTTAATTTCTACAAATAACTCTCTTGTATTCTCATTAAATAAAAGCTTGCTCTTAAATGAGTAAATGACCGTAGTAGCCACATAACATAGCTATCAGCCTGGAGTCAGTAAGTTGAATATTAGTTCTTGGTGGAGAAGGGGGAAAGGGAGTTTGTGTGTTGATTGCCTGTGTTTAGCTCTACCCTTGGTGTTTCTACATCTCATCTTGATTTATCTTCATGTCTCCATCTGGCAGATATTTATGTTCCATTTAACATGTTTGCAACCAAGAGCTGAATGATTTGATGTAACCTGCTCCTAAGTGGCAGTGCTAGGAGAGACATCTGAATTTGCAGGAAAGATTCATCCTTGGTCCATTAAAATATACTATTTCTGGTTCCATCACTTAAAATTGAACTTTTTTCACTTTATTTTGCTTATGAAGAAGGTGGAAAAAATGCTACATTACTTACCTCCCAAGGTATTTTAAGAATCAATGCAATGCAAAACAATTGAAAACTACGTGGAGTTTTATAAACATAAGAATTAACAGAATAATCAGCTAGATTTCACTAGCAATAAAAGTCAGAGACCATATTCTACCATGTCCATTCTCCCTTTGTTCTCTCTACATTTGTTCTTATACAAAAGCTGCCCAATCGAAGGACTAAAGTCAGATCCAGTATATATCTTCTTTTTCTCCTTCTGTTTAGTCTTCAACTCACTGTATTAGGATGTTTCTTCCTTTACCTGATGAACACCAGTCTTTCACTGACACATTTGGTGCCTTTGCCCCTTAGGAAAAACGCATCCCTTCCTCTGTGGGGTTGGTTTCATGAACAGAAAACATACTCGTGTCTTTGTTCAGTCGATAACTTGTACAACTACATTTGGTAAGGTTGGTAAGGCCATCCATGATCTCTTATAGGTGAAATGCAATGGATACTTTTTAAACTTCATCTTATTTAACTTCTTAGGGACATTTGGCACTCTGATAATAGAATCAATCTCTTTTCCAAATGAAACTGATGCCAAAATCTCCTGACTCTCCTTCTAACGCTCTGGCAGTTTCTCTTAGTCTCCTTCATATTTTCTTCTTCCTTCAGTTGCCTCTTGGTGCCACCTGTCTTGAGCTGCCTTTCTTTTCACTCCATATCATTAATGGTCAACCCATCAGGTGGAAATATATGGAGTTTGGGATAAGTTCTGAAGCTGGTTGAAGGATATGATAAACCTACCAAACCCAGACCTTAGTGGAAGATTGAGCACACTTTTGCAGCAAAGCATTGGTGTTGTTCTCATTTACATTGTTCACTTAAACCTCTTGTGTACTACTCCGCCCAGTACTGTCCAAAAGGAGGTCCTACAGACATAATATGGGAAGGGCTGGTGGTGACATGGGGCATCTCATTCATGTCCAAAATTAACAACTGTCACAAGGTCTAGTACATAATAGGTATTGAGGAAATATTTATTGAATTAAATGAATACCCCCCAACATACCATTTTGAGGTGTTAAGCTGTAGAAAGAGTCATGCTAAACTCTGGACCTCAGACTCTCCATGTGTAAAATGGAGAAAATTATAATAACAGTGCTTTCTTAGAGGTGATTGTGAGTGTGATTAAATATTTTTGTACTCTGAAGTATGACATAAAAGTAAAGGTTAAAAGTTTAGGAAAGTCTTGTTCCTTAACAAATTGTACCCAGATAGCAATAATTTAATGACTAAAAAGGAAAAGTCAATTTTCTCATTGACAATTTTTTTCAATAAAGTAAAACTAAATTGTGGGAATTAATTTAAATAAGATACTTTCACCTTGAATCAAAAGTTAAAATCTTGTTTTCTGCATTCTACCTACGGTTGAAAAATATGCTCATCTTTGTTCTGTTGCTTCCCTGAGTGGTACATGAAGCTCATGGCTTCTGTTCTCACTTCTGTGCTGCTGGCTTTGATACTATTGTCACCTGGTCTTTGTTCTACTAATTCTCTGCATTGTTCTCATCGAAGTGACCAAAACTGTCTTTCTACTAAATTAGACACTTTCAGCACTTATCTTACTTGACCAACTTAGCCGCATTTGACACAGTTGACCATCCTTCTTCATTGAAATGTTTGCTTAACTTGGCATCTGTATTGTATCCTCCTGATTTTCCTTCACAGTTAAAACAATTTTCCTTCTGAACTGGAGGGGATCAGGTAAGTGAAATAAGGCAAGGGGAGAAAGACAAATACTGGATGGTGTCACTTATTTGTGGAATATATAGAAACAAAACAGAGCATCAGAAACAACCAAACCAATAACAAAGCTTAGAAATATGACCACAGAACTGAAGTTACCAGAGAGTGGGGGAAGCACAATAAACTATGTGGGTAGGGAATGAAGTGAGGAGAGAGCACAATGAACAATGGTGGAGGATTATGGGCATGTGGTAGTGGGTGTGATGTGGCAACATACACCTGAACGGTGATATCCTATACTGCTAAGTCATATATAGCACTGTAAATCAATACTGCCTCAATAAAAAGTAAATAAAAATATTCACAAGAAAAAAACACCACAAAGTAAAATAAATCCTTTTATGGAATCTTTGAAATTAAAGAGTAAAATAAAATATTGTAACTCTAACTAAATAACCCCTTCCTTTCAAAAAATGTTTTTCTCCATGTCTATTCAAAGAAAACTTTTAAATTATTGCAGCTTGTATCAATCAGTTACATTCTAAAACATTGAATAAAGTAAAAGTATTCATCAAAACCTAGAGGTTTGTTTGTTTGTTTCAGTCTACCTTCACTACCACAATAATCTCACACACTCTTAGCTTTTTTTCATGGTCTATCTGTATACTATTCTCAAATCTTTTCTCCAGTCCAGACTAGTCTTCAGCGTTTCACATGCAAATATTTAATTGCCTTCTTGAAAATACCCCTTAGATGCCCATAAAATTTAAACTCAATCAAACCCATCATCCTTACCCTACACCAGCCACTCTCCCTGTTGTATTCCTTGTAAGAGTTAAAGTTTAGTGAAAGAAAATACATTAGTGTAGCTGTCTTAAGCAGAAGGAACATAATTAGAATCTCTGCACATGTTGTTCCTTCTACCTGGAGTCCCTACTCCATGCCTCAGCTGGTGGCAGCCTGCCATCTTTGTTCAGTCAATTCCAACTAATCCTAAAGTTCTAATTTAGATGTAATTTAGTTTTGGAAAATTCCCTGACCCTCGAAGTGTAGGCAAAGTGCCTGCCTATATGTTTTGTCAGCAATCAGTCACAGATACTCTTCTATTATTATATAGATTTGTTACATAGTATTATAATTACAAGTATATCTCAGTCCCTTACTAGGCTTTAAGACTCCACTAGAGCAGGGACCATATCAGTTGTACTTGTCTTTGTTTCACAATTCCTAACAAAATGACAGGATCAGATCATTTCATGCCTCTACTCTGGCTCATGCTGCTTGAATTATTCCCTTCACCTTCCCAATGGCACACATTTTCTCAACCTTCCTGACTCAGCTCAGGTAATAGATGCACTATAAATTTTTTGTGACCTCCCAGGTAGAATGTATTCCTTTTTTCTTAAAGATCCTTGTCTTTCTTGGGGATTATTTGCTTATAATAAAAACGAACAACTATTTTCAGTGAAAATTAAGACTTCATTATGAAGATATAAACTGCTATGGTTAGATATAGCCATAACAGTGTCTAAAATCTTGAAATATTTCTGTAATAATTGGAAAATAGTCACTGCCTGAGTTCCTACAATGGCCGTCCCAGCCACCTCAATCACTTCTCCTGGAACTTGCCACACAAACAGGCACCAAAGAATGCACACCTGGCATACCACAGTGTCTTCTGTATCCATCTCCAGCACCATGGATAGTGGTACTAGGAACTGGAGCATGAAAAAAAACCCAATTCAGGCCTCTGACCTCATCTCCCTCAGTGCATCTGCTTGTAGTTTTGTTCTTTGCATATTGACTTTCCAACATCTCTGAGCAGATGAGGGCAAATATGTTATTTTAGTTCAGTCTGTGATAACAAAGTTACACTGACTGGATAGTTTATAAAGGACAGAAATCAGTTTTCACAGTTCTGGAGGCTGAGAAGTTCAAGATCAAGGTGCAAGCATAGTCAGTCTGGGGAGGGCCCTGTTCCAGGTCCATACCTGGCACTTTCTCACTGTGTCCTTAAAATGGGAAAGGGCTATGGAGTTCTGTAGGATCTCTTATAACACTAATCCCATTTATGAAACCTCACTTTCATGACCTAAGCACCTCCCAAAGGCTCTACTTCTTAATAGCATCATCTTTGGGGTCGATATTTCAATATGAATATTGAATAGACACAGATATTCATATCTTAGTATGTGATTACCAAACTTCCTATTTCTTTCCAGCACAGCAGAGACTAACTAACATATGTGATTACTAACTTAAATTCCTGGAGAAAAAGTCTGTCTGAAGACAGGTGACAGTGCTGGCCCAATAACCTATGGTTCCAGGGTAAGATTATTGCATTTATCTAACTCTCTACCTACAGTGGTTATTCTCAGAGAAAGGTACACAGGATAAGTACTTACATCAAAAGATTTCTTCTACATGCCTCTGAACAGCTTAAAGCACCTTTTTACACATAAATATTTATATCTTTCTAACAATCTTGAGGGCAGAGGTTAGACTTATTCATATTTTTGCACCCCCAGTGTCTGGTATAGTATATAACACAAACAGGTGTTCAGTAACTATACCTTTAATGAATAAATAAAATAATAAAATGATGGGGGAAGAGAAATTAGAGATAACCATGTAGTTTAGTATTTCTTTAGATGTACTCCAAGGCACATGAATCCTATAGAACACTTTAATCAGAATTTTTTTCTGTAAAAAAATCATAGTAAAGACTGTAACTATTGGGCCTCCCTGGTGGAGCAGTGGGTTAAGTAACGCACTATGAGGCAAACCGGAGACACTGCAGCACGTGTTCGATCCCTGCCACTGGCCAGGGAGGGGACCCACATGGTGCAGCAGATCTCTCCTGCTGTGCCCACTGCTCCCCTCAGCAGTGTATTTCTGTTGATCTGCCTGTCCTGCTCCCCGCTCTGTCTCTGGTGAATCCTCTCACCACCCCCCCCCCACACCTCTGGCCTGTACCCCAGTGCTTGTATGCATAAATAAATAAATCTTTAAAAAAAAAAAAAAGACTGTAACTATTGCAGGTCCCATACAGTCTTTGTCACATATTCTCCCTTGCTAATTTTTTATATACCCCTTTTAAAATAATAATAATAAAAACATCTTAGCTCATAGACTGCATAAAGGCAGACAACAGGTTGCATCTGGGCCATGGGCTGTGGTTTTCTGATGCTTGTTTTATGTGATCAGGTAAGTTTGGTATGGCAGAGAGGGTAATGCCCCTAAAATATACATGTCCTACAAAGGTGACAGTGCACTGGTGGAATGGTGATGGGAACTCCATGGGGACTACGACTGGTGTCAAATACGTATAAATAAATTAATAAAAAATAAAATAAAATATACATATCCTAGTTCTGAGAACCTAGAAATGTTGTCTTACATGAAGGGGAAATTTGCTAATAGGATTAGGGTGTGAACCTTGAGAAAGTTAGATTATCCAGACGGGCCCAATTTATCACAAAGATCTTATAAAAGAAATGATTGGAGTCCGAGAGAGAAGAAAGAGCACTGGAATGCAACATTACTGCTTTTGAAGATGGAGGAAGATTCTGCTAGTCAAGAAAAACACACAGCTTCCAGAAACTGAAAAAAAATCAAGGGAAGAGATTCTCCTTCAGAGCCTCCAGAAGCACTAAAGTAGTGCTGACCCTTTTCAGACTTCTAACCTCCTTCTGTAAAATAATACATTTATATTGTTTTTAAACCACTAATTTGTTACAGCAGCAATGGGACACAAATGCCTTTGGAATTGTGTATATTTGGAAGCATATATTCCCCTTTTAAGATTTTTTAAGATATTAAATGCAATACAGGTTTTAGTAATCTTGTTAGAGAACACTGTTTACATTTAATAACAAGAGTTTTCCAAAATAACTTTTCGTGGACACTTGTCTTGACTGTCCAGCATTAATTTTTTTATTTGAACTTGAGTTGTTTTCTATGAACATAATTCCTCTCCCTGCATATGATTTGGAATGGGCTGACCCCATTTCCCAGAACAAGCATGTGATTTATGTCAGCTCACAAACTCATCTGCAGTTACAGCAACTGCTCAAGGATGGGCACAGGATCCACTGCCAGGGGATGTGAATCAGGCAAGCACCTTTCCAGTATTTATTCTAGTTATAGTTATATATATTGTTAAGATAATAGGAAGTAGGTTCGAATCAACTGGTTCATGAAAGGAATTAATAAGGAAATGAGGCCAGCAGTGAAAACTACCAAGTTGTATTAATTTTCCCTTTTTGCTAGGGCAACATAGCAGAAACTTTAGGCTTAAAACAATGAAAATTTACCTTTGAGTTCTGGAAGTCAGAAGAGTGATACAGGTCTAGCTTAAAATCAAGGAGTCAGCGGGGCTGTCTTTGGAAGTTCTAAGAGAATCCATTTCCAGCTTATTTGGGTTGTTGGTAGAGTCCTATTCCTTGCAGTTGTAGGACCAAAGTCTGTTTTCCTCTGGACATTCAGGTAAATACTGTTCCCAGCTTGTAGAGGCCACCACACCTTTGGTTTGTGGCCCTCCTTTCTCTATCTTCAAAGTTATAATAGCAACTTTGTCAAACTTCTCCCTCATGTCACATTTCTCTCTTCCATATTCAAGGACTTGTGCAATTAAATTGAGCTCATTTAAACCTTAATCATATTTTCAATGTCTTTTTTGCCATATAAAGTAACATATTTATAGTTTCAAGTGATTAGGGCCTGGACATCTTTGGGGAACTATACTTCTGCTATTGCCTAGGTCCTAATAATGTCATTCAAGCCAAAGGATCAACCACATCAAACAGCAGCTGTACCTTTGGCCATTTCTGTTTATTTGAGAGGATAAACCCCCCTTTTCAATTCAGTCATATTGAGTCAGGTATTTTGTCCCTTTCAACTTGAAAAAACTGTCACACATAATTTGAAGAGAAACACTTGGGGTGTGTGTGTATGTGTGTGTGTTTGTTAATGTGTGTGAATAAGTCTAAGTCTGTATCCCAAACAGTTGATGTTCCAAAGTATACTTCTGGGGAAATGTTGATTTTTCCAATCCCTTAATTTTATAGAGGGAGCCAAGATCTAAAAAAGAAATAGAATTTTTCTGAGGTCAAAAAATTGTTTCAGAATCAGTAGAAAATCTCCAAATTCCAGATCCTGACAATAATGTTCAGGTATATGAAAACTTTTACCTTCATTATAGATATCTAGTTTCTCAGCAATGACCAACAATGAAGACATGTCCAATCCTTCTCTGTGCCCGAATAGGCTGCCATCTGTATGTTACTTCCAATTGCTACTACTGCTTTTCTATTTAGAGGAAGTCAATTGACAGCTTGAACGTTGGCCTGATTATTTACTCTTTTCCATTCTTTTAACAAAATTACTAAGCTAAGACTAATAAACCAAATGATTATTTGTTAAATATTCATTAAATCTGTATGTTATGGTATCTGGTCTTTTTGAAGAAATGTTAGAAATCTCTAAAACAGTTCCTGACAACCCTGGTCAAGGTGAGCTTGTTCGGTTCCTGGTGGGAAAATGCGTTCTTTTTCCTGAATGTATGACATAGAAGGATTTCTAACGTCAGGAACTTACAATAGCTTAGGATCATAGCCACTCATGACTTACTATAGAAGTATGTGTTATGTTTGATTTGTCCCAGCAATCAGCAATAGATTAGAGAAATTAATACATTAGCAATAAATGACTTGAGGAATTTCCACAAAGTTGAATTCTACTTGAAACATTATACCTACAAATTTCACTTTACACATTTTGTCAATTTTTTTTTTAGAATGACAGAAGAAATGTGTGATACTTGGTGTTTTCTCTCTTTCTAGCCTCCTCTATGCTACTCACACTGCTCACATAAGTGTATCCTGATGCTGGGCTGTTTCCCCACTTGGAAAACTCAGACCCCAAAGCTTCCTTTTCATCCTCTCCAGTTATGGGTGAGGGCTGCTTCAGGGTGAAGTCCTTGGGGACTAGATTGTCCTACAATGAAGGAAGAAGGAAGGCTTGCTCCCTTTAGATCTCACCAACAAATTGCTGCGCCTTCCACACCCAGGCCAGAATCCACTGTCAGAGTGCATTTTCCTTGTCTAGCTAGAGTTACAGCCTTAGTTCCAAAAAGTCAGGTTTTTTCCTTGAAATGGAGATGAGATACACAAGTTATTGATGATCTCTGAGACTTTGCTTTTCCCACTGCTAAGTTTTTATTTTTTTAACATAGGTATAGTTTTATTTTATTTTCATCTGTTTTCAATTTTAGCAGAAGTAAAATTGTGTGTATGTGTGTTTGTTCCATCCATCCATCCATCCATCCATCCATCCATCCATCCATCCTATCTTTCCATCCTCTACCTACCTACCTATATAAAAAACTTGAGGGCATTTTTTATATTCCCATTGTCTAGGAAATTACCTAACACCAATATGTGCTCAAAAAAATGGTCATTTAATGTTAAATGATAGAATAAGAAAACAATGAAGAATTTAGAGATAACTATTATTCCCTTATGTATGTTCTAAAACACACAAATTATATAAGATACTTTATATTAGGGATTGGAAATTTTCTTGATTACAGGTATTTTGTGACTTGTGTATCTATCCATCTTCTTGTGGCCAATAAAAGATAGGGAGCAATCTCTTAAGTTTACATTATTACTGCATTCTCACCTACTGATTGCTGATTCAAAGCAAGTTATTCAACCTTTATATCCCTCAGTTTATCTCATCTGTAATATAAGAATGATAATAATAATGCCCTACATCTAAGATTTGGTGAAGATTAAATAAGATAGTGCAACCAAAGTGCTTGAATTAGTGTCTGATTTGTAGAAACATTATTAACAATTTATTGTTATTGTTGTTTTTACTTAAGGAGTATATTATATATCTATGAACTAAGGGAGGAGGTGGAAGAGACCAAAGAAAAAAATTTAAAACCACAAATTTGTATCTTCAATCAAACCTCTAGAACCTATAGCACATTCTTCCATAAACTCCTATCTTTGAATTTTTCCCATACAAAAAGGTAATGTTATAGTATACAAAGAAACCCTTAAAGACTTCACTCAAAAACTACTAGAAACAACAAATTAGTACAGTTAAGTGACAGGTTACAAATCAATTTACAAACATCACTTATTTTCCTATAGGCAAACAATGAACTAGAAGAAAGAAATCAAGAAAATAATCCCACTTACAATTGCATCAAAAAGTATCCAATACCCTGGAATAAGCTCAACAAAAAAGGTGAAGTTTCTGTGCAATGAAAACTATGACATTGTTAAAAGGAACAAAAGGTGAAACAAAGAAATGGAAAGATATTCTCTCCTCACAGACGAGAAGAGTTAACATTGTTAAAATGGCATTCTTATCCAAAATAAGGCAAACCATATCTAAGTTTCAATGTCATTCTTCAGAGAAATAGAAAAAAACACTATTGAATTCATATGAAACCAGAAGAGACCCCACATAACTAAAGTAATCCTGGCCAATAAAAAGAGAAAGAATGGAAGTATCACACTGCTAAGCTTCAAGTTATACTACAAAGTTACAGTAATCCAAACAGTTTGATACTGGAATAAAAATAGATGCACAGGCCAATAGAATAGAAAAAATTGCCTAGAAAAAAACACACTTACATGGACATTTAATCTATGATAAAGAAGCTAGGAGTATACAATGAGCTAATGCCTTAGGGCACAGGAAAGAGTAAAGAATGGTAGTAACTAAATGCTTACAGAATTAAAAGATAAATTAATAAATTAATAAATATTTTTTAGTATCTCAAATTAATGATCTTATGGGACTCCTGTACACCAAAGTTGAACCAGTCTATGTAATAATATCTTTGATTAGCTAGATTCTCTCCCTGATATACCCCATATTAGGAGTAAACTGGGCCAGTCTAAAAATCCTTAAAGTCTTGGGAAATTGTGTTTATTCAAGTATGGACTTTATGGCAGACTGGCACATAATCGATATTTTTCACTTTTTTGAAGCTCTTTCCCTATAAATTGTAGTAATTTCTTTCATTGCAAAATTCATGGGAGTAATAATACCAGTCACTTGTTATAATACCATTAACTCATGTACACATTTACAAGAGGAACATATTTTCTCTGTATATTTATTATATTGAGATAGATGTTAGTCCTTAACTCATATCTTTCTATTTTACTTTCTAATTCTTTGACTTTATCTTTATCTTAACTTTATCTTTTCACCATCTGTTGAATTTTTAATTAAGGCTGTAAATACATTTTTCATATTCACAAGTTATTACTTTTATTATTATTTTTTCACAACAATTCCTCTTTTTTAAAAAAATAACATTTTCTTTTTTATATCTGAAGAGATTAATATAAGTAATTTTAAATCTATTTGTTCTTTGAGTCACTCTGCTTCCTTTTGTCCTAGGTTTTTGTCTCTGTCTTTCATGTTGGAGACTTTCCGTAAGTGTCTGTGATTCTTGCCTAATCATAGTTTAAGAAGGGGTCATTATAACTGAGAGTTCTGTATATGCATCAGTATTTACTGATGTTTGAACTTCACTGCATGGGGATTTTCCCAGAGGAACCCCAAATCAGCTTGTACATTTCTTAGGGACTATTCAGCCATTTAGTTACTCCAGAGAAGTGTGTCAAAGTCTCCTCCATAAGAAAGCATAATCCTAACTTCAGGCAGTTTGAGAACAGAGTTAGAGAAGGAAATGGAAGTTTTACAGTTCAGTAGTAAACTTTCATTATACCTGGGATCCTTGAAACCATAGCCATATAATTCATTTCCTTTGGAGAACAACCTCTTCTGTCCTGCTAGGAAGATGGTGAAGGTTTAGGATAACTGTGTGTGTGTGTGTGTGTGTGTGTGTGTGTGTGTGTGTAAGGGGGAGAGAGAGGGGAAGGAGATAGAGTGCTGCAAGTTTTATACATGCAGAGAGGGCAGTGACCAGGAAGTTCTCTGAGTTCAAACTTCAGAACTACTGTAGTTTTCAGCCCTTTACTTCATCCTCCCTTGTGTATTCAGTATCTCAATACTTTTTAGTATACCTCGCTATATTCCCCTGATCTGTCTATACTTTTCTATTTGCCTGTATTCCAAAAAGTTATTGAAACCCTATGTAATTTTTTTCTTACTTATTTTCTATAAGTAACAACCTTTCCATAGGCAACTGCCTTTGTTATTCTCTTACTATGATTTTGACAGTATCAACATTGTCTTTAAGCATCAAGCTATCGAGCGTTTTCACAAGATCACTTGATCTTTAAGTTCCTTTTTTCCCCATAATTTTGCAAGGTATACAAACAACACATTTACTCATTTGACCTGGTAGCATGGATAAAATATATAAATATATATGTTCATTAGAAAGTGTTTTATTCTTCATTGGTTTAATGGCACTCCACAGTATTATTGAACTATGTTTTGTATGTGTTATGAACTGTGTGTATTATGTACTATTATGCATTATACATTATATGATTATTTATTTCAAGGTTTTTGAAAGAAGTGTAAATATTATAAATAAGTTTAAATTACAATTATCTCTAAGTCAAAGTTATAAACTGGTTTTATAACTAGTTATAAAATAATTTTAAACTATTTTTACTGGGTTATCAAAAGATACAGATAGAAAAGATTTTTATAAGCAATATGATTTTTTCCTTCTAATCTTTTCTTATCTCTCTGGAGCACTTAAAACAGTTAACATTTTGGAGCCTCTCTGGTGGCACAACAGGTTAAGTTTCAGCACTGTAAAGCTATCAGCAGCCACTGCAGCATGAATTTGATCCTTGATCAGGGAGCTGACCCACATGGCACAATAGACCTCTCCTGTCTCACCAGCTGCTCTCCTCAGCAATATATTTCAGTAAATCCATCTTTTCTGCTCCCCACTCTGTCTCTGTTGAATCCTTTCATCCCCCATACCTCTGGCCTATACCCCAGTTCTTGTATGCATAAGTAAATAAAATTAATCTTTAAAAAAATTAAAAATAAGTAAATAAAACAACATTTTTATCTAATAGACACTTTTCTAAAGATGACTTACAGATGGTTCAAAACCACAAGAAAAGATACTCATCATTACTTATATCAGAAAATACAAACAAAACCTCAATGAGATACTATCTCATAACTATGAGAAGAGCCCACATCAAAAAGACCGGAAACAATAATGGCAAATGTATGGTGAAAAAGGAACTCTCATATCTTGTTGGTGGGAATATAGATTGGTCCAGGTCTTATGGGTAGAAATATGGAGGTTTCTCAAATTATTAAAAATAGATCTACCATATGATACAGCAATTCCACTCCTTGGTAACTATTTGAAGTATGCAAAAACACTAATTTGAAGGGATATATGCACTTTTATTGCAGCATTATTTACAATAGCTAAACAACCTAAGTGCTCTAGGACAGACATGTAGCTAAAGAAGATGTGATACACACACACAATAGAATAATAGTCAGCTATTAAGAAAAATGATCTTGCCACTTGTGACAATATACATGAAACTGTAGGGGATTATACTAAGCAAAGTAAGTCAGAAAGTGTGACAAATCCAGATGATTTCACTCATGTATCATATAAATAAATAAAGCAAAGGAACAGATCTTACTAAATTAAAACAAATCCTAGAAATCTGACTGTAGACATGAGATTCTCATAGAGAAAGAGCAAAGGATGGAGAGGGTTCCATAGGGTATGGTGGTACCTTGGTGGAGGGCTTGGTATGATAACATATATTTGAAGAGGTGTCAACCTATACCCCTGAATCACATACAGCATTGAAGCAATGTTACCTCTCTAAAAAATTATGCAATTGAAAAAAATTAACATTTTAAGATCTCAAATTTCACCATTTATTCAATATGTACATAAACTTACTAAACGCTCATTCAATAATTGCTCTGTTACCTTTTGTCTATCATCTTGCTTTGTACCTAAAGTTAAAATATTACATGTATGTAAATATCCATTGCTCTATACTATTTTTTGTTATAAAGTAGTATTTCAATACAATGTTTACAAATATTCCTAATGTATACATAAATTTAGATTATTTTCTGATCACAACTACCTGGCTGACATCTTTTCAGACTAATTCATTTATAATTTCAAAGTTCCAACTGGACCATACTCACAGTTTTTAGTAACTTATAGTTACTAATATCATTGCGACCTATTTCTAGAACACATTTTCAAACATCAGTAATATTAGGAAAGTTATAATTTAAAGCATGACAAGACAAATAAATATAAGACAATATAAGGAATTGCTCAGGTGGGAAAGAAGTGCTCTCCAAAAGAGAAAATATCCAGAGATCAGTGAGGATGTGAAAGTGGTTTACTGAGTGAGGTGCCACTACTATTTTAGAGAAGACTATTAATTGAGAAAACACCATATATGAAAACCTTAATTCTCTCACTTCAATACTTGACCATTTCCCTTGCCCTTTGACCCAGAAAAGCAAATGAAAGCAGACTGGAAATTAAAAGGTGTGAACTCCAAGCAGGAGGTACCATCAGGGGAGTCAACATCTGTCACAAGGACTGGAAAGTTCTACCAAGTGAGCCCAAGAGTTAAGACATCCACCTTAGGCTGTTGGTCAAGTTGTATGGGTTTCTGGCCAGGTAGACCAACTTCCCCTTAAACCAAGTTGAAGAGACTGGTGTTTATGTGTCAACCAACCACCTCTGTTCTTACCAGGATGAGCGAGTAGAGGAAGCTTCCTGGCAAGGAATGCAAGGAATCTGTGGTAATAGGAGCTGTAAAGGATGGTGTGCCTATCCAAAGGTGCCCAAACTAAAGACATGCGCACTGCAGGGGAGCAGTTATGTCACCAGTCACATCCTCAATATCCTGGGCAAGATCCTCACCTTGGGCCAGTTGACTGCCCCAAGGTCTGTGGCTCCTCGAAAGGGACACCAGCCTTTGACCAATGGTCCCCTCAACCCCCAAGTGTGCTATACAACCACATCCAGAAGTATTGTGCTCCAAGGGCAGGAAGTTAGAGGCTTGGCCTATAAGAGCCAAGCCTATAAAAACTAACCTGGGATGAGCCTCCCTGGTGGCACGGTGGGTTAAGCATCGTACTAGGAAGCAAACCTCAGTCACTGCAGCATGAGTTAGATCCCTGCCTCCTGCCAGGGAGGGGACCCACATGGCGCAGCAGACTGCTCCTGCCTTACCCGCTGCTCTCCTCAGCAGTGTATCTCAGTCACTCTGCCTATTCTGCTCCCCACTCTGTCTCTGGTGAATCCTCTCACCTCCCACGACTCTGGCCTGTACCCCTGCTCTTGTATGCATAAATAAAAAAAATCTTAAAAAAAAAAAAAACTACCCTGCCTTTGCTGTTAAACTATCTGCCCTTGCTGTTAAAAAAATTTTGGATGCTGACAAAAAATACATACATACATACATACATAAAAATAAAAGGTGTGGGCTCTAATGGTAGACCTTCTTCTCTTGGGAAAAGTGTCCAAGTAAACTATTAATATCACATATTATTTTTTTATCTCCTAAATAAGACTGGTGAATTATACAGCTTTATACTTTCAGACATCAGTATACTTAATTCCTGTTAAATGGGTCATGTAAAAGAAAAACTGAGACAAAACAGAATTAATTGATTTTGAAGGAAAAAATGGCTTCCAGTTTTGGTAAGCATAAAGCACTGCAAAGTGATAAATTAACAACTAGATCCCTTGTGGTTCTAGAGTATAGACTGACCAAATCCAGAAATCCCCAACCGCTAATTTCAGACTGCTTTAGATTTAACAATAAATAAGAGATTCAAATTTCAAGATGCTAAAAAAAAAAAAGTGTGTGATATAAGAAATGACTGATTATAAGATTGGGAAAAGAAGAAATTTGTTCTGATTAATAATTGTTTGCACCGTCAATTTTTTTTTTCATTATGAAATGTTGGTATTTTATAATGTTTTGCTTCCAAAGCTGTGATAAAGATTGGGAAAAACAAAACAAAACAAAACAAACAAACCAGATGAGTATGTAAAACAGCAAGTAAATAGCAAGTTGACAAGAAATTAAAATATAGTCATATAATGTGAAAGACAGTGTCTCATCTACAGTATACATTAATAATGCTATGAGTTTAGTAGTTTAGAAGCAAGGTAACTTTTGAGATCCTCTTCAGAATACATGGATACAGTTACAATAAAGTAGTGAGCTGGGATTTGGATGCATAGAGTTCTCAATTTTTTCTACTCACTGTATTAGGAAACTACCTAGCCTTGGATCCCACAGAATTCAGAAACTATTTGACCCTGGATCCTGTCCCCTTCACTGCTCATACAGACACACAAAGGAATGCTTAGAAACAGCAGAGCTGCCAACGTCCCAAAAAACGATGGCAGAATTCCCAGGAATTGCACTTAGGAGTAGAGGAACCAAGGATGGAGAATGCCTTAAAAAGAAAATCTACATAGAGACATCTGACCCTAAGCTCTGCTATAGAAGCTGGAGAGAAGGGAAACAAAGACCTAGTTATACAGATGATTAAAACAAACACATGTATAACATCGATAAGCATTTTGCTTAAAGGGAGAAAAAAAATTGGAAGGGCTGAAAGTCTGCACACAAGCCAATCTGTTTGATGAAAATACATTTCTTTTTTCTTCTGGCCTCCTCTATAAGACAGTGTACAAAGTGCTCATTTGTATTTTCTTTGTTTTCATCCCAAAGCTAGAAGATCAAAGAGTTAATAAAACCTCCTTGCTATAGAAGGTCATTACAAAACTAAATGCAGCAATTCAAAGTGGAAAATAGAATGAATGCCAAGGAGTTGTTTAACGAAGTAACATTCTAGATGTATTCTTTGAAGAACATTTGCAGACTCGTTTGATTGCTTTAGAGCGCGCAGGGCACAATGAGTCCCGCGTGGAGCTAACATTGACTGATGGTTGCCTTCTGCCGAACCGCGGGCCAGCCCGCGTGGAGTCGCAAGTATATTTGATAGAGAATTACCTAATATAGTGGAAATATTCATGAGTATTTTACACAGAAAATGGTATTAAAAACTTCCACCTTTCCTCCCACCCTCAAGCCTAATTAAATGTCCAAACATAAGACGAGTCTATTCATTTGAAAAATAATTCGAAGTACTATTTTTCCAAGAACTGACAAAGTTAGATGGCAAGATAAGGAATTAGCTTGATGTTTCTCATTAGCTATTGAGCTATTGAGATCCTTCTTCTTTTCTTTTCTTTTTTTCCTTTGTCATTCTTTAGTGCTGACATCTTTAGAATGGGAGCAAATACAGAACACAGGAGATAAACTGGGAAATTCAATATTGCCATATTGATTTATTTAAAAAAGACAGGCGGATACACTGTTCTTGCATTTCAATGTGACATGTCGGAATTCACCATTCACTGTAGTTATTGAATCTCAGCATTAGGACCGTTAAATTTCTCCTAGAAAGGAAGCAGCAGAACAATCTAGAACATTAGAAGTGACGGTCTTGCTGGTGGAGCAACAAGGAGGTTGATGATGGAGGTCATTTAGGGTGTCCAAATGAGATACAGCAAACTACTTTTTTCACTGTTTGAAAACTTGGGCAATGCAGGCTGTTTTCATTTCAAAATAGAAGGAGTTCTTTTCTGGAATAATTTGGGGGATGGGTTGGAAAACTGTCAAAACAAGTTTATTCAGATAATGATTTCACATAGGAGTATAATTAACAACACAAATATTTAAGGACATCTGACTTTAAGTTTAAACAATTAAACTTTTTAATCATTTGGGGCAAATAATTGATCTATTTCACTATAAAGTGAAAATATTTTAAAGTATTATTGAATGTTGCGCTGATGCGAATAGCCTTTTTTTCCTTTTTGCATCAGTGGTGCATGTCACCTTCCTGCAAGGCAACCAGTTTGCAGATTCAGCCAGAGGGAAAATTACTGGGCAATAAAATGAAAAGGAGGCATAAGTCAGCCCTGCTCTCTGAATCCAAGGAAAGGCAACTTCCCTCCTGCTCATGAAAGAGGACGATTGTACTGAGTGCCACTTATCCAATGCCAACAATCTAGCAAGTCCTCTATTCAGCCCTACACTAAGGCAAGGTGACCTGGAGTTTGGGGCCAAGGTTAGGGAAAGGTCACTGCCTGAAATATGAAACTAGTCAAAAGGAAAGAATCCTAGGAATGGGTGAGGTTAGTCACCCACAAAAGTAAGCTAATGAAAGAAATGGCATAGAAAACATTTTTTATGGAATCCAGTTCTAACTCTTTTAAATAATCCTGCTGGCATTTATAAGCTGTTGCTAAGAGGATGTGAAATATGGTTGTAAAAATCAGCATTTTGTTACTAAAATTCCTAGAGGCTCCCTCTAACACTTCATCTACTGCTTTTCAGGATCCTCCTCTTTTCCCTTATTTAAAACTAATATTAATATTAGAGTAGATTCTAATATGTAGACACGGTCATCCTGGTATTTGAAACTCTCTCCCTGAAAGCTTATCAGCTTTTTCCTCCTCAATATCTCCCTGATACCTCCCTATAAAGGCAGAGTGTCAAATACATGCTTAGATGATGACATTATTGGTCATGGTATGCCTTGAGTGCCCATTTAAAATCAGTCCTTTCAAGGTTAAAGGAATTCTAATGCTTGAAATATTTATCTGCCCTTTCATAGCTTTGCTTATCTTGTGTGATGTTTATGAGCGCTTACATGTTGCTGTTATGACGAGAAGACACAGAGTCAAGGAACATGAGCTCAGTTACTTATTTGCAGCCTTCCAAAAAAAAAAAAAAATCAATAACATTTCTTCCTCTGGATGGCAATGTGAAAACATTTCACAAATAAATCCACAAATAAAACTTTAACATTTTAAAGATGTAAAAAAACTAGGTGGGGCATCCCTGGTGGCGCAGTGGGTTAAGCAACGCACTATGAAGCAAACAGCAGCCACTGCAGCACAAGTTCAATTCCTACCCCTGACCAGGGAGGGGACCCACATGGTGCAGCAGACCTCTCCTGCAGTGCCCACTGCTCCCTTCAGCAGTGTACTTCAGTTGATCTGCCTGTTCTGTTCCCTCTGGTGAATCCTCTCACCTCCTGTGACTCTGGTCTGTACCCAGTTGTTGAATACATGGATAAATAAAATCTTAAAAAAAAAAAAAAAAAAGACTAGGTGACTTTGAAAAGGATTTTTACTTAAATAGGTAACCAGAGCAGATATGCACAGCTATAATGGTCACTATTCATCTGAGATTTTTTTCTAAGGAACCCAAAAGTAATAAAGTTAGAGAGTATTTTATTACTTCTCTTCAGTGTGTAGAAGGATGGAGAGGGAGTTTTCAACTTCTTTTTGTTTTATATTTGTTGTCAAAAATTCATATAAGAAAATCAATTTTATACAAAATAATTTCACAAAATTACATTTAAGAGAGTCGATTTCCATAGATCAATTTCAGTAGGTCATATAAGTCTTTTAATATGAGCTCTTTAGCTTTATTAGTGCATTATAAATTATTTATCTTGAAAAATACATTAAAAACAGAATTAAAATGTCTTTGGTTTCTATAGCTCACTGCATTAAGTTAAAATAGTAAAATGCCTGTTATCCAGAAAGAAATGTAAATGTGGCCTAAAAGAACATTTTTTGAGTCAGTTTCACATTAAACATTGAATAGAAGAGTTGACTTATCTTAAAATAAAACAAGTCACTACATCACTCTGCTACAAGCAAACATTTCGTTTGTAAATAAGGATGAACTGACAGTGCTTGAAAGTGTAGTTCATCAAAATCACAACAAGAAACCAAATATTATGAACATGTAAAATTCCATGTTTATTTAATATCCATTACATAGCCGGTTCATTGAAACCAGACTTTGTAAAGACAAATAACATTTCTGATGAACATAAACAATATCATATAGTTGAAATTCATCCTGTATTTTCACATGAATAAAGATGTCATTATGCAAGAGTTTCAACATTAAAGACCTTGCCGTGAATTGGCATGGCATCTCTCAATGTTTCCAGGCAGCACCAGTCTCTGTAGAACTTGGGAGGAGAAATTAACATCTCTGTTTCAATTTGCTCAGTGATCAGGCATATCCATACTCAGCTTCCTGGGACCATCCAGCAATTTCTGAGTGGGTCTCCAGTGTGATCTGTGTCATGGGTACCTCTTCAGAGGCCATAGCCCAAGCTAAGAGGGGCATCGCTAGGATAAAAACAAAACAAATTAAAGCCTCAAACTAAAGGTAACACACAAATAATATAAAAAGGCTCACTCTAGTCAAGAAGTATGAGTGTTATACTTAATAATATCAATGATTACTATTATTTTTATGGTTGTTCTTATTTATTAAAGTTTACAATGTGCCAGGCACTCTCTGAAGCACTTAACATTCACTGTTTCATAAAAGGATCACAAGAATGCTTTAAAATAAGTATTATAATTATCTCTGTTTTATAAATAGGGAAGTTAAGTTTGATAAAGGTCAAGACACTTGAATACAGTTTTATAAATAGAAGTGGTAGACTAGAAACCCCCTTGTGGCATCAAACACAGCCTGGGGGAATCCAGTAGCTGCCTCTGCCCCACACTGGTTGAGAAGACAGTTTCTTCAAAGTCATTCATAATCCTTTTCTGCCCTGTTTTTCTCTTTAAAGGGGGCCGGAAAACTGAAATTCTCCATGTTAAAGAGACTTCTTTCTGTCTCTCTGGTAATCTTTCTTTTTTTAGTTTTTGCATTCTAAGCTATAAAACACCTCTTCTTGCTTGTGATAGATTCTGACCATCAAGATATAAGGCATCATTGCTAGCTGGGGCTTTGCAGAACACTGTTTAGAAAAGACAGATTCACCTGTAAATAAAATCTCTAGTTAAGAGAATGAACCTCATGTTAAGTGTGTGTGCATGTGTGTGTGTGTGTGTGTGTGTGTGTGTGTGAGAAAGAGAGAGAGAGAGAGAAGGAAAGCATCTGCCTATCACTTTAGCCTGCCACACTTCATTATTACCTATCCTAGAATGTATCAACATTCTCAGATTTGTTGATGCATAAGGAGAAAAACACTTTCTAAGCTATGTTAATTTGGTACTTGTGGCTGACTGAACCAGTTAAAACTACTTTATGAAGTTTCATGACTTATTTAACTGGGGGTGTGGGAGCAATGATCACTAAGGATAAGTAAAAGGATAAATGAGGGCCTTTTTGGTGGTGTAAGGGCTTAAGTCCCAGCACAATGAAGTTATCTGCAGTCACTGTGAGACTGAGTTCGATCCCCAGCCAGGGAGGTGACCCACATGGAGCAGCAGACCTCGCCTGTCTCGCCCACTGCTTCCCTCAGCAGTGTATGTACTTCAGTAGATCTGCCTATTCTGTTCCCCACTCTGTCTTTGGTAAAGCCTCTCAACAACCCACCCCACACCACTGGTCTGTACCCCATCTCTTTTATGCATAAATAAATCTTTGAAAAATAAAAAAGTATCAATGATTGAAGACCTTAATTTTGGTATATTCTCTCATATTCAATGACTGAGCTCTTTACATTTCAATAGAGTGTTCAGATTGTGAATTTCTGGATAAAAGGAAAAAGTAATTAAAGGAAATCTTCTATTCAGTCTGATAGAAAACAAGGTTTGGAGAAGTGTGATTATCAAAACAATTTATTGCTAGTAGCGGGAACAAATATCATGAGAGCAAGATACAAAGCTTTCATTTAAATTTCACAAAATTCCTGTGAGGTAAATATTATTTCCTCAAATTATCAGAGATAAATGGTTTTCACAAGTAATACCACACCCCAGTCCCACTACATCACCAGTTTCCACTACATCACCACATTCTGCTCCTCATACTATTTTGACTTAGTTGAATGAAAAAAACAACAAAGCAAAGAATGAGTTCTTCCTTCCATTATCTAAAATGATTTCTGCTGAATTAATGATTTTTTTTAAGCAGGGCATCTTCTGAGATGTTATTCTGATCAAGTGTGGATTCAGTAAAATCATCCTTACCGCTGAACATGGTTGGGCAAGTATTAGAGTGATTTTTAAAACCAAATGCTTGGTTTTCAATGTATCCTTTTCCTCCTCTTTAATGTCTGTTTTCAAAAGTGAGTAATATCTTCAAGGGCTACCATAGCTCTGGGATATTTAACAGGTGCTGGAAGTCCTACCTAGTTCACCAGTTCAGATCTAAAGATATACAGTTCTCTTGTCTTCTAACCTATGACTTCAAGAATGAGATCAGACCAACATCTTTAAGCTAGTGTATTGTAACATAAAACCATTCCTTCCTACTTTGATTTAGAGTTGCTGGTGAGAAATCTAGGATTGTCACCATTGAGAACTAGCAGAGGAGTAACCATCATTCACTCAAATGACATGTGGCATGTCTCTTGTGTTGTTAGAAGCAGGACAGCTAGATACATCCAACCAAGTGAAGTGGGATTGCATATATTCTTTAAAAAACTCATTTTAAGTTTGGGAAAAATGGAATTAGGTGAGCAGTATAAAGAGTAACTAGGAGTAGGTGACAAAGAAAGATAATGATGATCTAAATTTAAGTAACAAAGAAAGGACAAACTCTAATAAAAATAATTTTTAACATGCAAGGACTGTGGGACTAATTGTTCTATGAGTACTTCTTAAGGCAGAATTGCACCCAGCAAAATGATATTTGAGAACTAATTCTACTTATGTGTAAATAGAAGATTTAAATATATTCAAGGATTAAGGAAGCAAAAGAGAATGTAAATGGTAAATGTTTTTTCTCTGACCATCAGTTGGAATGTGAATAGGTATGGTTATCTCAACTCTAAACCAGAGTTAAAGAATACATGTAATGTTTCAAAATAAGTAATGGAATATAAGTATACTTAATAGCTCAGATAGCTAAATAGCTCAGAGGAATACAAACATTATATATTTTTGCTTATATGTGATGTATAGAGAAACCAAACAAACAGATGAACTAAATAGAACAAAATAAACTTTTACATTATAAAACCAATTGATGTTTAGCATAAGGGAATGAGAAAGGGAAGTGAGTTAATTGAGTAAAATGGATCAAATATATGGTGAAATTTAGAATTGGACAGTGTTGAATATAATATAGTATATTCACATTGATTTTGATGATGCATACCTGAAACTTACATAACCTAATAATGTAATGTCACTTCACTAAAAAAAGGAAAAATAAAGAAAGAATGACAAAATGAGTTAATAGGTAAACATGGAGAGAAAGGGAAAGAGTCAAATGCCAAATATATCAACTTTGAAGACAAGTGATCCCTGGAAAAAAAGGTCAAGGTCAAAGGAAAAAGCAGTTAATTTAGCACTCAGTCTTAATTAGCTTTTTAATTATCTTTAATGTTTAAATATTGTCTTCAGATATTATAAAAGAAAGATGTCTGCATTAGAAGAACCCAATAATATGAATAGAGATTGTCCTGATTCCTGGACTAGACCAAAGATATAAAGTCTTTCCCAGCCTTGTGCTTGCAAAGATATCTTTCTGTTTGGTTGTCCATACATTAACATAGTTCTCATTTTATTCTTTCTTGAGCTCCTATGTACTGTTGTGGAATGTCAGATAGCAAGAGTAAACATTGTATTTCTCTGGTGTTGCTGACAAATGTTTACTAATTTAATCCACACACTATACCTCTGAGATAGGATCTATTATTATCCCCTTATACAGATGAGGAAACTGGAGCAAAGAGGTCTGACAGCAGCCCAAGATCATGTGGACAGTTAATTGTGAAGCTAGGATTCAAGTTCAGACAAAATTCTCCAAATCCTTGCTCTTAATCACTACACAGTCATGACTTGCTTAGATATTTATAGTTGCCAAAGCATTTTGTTGTCTTCTAAGAACAAAGCTTCTATACAAATTTATAGATATGTCCAACTATTCTGGGAGTCTAAAACTGACCTGAAAAATAAAATTGTTTGTACTGAGTAACTTTGATAGAATTATGAATTTATTTAGCTATGTATGTTATTTTTTTTAGAACTTAAAATTTTTTCTTTTATTGACATAATCATGATAATAATCATAGAAATATGAAACTAATCTCAAATTTCTAATATTTTAAATATCCATCTGAAAAGCTAATCCTAACTAAGCTAAAGCTAATGGGGCACATTATATTCCTACTATCATTTCCAGACTCTATAAACATTATTCATATTTTAAAAAATTATAGTTCAGTTGGTGGCATTTAAAACAAGGAATCAGAGACTGTGTTTTGGAGCTGAGCATAGATATATTTGGAAAAGGTGATGATGAACTAATCCATATTTACCCAAGTATTTGAAATAATAGCTCATGAGCCTCTAGAATATTCTTCCCCCTTTAAAAGAACCATACATACTATTCTATCAATTCATATCTTGGCATTTTTTTCAACAACAAATCTACTTACTGGATCTAGTCTATATCAACCCTGTTTTCTTCATCTGGGTTTTCAAATGAAGTAAAGTCTAAGGATTTTTCAATTTGTGTTTTTCTTTTTCTTTCTCCAGAAATCAAAATTTCTAAAAAATTCACTGACAGAATGATAAATTTCCAAACTTAATATCATGGTGGGAGGATAAACATGAGAGAATGTTGAGGGGGTTAGTCTATGCACAGGTCCAGCCAGAGACTATTTCAGTGATGATGAAAACCTGGGAAACAGAGATGGTAAATATGTGTCTCTGAGGAAAAATGCAAATTAAAATGAGGTGGACTTTCCCTCTACTGCATATTTATTTACCAGTCAAAGTCACAGAAAACCTAAACTCATTTCAGACTTCTTGAAAAGTAAACCAAAAAATGATTACACATCTCTGATAAAGTGTGCCTATATGGCTGGAATGCTGAATATCACAGATGAAATAAAGCAACTTCGTCTTTGCATAGAGCAACTTTAAAAAAAAAAAAAAAGCTTTGACCAAAAATCATTTCCAGGCAATCTAGTGAGTAAAGTATTAGCCTGGGGCTTTTCTAAAGTTTCCTGAAATGGACATACCTCAAACTTACATCTCTAGCCTTACTATAAACATGAAGCTTCCAGCTGTAAGTCCCAAACATATATCATCCTAGATTATTCTATCATAGAATATAATGGAGCAGTGCTTCTCAAAATGCATTCCAAGAACTCCTGCAGTTTCATAAAAATCCTATATGTGGCCTTGGATGGTCTTTGTATTTTATGCTAATCAAATACCAGTGGTAATGACCATGATTCAGGCATGAGCTAATAATTTACTTACAAATTAGGTATTGGAGAGCCTTCTTGGTGGTTCAGAGATTAAAGTCTTAGTGGTATCAAGCTATCACCAGCCACTGAGGCATGAGTTCAATCCTCCACCAGGGAACTAACCCACATGGCTCAGCAGACTTCTCTTGTCTGCCCACATCCCCCCTCAGAAGTGTATTTCAGTAGATCTGCCTGTTCTCTTCCCCATGCTGTCTGGTGAATACTTTCACCCCTCACATCTCTGACCTATACCCCTGTTCTTGTATGCATACATAAAATAAAAATAAATCTTTTTAAAAAACAAATTAGGTGTCAGATCACTACTGTGTCATGAATAAAAGCACTAATTCTGATTGATTACTCTGATAGATATGACTGGAGTATGAGGGACATATATAGTGAATACTTCTTTTTTTAAGTTTTATTTTATTTATTTATGCATACAAGAGCTGGGGTGTAGGCCAGAGATGGGGGGCAGTGAGAGGAGTATACACCAGAGATAGAGTGGGTAGCAGAACATCTAAGTGACAGAGGGGAGCAGCAGGTGAGACAGGAGAGGTCTGCTGTGCCATATGGGTCACCTCCCTGTCCAGGGTCCGAACCCATGCTGTAGTGCTTCCAATAGCAACATAGTGCTGAGACTTAACCACTTGTGCCACCTGGGAGGCCCATGTCATGGATTCTTTGGCTTTACTTAAGTGGCCTGAGGATTGAAGTACTTTTCTAGTCACATAAAATCATCTCTCACTATGCCAAAATTTCTCCTAATATGGCAACCTCACTAACCTATATAATCATTCACAAAAGAACACTGCACTCCACTGTCATACCAATGCCTCCTAGCCTCATATACATGGTTCTATATGACTTTAAAAACCTTTTCTTAAGTCTGAAGTTTAAACCTACTAACCTTAAATTTTCCTGACCAATTCCATAACATTTTATAATAGCATCTATACTATAGAGTGCAAGCATTTTTGCAACATGTTCCTTCACAAACATCCACATTTTGAAGAAAGTAACCAGTCTAGCACCATTCCAGTCTCAGAATGTCAGTCAATTTTCTCCTTAGCAGAAGGTCTATCAGAGGTTGTGAAGGAGGGATACTGATAACAAACTATTTAAGTCTTCTATTTGAAGTAATTAAACTGCAACAGATTTTGCCTTTAAGAGTGGGGCAAAAATTAGGGGAGGGCCTCCCTGGTGACACAATGGGTTAAGCAACACACTATGAAGAGTTCCTAGCCACTGCAGCATGAGTTTGTTCCCCAGCCAGAGAGGTGACCCAAATGGCAGAGCAGACCTCTCCTGTCTTGCCAGCTGCTCCCCTCAGCAGTGTAGTTTGGTCAGTCTGCCTGTTCCGCCCCCCACTCTGTCTTTGGTGAATACTCTTACCCCCCAAACCTTTGGCCTGTATCCAGTTCTTGTTTGCATAAATAAATAAATCTTTAAAAGAATCAAAGAGTAGGCAAAAATCAAACACCTGACACCTGACTTCAGGTGACTTTAATTCTCATAATCCTAGGCTTATATAATTTGGTTTCTATTATCTGCTTGCACTGCTAATAAAGCAGACAAAAAATATATACGGAGCAAAGGCACTTACCTTGACAAAACCAAGTTTTGTGCAATTCCGAGGTCTTTACTCTTTCCAAGATGATTATATATCTGAGTAGTCAACATTAGATCAGATTTTAAGCTTTTGTTAATTTCATCAAGCAAATACAATGAAACACAAAGTATCAAATAACATTTTGAATTTATAATATCTCAGTACAAATGTTTACATTTGTACAGATGAATTACTAAAATTGCAAATGGTAGCGGTTACCTTTGAAGAGTTATTGAAAGTTCTCTGTAAGTAGTTAATAATAGAGAATAAGAAAATTCTTCTGTGATTGGCTCACGGCAAATTTTGTGTGCTATTGGTGGGGTGGAAATATCTGACAGGTGAGTTTCATGAAGTGGAACAATGTCACCTAAGGTGAGAAATTACTGGGTGAGGAAACTTGGAAATGGAGATAAGTGACATTTACTGAAAGAAATTGATACTTTATATCCCTAACTAATTTGGCTTATCCTTTATTTTCTTTGAGATTCAGTTTACTAATCTGTAAACAGAACCATTATAACGCCTTTTCTAAATAATAGGGAGAGGCATACCTGAGAAAACAATCCTTTAAGAACTTATCTGGAAAAGATGAAAGTTAAGTTAGAGACTACCAGAAATTGTACCATAGAAGAAACATCTAAGTTTGAAACTATTGAAGTCTATTTCAATTATGTCACAACTACAGGATAACTTAGTGCTGATAAATAATAGTTCTTTCTGTCTGGCTCCTGACTGAAACAGGTGAGATTTTCAGGACATATGGAGTAGATGGGCCTTCTAAACAAGAACAAAGTCATAAAATTCATTTACGGATCATATAAACCAAATTGACTCACATTGACAGGGGTGCTAAAGAAGCATCATGGAATCTTCACACACAGATAGTGTTGCTTCTAGTCCACCTGTCTCCTTCTTTCCAGGGGAAATTTCAGTAGAGATAATTATAAAGACTGGGACCAGAGATGGAATCTTGAATTATGTGTGGTGCCTGTCCCAATGTTCCTCGATTAATTTTTGTCTCATGAGAAAGTCAAGGAGCTATAAAGAAGAGTTCCAGATGCTTCTGAGAATGGTTCACAAGTGATCACCAATTTTAAATGATTGTCATTTCAGTTTCTGCTAAGATATTCCACATCAGAAACAAGTCTGCCTGTGAATTCTTGGAAGAAAATCTTAGAGGTTGCAACAGCTCTCTTTCACAGAGTCCCTAGCGTGCATGAAATGAGGTTACTTGAAATTCTCCAGAGACTGAAATGTCTCCAATAGTTATTCAACTGGACTCTCAGAATTAGGAATGAAAATGCTAGAGCCAGAAGGTGGGACTGAAAATGGTAATTGTCAACATGGAGAGTGTTAGTTACTTGGAAAAGATAATGCATTTCTTCTCTCTCCAGTTTTTAACCTGGACATGATTTAGACACAAAGAGAACTAACCTAAAATTATTTCCAACTTGAGCCCTCAGGTTTTATATTTCACTAATAGCTCTTAGTTATTTTTTTTAGCTAGCCCAGTAATACAGATGCGTATTAGTCTCACTGTTTGCATTAAAGAAATTGAGACAGAGCAAGATTAAGGAATTTGTTCTCCTCTGGCTGGAATTTAAAATGTATTAAATGCTTACTCTGTAATTTCATACACAGAATATATCTAAAAACACCCAGTTGACTTATTAACCAGCCTGACCCTCCTACCCACCTCCTCAGGATTCATTTAACAGATAATAGGTTGTGCGCGCTTCGGCAGCACATATACTAACAGATAATAGGTAGATAAGATGATAAAAGTTTTTATTTAATTTTTAAGTCAATATTTCAGTGATCATTCTGCCTTTCTAAAATTTTGCTCCCTGTTCTCCAGAATGTCTATTTGTTTGCAGTGGCCAGTACCTCTGAAGTTGTGAGTCTCATCAAGAGGAAAAAGTTACTCTCACATCTCCCTCAATCTTTGAGGAATTATGAAAATAAGTATTACTATCCCATTTTGTGGATGAAAGAAATAAGATTTAGAAAGGTTAAAGTCAAGTAGCCTCTAAATCATTGTCCTAGGACTTAAACCAATGTCTTCTAAGTCTCAGGCTGTTGGCTAATACAAATTTTTTTTTTATTCACACATGCTCCAGTTATTTCAGACTACCCCCTATGATAAAACCTTTACTGAACTTAATAATCAGTAATTTTTCCCAGCTGTAAACACACACATACCTTTTAGAATTTTTTTATAAAAGTAAAACATATTAATGTAGATATTTGAAAAATACAGAGGAACAAAGGAAGATAAAATTCATTTATTTCATCGCTTTTTAGAAATATCTACTAATAAATAATTTTGGGGTAATGATTTGAATTTGTAATTTTTTTTTTGCTCTGATGATGGTTTTGTTGATGTACAATACTCTGAAATGAATCATGGGGAGTTAGAAAAAAAGACTGAAGAGGAAGATGGTACACAAGCTAGAGAATCAGCTCTCAAATTCATAAAGAAGAAACCAGGATAAGATGGGGGTGGGGAGAGAGAACAGGAAGAAGGTAATTTCTAGAAACTCTTTTTACCCAAGAAGTACTAGGAACTTAATAAATCTTAGTTCATCTGTCATCTCTATGCTCTGCTAATGACAAGATTAAATTGAAGCTACACTTTCCTGAGTGCTTATCATTTGCAAGCGCAGTACTAAGAGCTTCACTCACATTATCTCATTTTATCCCTGCAGCAACCTTGAGAAGGATATTATTATTTCCAACTGAAATAAGAAACTTAGGTTTAAAGGGATTTTAAAAACTTCCCAAGTTCGACATCTAATAAGTGGGAAAGTGAGGGTTCAAAAGCAAACTTGGCCACAAAGGCAGTTTTCTTACTCTTTGCACTGCTGCCTCCACTTGCTGAAGAAAATCAGGCATGAATAAGGAATATAAATCAGAAAAATGAGTTAGAGCAGAGCTAAAAGAGATGTGAGAATCTCTGCCATAGACCACTTCCTCGTGGTTTCTATCTTCAAATTTCTTTTGCTTTTCTCTTTGTGTGAATGAGTTGCTAGTCTACGTCTGAAATATGGTTCCAGGCTTGAATGTCTAGATGTTTTAGGTCTTATTCTGTTGAGAGTAGACACTATGATAAGGAACGTGTATGAAGAGTTTACTATGTGCCTGAAACATGGCAGGACCCCAATAGTTTGCAGCATAAATGACCAGATGGAGGGAACTCAACCAAATTGACAGTAGACTGCTACTGAAATTTACCACTTATCTATTTAAAAGGACTGGACTTCAACAGTTGTTATCTGACTGAAATTACTACTACCTGCTACCTTTCTTAACATCAGACTACTGCTCTTGGAAAAGAGAAAACGTAACTAAGACTTGTGCACTTACAAATAATCACATTTTGGCTCAAATTCTAATAAATAAACATATTCTTTTGGTTTTGACAAAATATTTGGAAGACATAATTTTGGGCTTTAAGTTTTAGACTATAGGAAAGAGCAGTTATGGAAAAGTAAAGACTAAATGAATAACAGTGTGGGAATAATAATTATCTCAGCTAGCCTTCTAGGTTGGAAATACTCTGCATATCTGTGGAAATATTCTTCTTGTGAATCTCAATGTAAATCATTGGTTTTACATGAAAGCCTATATTAGTCTAGTCACTCACAGACATTTTAATGCATAATTATTGGGTAATAGTCTGTGTTTATTTTTATGATAAATGTTACAAAGCTACTGTTCTCTGGGGTTCTCACATCAAGAAAAGTATTTATCTTATTGGATCTTTAACCACACTACAATTAAAATGAAATGCAATCAATAAAATATTAATGCAAATATGTTTGAAGATCAACTACTTAATGGTTAGGTTCATAGCTATCATTCTCTAGCTTCCTAAAGGTCAATATATAGCAGAGTCAGGGAGTTAACCAATAAAACAGAGACACAATATCTATTGTGGGTTCATTAATAATTCTTAATAAATGACTTATTAAGTACATGACTTATTAAGAGGTTATGCTGCCTGGTTTTTTAAAAATCTGTTGTCACACTGTGTTGTTACTTTAAAGTCTGAAACTATTGAGCATTACATTAATGCTAGATATCTACTGTAATACTGTAGGAAGTAGAAGGAAATGTAAATATTAAAGCAAAAAAATGATTACAGAGATCTTTTTTTACCCTTTCTTTTAGACACGGAGACCCTGAAGATCTGTGAAGACAATAAAGTCGCTCAATATCACACAATTAATAGCGAAATGAGACCTGAAACCCAGGTCTTCTGATTTACAACTCACTATTCTTCAAAATTCCAACTCACTGAGTTTTAAGTTAGGGTCTGGTAATGTGGGTAATTCACTTGTATCACATGGGCCTGGCCTGCGCTCTAAGCAGAGTGTAGCAGGGATTAAGTAGATAAAGGCATAAGATAGCAGCACACAATAGCACTAACTGAAAATACTCTCACAATGGCAGGTATGTGGGAATTCTTGTGGCTGTTTTCTGGGAATCAGAGCCACTGGGAATCAAATGAGAGTGTCTGAAATGGCTTAGCACCAATTTTAATGTTATGAAGAGTACTGCCTCTAAGACCCAGGGAGAAGGTGGAAATCCTTGGCAATCCTGTCAACTAAAATAGATTACTAAAAAATACTGTGACCTCAATTGCCATTATGGTGTTTGTATTGTCAATAGAAGTTAAAAAAAAAAATGAATTTTCCTTTTTTGCTTTCTGTGTGAGTCAGATTTAGTGATGCATTTTACTTCATGCTGAATAACTAAAAGATTCTAAATCTAATCATTGGTGTAATTCAAACAGCACTTCATAAAGGAGAAAGAAAAGTTTTTGAACTGAGTTTTCTAACTGTTGTGTCTAACTATGTAAGCTTGCAGACAAACAAATACAGAAAATTGTGAATGGTAAAACAGAAATTGCCACTCATTTCATTTTTTTAAAAAGATTCATTTATTTGTGCATACAAGAACTGGGGTACAGACCAGAGGTGCGGTGCAGGGAGTGAAAGAATTCATCAGCGACAGGGTGGGGAGCTGAATAGGTGGATTGACTGAAATGCACTGGTGAGGGGAATAGCTGGCCAGACAGGAGAGGTCTACTGTGCCACATGGGTCACCTCCCTAGCTGGGGATCAAACTCATGATACAGTAGCTGAGGATAGCTTCATAGTTTTGCAACTTAACCCCTTGCACCACCCGGGAGGCCCTATTCATTTCACTTTTTAAAACATTCCTTTGATCATGAAAATGCCCATTGAGCAGCTAGCACAAGTTAAAAATGTTTGAGTAATTTTGGCAATATTACCAAAACTGCATTGGTTCTATCAAAAAAACGGCCACTTTGTTAACCTAATCCTAGTACTTGCCTTTCAACTCTGCCCAAGATAGTTTTCATATTTTAATGATATATGTTCAATTTGATTGTTAGTTAGAGGTCCTTTGCAACAACCAAATCAGGTTGACCAGTTGAATCCTCATTCCTGCTCTTTTATTCACACTTTCTCATTACCTTTTCAAGTCTGAACAAGTCACCCAGAGTGGAGCAAAATGCCAGATCTTTGTATAAGATGTGTGTGTTTCCAGCTTTTTGAAACACGAGAAGAGGAATGTACCTCTGTGTCTTTTGCTTGAAAATCACGGACTTGCAAAATAACAAACTGCAATCACTGACAGAGACCTTAGACAACGTTCAGCGTCCCAGGTTGCGGGGACTCTACTACTAGTGATAAGACAATCTGAGAGGGCAATATGGATATTGCATGACACATGGGTAAATGAGTTTCAGTTACGTTTTTTTCTATTTTTTTTTTTAATTTTGAGACTTCTAATTATATCAGAAAGAAAGTCTTAGGCTCTTGCTAACAAAGATCTTGAACACTTTTATCTTCCCTTTTAACAAATAGAAGGCAAGCCTCAGGCTCAGAGTCTTCAGCAGACAACTATGTGGAGCTAGAATTTAATAATACTGTATGGTTTTCATTGAATTAATTTTTCCCAGGTTACTATCTATTTATAGCAGGATCTAAAGCTTTCTTTTAAAACACATTTGTTTAAATTAAAACTAAAAAACTTAATTTAAAGAAAAAGTAAGTAGAAATTAGTGCAGAGAATACAGCTGTGAAGATATTACATAAAAGCTGTAGCTACAGATACAATAAAATTTACAAAGCCTCCTTGGAATGACTGGAGACCAACTCCTTCCCTGGATAGACTCAAAATGCCAAGCTTTGCAAGGACAGGAAATTACAAGGTCGGGACTGTAGTGCACTGTTCACTCACCAGTGAGTGTCACCCCTTTATTTCATTCATCTCCAATAAATGACAGGCTTGATTCATTTTCTTCAAAATAGTCTTTCCCCCATCACTTTGAAAACAATATAGACTAAGTCTGAACTTGAAAAACAACAAAACTTATTTTTTCATTCCCATATTATGACAGAACTGATTTGATAAGGAATTGTAAATATTAGAAAAATTAAACCAGGTTTGTGAGACATGGCTTCATTAATAAGAAAGGAAATGGGGGTATCCCTAATATTAAATAAATCTAAGTTCAAAGTTGAAACAATTCTTTTATCCCCTTCTTCTGCAATGGTTTGCCTAAATAAATCAAAATATGTTTTTTGTTTTAAATGTACAAGTCTTAGATTCTATGGACCATAGCAAGACTAATTTTAAACCAGTATGTTTTTAAAACATGTATAGGCTTTCACTGAAATATAAAATAAAAATGTTATTAGGAAAAGTTCTCATTTAAGGGGAAATTATGTGTTTTGAGCATCTTAAAATATTTATAATTAAATCTAGAGGTTCTTGTGAAATCTAAAATTCTTAACAAAAAGTATTTCTGTGAGTCTTGAGAGGATGTGGAATGTGTTACATTTATATCATATTTTCTAATCAAGACAGTGCTTCTGTTTGCCTTGTTTAAAGGTTTATGTATTATTAAGTGGAAAGGTTTCCTTTACCACTAAACTCACAGAAAACTAACAATTTTTAAAATGGCTTTGTTTATTTATCTTACTTTGTTGTTAATGCATTCATTATATATTTTTCACCTATTATCTTGCTTATTTACATCAGAAAACACATTGCAGTACAGAAGAAAATGCAATTTATATTTGATACTGTCTGATTCACATGAACATATTCACTGTTAATGAAATGCTAAATAATTAACTCATAATCAATTTACTATAAATAAATCCCTAATATTTATTAAACAGATATTTAAAAGTGACTTAATGATATTAGGGGACTAGTAGAGTTTTTGAACATATTAAAAATTAAAATATTTTTCCCATTTAAAATGGTAAAAATTTGCTCTTGTCACAAAATTTGCCTTTCCACATGTTTTCAGAAGTATTAGGAATGCCTGTATTTATATTACTTAAACATTTACTATGTTAGACTTTGTGCTAAACATTATAAATATTGTTTCTTTATAATAAACTACCTTACCAGAGATAAATAACTTAAAGAGTAGAGAACTGATATGAGAGGCAGAAGATTTAAAGTTTTTAGAGAATCTTTTGATCTAAAAAATATTCTTGTTTAAAAATAATTCTGGTTCTTAACCTTGAGATGAGATAAAAATTGGGCTTTCCTCATTCTAGGATAGGACATTCCACCCATCATTTTCCATTATTTCTCTATTCTTTGAGTTCTGACTTATGCTAAACTATTTCATTAAATTTCTAATAGCCAAATTCATCAGTAACCTTTTTAGTCAATTCAGTGGGTTTTAGTCCTTATCCATGAGACATCTTGACTTTTTAAAAACACCTTTGAGGGCCTCGCTGGTGACCAAGAGTATAGCTCTTAGCACTATGAAACTATCTACAGTCACTGCAGCATGAGTTCCATCCCTGGCCAGGAAGGTGACCCACAGGGTGCAGCAGATCTCTCCTGTCTTGCCCACTGCTCCCCTCAGCAGTGCATTTCAATAGATCTTCCTGTTCTGTTCCCCACTCTGTCTCTGGTGAATCTTCTTACTCTGACCTGTACCCAAGTTCTTGTATGCATAAATATATAAATCTTTTTAATAAAAAGGATAAAAATCAAGTATTCACAACTATTCCCTAGGCAAGGTAGCTGACAGGCAGAAATCAGGGAATAAGAATAAAGATTTATTGGATTCTTCAGAATATCCCATTTCTTATCCAGGCCACTTGTAATAGAACAAGTCCATTCTTTGTGATTCTTGTACAATGGCATCTTAACATATGTCATACAACACTTTTCTTGAGATACAATGGGATCTACAGAAGTCTCAAGAAGTGGGGTAAAAATATTTAAACTCTTAATCAGAGTAGATTACAGGATTATGTCGTAATCTGGTAGTAATCTGTTTAATAGACAGAAATAGCCAAGTTATTTATTTGAGGAAAAGGTAAAAATTATGTCTAATTATTTATAAATATAAATATATTTAAATATATATTCTAACTCTATTTCTTTCTAGGAATTTTAACATTCTACCATGTTTTACTATGTCTCTGTTTATGATACTTGCTTAGGATGCATCAGTCTTCCCCCAGTACAATTTTGCTTACTTTGAAACAGGATTCTGAACATGTGTCCTTACCATTTGCCATTGTCTTAGAGAAAGTGTTGACATGTTATGTTAATCTTCCAGTAGAACAGTAAGAAATTTGGCAAACATCCTTTGCCATCTTAGGTAAGCTAAATATATGTAACTTGGAATATTCTAAAATACTCCAATATCTTTCCTTTCCCATAGATTGAAATAATAACCCGTTTTTCAATCAACATCAATTTTTGCCATTCTCTTGCAATGGGTTAAAAATAACTATCTCCCTTTAATTTGTATTTTGTAAGAATTTTAACAAAAGTAGATAAAACTGCTTATTGTTTCAGTATGTTCTAGATCTTTATAAATTAAAATGTTAGCTCATCATATTCTTTGGGTAGTTGATGAATAAAAGCAACACACAAGGGATAACTTGTATTTATTTTTGCAATTTTAAGAAATTTAACCTGATGCAGGAAAAATTAAACATGGAAATGTGCAAGGTCTTGTTTAGCTCTTCATTTTGAGTATTTAACACTTTTCTTTGTTCTAAATATAGACCCTAGTGGATTCTGTAGATCCCATTGTCCTCAGGGGTAACTTTGAATTCTATCTTTCTAAAGATGAAGAGTTATGGAAAAGATTATGTGAAATGTTATATAGTTAAGAATAATTAATAATGGTTATAGTAGCCATTAATACATTCATTCTAATTATAATCACTTATAATAGTTAATTAGAAAATGACTTTATTTTAATAGATCAATGAGAGAAAAAGTAAAGTCTGAAGTTTACAGGAGAGTGGGTATATGAAAAGTTAATAGAAGAGGGGATCTGTTATAAATATCATATAAATAGTTTGTTGATAAACTTTTTTTAATATCTTTGGGAAGATAAGTTTTGTTGTTGTTGTTGTTTTTAGATAGGATCCCTCTTGTCTGAATGGTTCACTGCTGACAAATTTTTCCAGTATTTCTTCCAGAGTACATGGTAAAACATCACAAAGAGCAGCCTGTTGACCCTTTCTAGTGATCTGATTTCTTATAGACTAAAAAAGTGTATTTTTTTTAGGATAAACAATGTTGTTGTGTCAGGAACCAAAAAATGAGACTTGAATCAACCAGTACACACCCAAGTGATATCATTATACCATGTCACTTTCAGTGTTATATTGTTCCCAGAAAAATCATCTTAATTTTTATTATACCTTGTCACTTGCATACATTATCACATTGAATCCTAAAGAAAATCCATTGAGTTGAGTAGGGCAGAAGGAAACAGAGATACCAAGAATGTGGCCACAAAGTATCAAAAATATGATGCCAATTTTTATTTCCATCAAGAAAGGTGTTGTTGGGGAGGGATAAAAAAATTGACTGATCATCTCAATACAGAGTCACAGATGAACACCAAGGAACGATTTCACACAGGAAAAAAAAATCAGTTATTTCAGTAGTCTCCCTCTCATTACCAAGGGTCCTTTGGGGTCCCATAGCATGAGTTTCCAGTTCCAGGAACCTAAGTACAGCAAAGGACGTGCCCTCTCTGTATTATCAGAGGGCTTCCAAACAGTTTGATTTGGATCCCTTCCACAATAGTCTGAAGGAGAAGGTGGAGTACTTGTTATGTCAGAAGACTGAATCATGTTAGAAGGGGAGCAATGATGGGACCTCTTAATAACCTTCTGAATTATTTTATCACAGAAATGGCCCTGGCTAAAACTAAAATCCTAAAGGAAGAAGCAACAAAATAAAACATTCTTATTAGCCCTGCACAAAACCATAGTTACTGTGTCTGGAGAATCTTTTAACTATAAACACACACATACATACACATACAAAGTAGTGAGGGGATTGTCCAAAGCAATTGCATGTTTAGAGTTAAGGCAATGTCTTGGTCACTGACAGACATTAACAATAGCAGAAAAATAAATAATTGACTAATTATGATGTGAGAGGAAAGATAGAAGAAGAAAAGAAGATCTGTAAAAGAGAAGACAGGGCCTCCCTGGTGGCGCAGCTGGTTAAGCAATGCACTATGAAGCAAACCTCAGCCACTGCAGCACAAGCTTGATCCCTACCTCCGGCCAGGGAGGGGACCCACATGGCATAGCAGACCTCTCCTACCTCTCCTGCTGCTGCCCTCGACAGTGTGTTTCAGTCAGTCTGTTCTGTTCCCGGCTCTGTGTCTGGTGAATCCTCTCACCTCCTGCGACTCTGGCCTGTACCCCACCTCTTGTATGCATAAATAAATAAGTCTTAAAAAAAAAAAAAAAGAAGAGACAGACAATACAAAGTTGAACTTCTCTTCAATTTCCTTTTTAAAAATATGTGCAGGAAACAATCATGACCATAGCTACTGTCACTAGGTTTAAAATTCAGGAGGTAGTTACAAAGCAACATAACTTACAAGTTTTTGTCTGGGATCAATATTGCACATTTTCTACAAACTTTCTTTCTTTCTTTTTTTAAAGATCTGATTTAGTTATACATACAAGAGCTGGGATACAGGCCAAAGGCATGGGGCATGAGAGGATTCCCCAGAGACAAGTGGGAAGCAGAACAGGCAAACTGACTCACTGCTGAGGGGAGTAGTGGGCAAGGCAGGAGAGGTCTGCTGCGCCATGTGGGTCTCCTCCTGGCCAGAGATTGAACTCACACTGCAGTGGCTGTGGAAGTTCCATAGTGTGGTGCTCAACCCCTTGCTCCACCAGGGAGGCCTTCTGCAAATCTTCTATTCAGAAATCTAACAATTAGGTGTGAGGATTGACCCTGCACAAAAATATGTTTTTTAAAAAACCAAAATATACATAACTTTCTAAATAAAAAAATAAAATATTCATTAACACATTTTAATCTTTAAAATCAGAATAATAAATCATGACAAAATAAATATGACAAGATGGGAACATGTTTGCATTTCACATCATGTAAAACCCATGTACTTTTTGCTTTTCAGACTTGCTGAATAGATTTAAATTTTGTTTTCAATTTCATTAACATGTGTTTGACATATCCAAAATTTTAAGCATGTTCTTTTAGTAAAATATAAATTTGCATTAAATTCATTTTTCTCCCAGTCTATTCCCCCATATGTTTATTGACTTTTGGCTTAGTCCTCGAGTTTTTTAGAAATTATGTAGGCTAGTTTTTTCTTGATTTTCCTGAGTTGGGCACTGATCTAACTCAAGTCATGGATGTAAAAATTTAGTTTAAATGCATACAACATTCATTATAATAATAATAATAAAACACTAAGAAAGAACAACCTAGAGTTATCTCAGTCCTATACGCTGTACTGCACAGCACACTTTGGTGGTAATTTGATAAGCCATCCTCCATTCCAGAAGAAAGTTGTAATATGGTGATTTTTCACCTTGTGGATTTCAGCAAATTTTTGCTGAACAAACTGAAATCTACCAGCTTATCAAGTGATATCTTCTTGAAGTATTTCACTAACAAAACCCACCAGTTTACCTCCTTATTCCATTTTTATTGCACATGACAATAAAGAAAAGGAAAAAGAATCTTTAGAAAAATTATGGTAAAAGAATTGTAAAACTGAAACACTTGCTAGATGAATCCTCTTTTCTCTAGAAAAAAGTATTTCTCAGTTTACCTTTTTCTCTAGTAATTGTCTGGTAGTATTTGGATATTCGTTTAGTCACCAGTTCTAAGTCATATAGTTTGTTGCATTACTGGACATAAAATCTAAAATTTGTGATGCTCTATGAAAAAATATTCCATATTTCACTGTACATCACTTTTTATCAGGGAAAAGCAAATCAAACCCACAATGAGATACCATCTCACACCTGAAAAATAGTTCATGTCAGTACTGGCGAGGATGTGGAAAAAAATGGAATTATACACTTTTAGTGGGAATGTAGATCAGCCCAACTCCTGTGGAAAATATTATGGTGGTTCTCAAATTTATAAAAATAGATATATTATATGATCCAGCAATTCCACTCTTTTGGAAAACACAATTCCACTGTTTCGGAAAACACAAACAGTAATTCGATGGTATATATGAACTCATGTTCATCACAGCACTATTTACATTAACCAACTTATGGAAGCAACTAAATATCCAAGGACAGATGAGTGGATAAAGAAAACATGGTATATACACAATTGTATACTGTTCAACTATTTTTTTTTACAAAGATGAAATTTTACAAAGATGAAAGTATGGCTGGAACTCAAGGGGATTATGCAAAGCAAAATAAATCAGAAGGAGAAAGATATACTGGATGATCTCACTCATATGTGGGATACAACAAAACAAAGTAAAGGGACAAAATCAAGCCAAACCAAATCTGTGGGATCTGATTATAAAACTGAATCTACCAAAGGGAAAGAGGGATGGGTGCAAATGGTGGAGGGGCCTGATGGACAATGGTAGAGAAATACTGGTGCATTATTTAGTGGGTGAGGTGTGAAAACATGCATTAGAAGAGGAGTGAAACTATACCTCTACATATACAGTATACTAAACCAACATCATTTCAGTACAAAAGTTAATTCCCTATAAATAAAATAAAACTTGAGGTACTCTATTCATTAGGATTGTGTCAATTTTTAACATGAAAAAATGGTCTTGAATTAAACCAGGATCATAAACATCAGCTAGAGGGTGAAGAGGGCAATCTCATCTTCAAATTCTTTATGGCCAACAATACATTTACCTAGATAATTCTGAATTTTTACCACCTGAATTTGTTGTTGTTATTGTTAATGGTTAATATCTATTGTATTCTGATTGATTACTGCATATATTTTAACTGGTTCATTTATTTTTAACAGCTTTATTGAGGTAAAATTGATATATATAACCTACATAACTGAAGTTTTTCAAATGTATATACCTGTGAAACCATCACCACAATTTGTAATTCCTGCATCTTGATCCTTTCCTCAGACAACTACTGATCTGCTGCCTGTCGTTATATATTAATTTGAATCTCCTAGACCATTACACAAAGCATTTGTTTCTTTTTGTTGTTGTTTAGCTTCTTTCACTCAACAGAATTATGCTGAGTTTCTTCCATGTTGTAAAACGAATTAAGAGTTCATGTGTTTTGTATTGCTGAGTAGCATTCCATTGTCTGTATATACTGCAATTCACTTATCCATTCACCTGTTGGTGGACTATCATCTAAATTTTTAGGGTTATTTGAGCTGTTCTTGGTTGGACTTTAGATCAATATACAATAATTATTGTATATTGCCTACTTTCTAAGCCTAGTTAGTAATTCATAACTCTTAAAACAAGTATTTTAGTTTCACAAATGACAGAATATCAGCATCTCAGGATTGGCATGGAATTACACTGTTTTCTTTGATCTAGGCTGGGTCTATGTATTATAACAATTGGTCATCTTAGTCCAAGTTGTTTCAGTGATCTACGGGATCAAATTGTGCAAAATGACAGATCTGAGAACCTTGAAAATAGATAGAGCTTTCCACTGAGTTTCACGGGTACTTTCTGCATTTGCTCTTTTGCTTCCATTTGTTGCAGCAATTATTTAAAACTTAAGCACTGTTGACCCTTTTGAAATTAAAAATTAATTACAGGGCCTCCCCTGGTGGCACAAAGGGTTAAAGGGCAGCGCTATGAAGAACCAGGTCTCACCTGCTGCTCCCCTCAGCAGTGTATTGCAGTCACTCCGCCTGTTCTGCTCCCCAGTCTGTCTCTCCTCCCAACCCCCCACCCGACCTCTGGCTTGTACTCCAATTCTTATATGCATTAATAAATAAATATTTCAAAACAATTAATTACAGCCCTATATCTATAACCAAGTCAAGAGGAAAGATTTCAACTGGGGAAAAAAACATGGGTATTTTTCAATATAATTTTTTTAAGATTTATCCACACAAGAATTGGGGTACAGGCCAGAGTTTCAGAGAGGAGAGAGAATTCACCAGAGACAGAACAGGGAGCAGAACAGGCAGAATGACTGAAACACACTGCTGAGGGAAGCAGCGAGCGAGGCAGGAGAGGTCTGCTATGCCATGTGGGTCCACTCCCTGGCCAGCGGCAGGGATCGAACTCTTGCTGCAGTGTCTCCGGTTTGCTTCATAGTGCATTGCTTAACCCACTGCGCCACCAGGGAGGCCCTCAATATAATTTTGAAAATCATTTTAAAAAATTAAATGAATTTTTTTAGTAATTTGAAAAATATGGTGATGTTATTTTCCAATTGGTTGAAAGTTAGAGGACCAAGATAGGGCCAATTCTTGATCTCATTGATTAGCATTATAGGAAAATGCTCATAATTCATAGGTATGCAATCATTATTGCCCAATCTTGCAGCCCTCTTTTCCTGCAGAACTCCCACTGGGAGTACCATATGAGAAAGAAATGTAGGATGAGGCCAGATATTATAATTCACAAGACTAATTATGACTTTTAGTTTTTCCTAGATAAGCTAATTCTTCCTGCACCCGGGGATCAGCAAGCACAAAGTATTCTCCCAAGGATTTCACTTCATTTAACATTACATATATTTATAAATAAATCAAAAGACATTAAACAGCCCTCAGTTCTCCACTATTTTCTTTGTGTTTTGCTTTTAAAATTACAAAAATGTTAAATAAGACAGTGCCACAGGTGCAGCTTCACAAAAGATAAAAAATAAGACACATACCATTCACCTATTTATTGGCCTTGGCTCATTTTTAAAAATAGACTATTTTTATTGGCATCACTGGTGAATAAGACTGAAGAGGGACATGGGAAAGCAAAGATTAAAGAGAACTTGAAAGAAAGGAGAACGACAGACAAGTAAGAGTTGGAAGGAAAAGAAAGAAAGAGGAGGACTGCTGTAAGATAAAAGAACTGGCAGGAGGAGCTCTGCTTAATTTTCATTTTTATTTGTGGAGAGCTTTGTGAATGGCATAAAATGATTAGATATTCTTGAATGATCTGAAAACTGTGTTTGATTATTTGGTGTGACAAATCTCACAAACACTGATTCCAGAATTTTCCATGATGCCACATTCCCTCCAACAGCCTTTTTTATTTAGTAGTCCATTGTGCATCTATCTGAGAGGGAGCTTCTTTGTGTACTGAATAATTTCCATGTTGTGAGGCTTCTTGTCTTCAGTTACCTCCAGTTTTTTGGTGTAGCAGAAAGCTCAAATACCATTCAAAAAGGAAAACTCAAAGCAATATAGACTTGTGCCTTTTACAAAGAATTAGAGCTGTGTGCCCCTACCAAAATAGCAATATATTACATAAGGTCAATACTCCTTTTCACATGCCTCTAATACAGATGCATTTTATGAAGTAGAACAGGAAACACTGAATCATTCTGGTAGAGATACACTAAACAAGTAATTATCGCTAGTTGCAGAAAAATAATTATGCAGTTGTGTGATGAAAACTAGTTTTTAACTGAAAGTGAAAATTCTACCAGAAAAGCATGTGGAAAAACTAAATGTTGTGCTCTGGGAAATAAACCATTCTCTAAAACTTCCTAGTGCAGCAATATCATCCAGAAGAGGAACCATGCTTTGCTTTGCTTTTTTTTTTTTTTATAATAGCACATTATATATTGTATGCTTATGTATAAGGTATATATAATTACTGCTATTTTTTGTTGACTTTTCTGTCAAAGTGACCATTTTCTCTATTACCAATTCATCTAATATTTTAGCAAGAATACCCTTTATTGTCACTTAAGGCTTTCCAGGTAGCCCTTGATTCTGATTTAATAGACACCTAGGATCACTAGCAGTTCTTATTTGGAGTTAGCTATTACTATCATAAATGTTACTGCATATTTTCGCTACCAAAGATATATGAAATAGCATTTAGTATAGGAAAAAATCTAATGAAGCTTTATTCATTATGCAGCAGAGTTTATATTATATAGGATAACTGTGAAATGTGTGAATTTCTACAGAAAGTATTAATCTGAAATATCTATATTAAGTATATTTTGCATTGACATATACCTAGTTCTCATTGAAGCCAAGAAGATTTTGTTTCCTTACAGTTAAGCGTGACTTTTCTTAGCCCTTTTACTAAATCCACCATCATGAATGAACTTAGAGCAGACACAGCAAGAACAGCTACATTTAGGCTTATGCCAGCATTTGCATTTAACACATTTAAAACTACATTTAAGTAACATGGAGGTTATGACATGAAATGACAAAATGCAAGCGTGTGAACTGGATGAAACTATCTTTAGCCAGACTTCCTGGGCCAACATAGTGAAGTATATGGACCAGAGGCAGGCTTTGCCTCTGAATTTTCAGGAATGTGAAGATTATTTTTAAAATTTTAATACTAAATATATATCTTATCCATACACCATAGTGGCATAGCAGACATGTCCATGAAGCTTGAGGGAGTTTTCATCCTAATCCTTTCCACTGTTTCTTGCTGCTCCCTCCTGACCACCCCTCCAACTATAGCCCCATACTGGATTCCATACCACTGCAAAATGCAAAGAAAAAACCAACATGATTTCCTTAGTGTCAAGGTCTATGGTAGATTTGAAGTTAAATGTAACTTTGCTGAGCAAAGCTCTGAAATTGGCTTAGTAATTTGGGGCCAGAAAAAAATTAGTTAAGATAGAATTTTTAAAATTTTATATAATATGAGGACCAATGCAAACAAATGACAACTGTTTCTACATCTATCTGTATACATATTATCTACATGGTTTTGGAAAATATAGAAACCTCAGTATACATAGCAAGTGCCCTGTATTGATTTTAGCTTAGTTACAATTGCTAATGTTTTTGAAACACTTACCAATTGTAAATCTATATTTTTCTTCTAATTTTCTAATCACTTCTGGAGTTTGATAGTAAATATACATGTTGATGGGCTATATTACATCGCATTGCACATGATATTGTAAATGCTTAAATAGACTGAGATTTTCCTTCAACATTTTAAATGAGGCAGTATAAACAAATATAAAATTTCAAGCTGTATATATTGGGAGACTTAATAGAAATTAAATGTTATGAAATCTTCTATTTTGCAAGTTATTTAAAAAAGGGTAAGGTTTTCTTTAAAAAGTTGGAAGAATAAATATTTGTTGTTATCTCATATTATTGTTTTGGCTTAGAGTATTTGTAATTATTCTGATTACTAATACAAATAATTGCTCTTTTTTAAAAAGTTGATTTACTCATTTTGAGGATTAGTCTTTTAAATGTAATGTTAAGATTAGTGTGATTAAGCACTCTGAAATCTTAAATATTCATTTTTAACCACTTCTAACAAAACTAAGTTGAATGCTTTTAAAAGTTCTTCCAAAACCATTGTAGGTTTTATTTTGTAAAATCTGTTTCAAAAATTAGTCTACCACTGTGAATGAATTGCTTTTAATAGAGAGATGGAAAAAAAGGGCGGGGTGATTCAGTAGAAGAAAAATGTCAAGTGAATCAATATGATTAATTAAATTAAATGTGAATTCATAAAACTCATATTCATAGATTTACACAATATATTCACAGTGACATTTAAAGCATGTTTTGAAAATCCCTAAATAAAGTTCCATGTACATGAAGACATTTTCATCTTTAAGAGATAAAAAACTGAGCTACATAATAGAATCATATAACTTTACTGCCAACTACTACATATTTCAATCTTTTTTGACAGAAAAACAGAAGTTTTAATATGTAAAATGTTAAAGGAAATTATATCTATTTTTGCTACTTTCTAAGATATTTATGCTTAAACCAACAAATAATCTTGACTACTAAGTTAATATAAATAGGTTTTCTTATATAAATTTGTATCCAGGTCATTTTAGTTTAATCCATTTAATTTCTAATTCTCTATGCTATCTTCTTATTGGATAACTAAATTGTTAAAACTTAGCATGTCAAATATCTATAAAAACAAAAGCTAATTTTTATAAGTTGTGAAATATAATGTAGAAGAAAAGAATTGGCCCTTAGGTTTCTGAAATACATATTTTTCTAATTCAGGTATACAAAGATAAAAGTTGTACCTCAACCTACTTGTATAATTAACATCTGTGTATGATAAAAATAGCAATAGAGTCTTTAATATGGCACAATGCCTAAAACAGGAAATTTGGAGAATATTAGGATCACAGAGTATTTAATGATGTTAATTGTGTCTAAGTCAACTCAACTTAGGAAAAATCATGGTCTTTAGGTATTAATTCTAACTTGTTTATGAGTACTCTCTCCCAAAAGTCTATTAATGTTAGTGGGTTTTCTGCCCCAATCTTGAATACTTTTTATATTAGTATAAAATATTTTAAGTTCCTGTTTTTGTAATAGACTATATTACTTTCACAAAAATTCAGCAATAGCTTAAACTGGCTTAACAAATGACAATATTTCCCTGTATGAAGGGGTTCTAAGATAATGATTTTACATCACAGAGAAAATGGAGGAAAATTGAGAGAATACTTTTACTTCCTTTAGTAGGCTGCTATTGATGATGAAAAACAAGGAAATAAATGTAATTGGCAAAACAAACTCCAAAGGAAGTTTCAAGTATCTCAATAAGAGGATATTCTTGGTTGTAAATAACTCAATTTTATTTCTAGAACCTAAAATATGTATCCTCACCCCCTTCCCCCACCTTGCTTCTAATTTCAATACTTTAGCCTTATCAAAGTATACAAGCTCTTGTTAGAATAGAAAATCCAGCTAGGTTTGAGCACTGCTGCCACTTTTCTCTCTTCCTAGCACAATTCTGTGCCAATAGCTTTTGGAAAAGGGAAGAAAGAAAGGTCTGCTACTGTGCTGTATGGAAGTAAGGGGGCAGAGGGGCATCACTTCAATCTCTTGGCTCTGGTCCTTTCTCACTCTCACATCTCTAGAGAAAAGAGATGCTCTTCATTCACAAACAAAACAAGAAAATCTCTATAATTATTTTTGGCTCAGCTCCATTGAAATTCATTCTCCTGGAAGTGTCTCTGTTTTAGATTAAAACAATGCTTAGAATATTCATTCTCTGCTCTTTCTTTCTCACTCATTACCCTTGCATGCCAGTCCCCCAATGGCCCCTCCCCCCCTTTTCTCTCACTTTCCTATTTTTCAGTCTTGGTTTCTTTTGCTCACTGTCTCTGTCATTGGTTATATTTTTTTTCTTAATCATACCTAAGTTAGGCCTCAGAGGTTGTTCACATCCATGCCTACAAGTGCCTACTCAAGATCTCCATGTTCAACATCAATTGTTCAAGTCTCATATCCTCTTCCAACCAGGAAATTTCCCCAATCTTAAGTTACTGATTATTGATCTGAGATTTGATATTCCAAATCAAAAAATAGATCACTTCTAGTCTTATGCTGTGCAGTAAAATTGACACTAAAACTTACTTTCTCTTTCTTCCAGCCCTCTTTTTATTAACTGGTGCTCAAAAGACAGATAAAATTTCATTATCCTTGTTAGGTGGTAGTTATTGCATTACCAGGAATAATTATTTTTAAACAATTTCAAAAACCTAAATTCCATTATTTTGTCACTGACAAAATTTGCTGCATGAAACCAGAATATAACTATATGTCTTTTTGTCTACCACTAGTTTTGACTTTTTTTTTCCTTCAAGGGAAATATTTTTATCATTTGCCTTTTTTAAAGGGAAAAAAAATTCAGCAAGTGGAAAGTAGAATTCTTGCTCCAAATAGTTTATGTGTATGTATTAACAAAATTTATCTGTTTTATGAAACATGAGATTCTCCCTCTTGGAAGAACGTACTCATTTGCACTCCTTCAACAATGAAAGAAATTATATTACAACTTACATTTTATGAAATTCCAGTTCTTATGCCTTTCAGTTTTTGATGACTATAGACTATGATCGTTGATAAACTTGCATAAAATGAGGTGATCTGATATCTACTTTTATTAGCTCTATTGTCTTTCTAGTTCCCACTTTCTAATTGGAATAATTAATTTGTGTTCGTTTCAGATCTTGGTTCTTAGCAAAGGTATCCAACCTCAGTATCAATCACCTAGGGAGTATGCATACTTTTTAAGGGTGCATTCCTGCTTCTTGGAACAATGTATGTTTTGTGTGGACACTGTAATGACATATAAGTAAGCCCTAGTCTTCCTGCGCTATCTTGACAAACAAAACAAAATACTGACAATTTCTCAGATGTGAAATGTCTCTGGGATTTCCTATCTGCTCAGCAACACTAAGGTAACCTTGTAAGCATGCATTTAAAAGAGTTTAGAACTTTATTTCTAAGACCTCATGAGAACTATGATTACTGAACTCCATTTGGTTTACCAAATAAAGAAAAAGAAAAGAAAAAAAAAAAAAAAGGAAAGCCACACACACTGCCATTAGTAACACTGTAAACATTTAATAAATAGTCTTTCTTTCTATCCTTTGCCCTTTTCAAAAGGAAAGGCGGTAATTTACATGTGCCTCTTTTAAGCAAATTTACTGTGCCTCTTTTAAGCACATTGTTTTATTTCTTTTCTTTCTTTCTTTCACTCCTGTAGAAAAGAGGTGGACATATCTGAGAAGATGTAAATGTTTACCTAGCATATATTTTTTTATATGATAAAACAGTATAGCACCTTCTATTTTATCTTATGATCTCTGTGAACCACTAATTCTGGAATCTGCACTTTAATTATAAAATATTGTAAAGTGAATACAGTAGGAATAAACAACCTTTGATCCTCAGCCAAATGAAAGTAAGTTCAATAGCAATGTATGGTTGTAGGAATGGTTATGTGTGGGATCCATATGCATGTTCAACTCACACATTCAGGCAGTGCAATAAAGCAGGGAAAAAACAGCTGATACACAAAAGGGACGTCTAGACAGTACCCCATCAGTCTGGCTAAATTTGGTGCTGGCATTCCCAATGGGATTGTAATATAATTGTTCTGGTGTCTGCGTTCATTCCCCCTGTCAAACACCATTCCAAATCTACATCCTTCTCCCCCCAGTCCTTTTTCTTCCACAAAGATGAAACCCAAACTGTGCCATGCTAGAAGAGAGCATTAGATGGTCCAACCCCAAGAAAATGTTATCATGTAGTAAAACCACATTGCTTAATTCCTTTAAAAAAAATTCCTTATTACTTCTTAACTCCAAACAGAATAAATTTCAGTCAAATTTTAATAATTTACATTACAACATGGAAAAATGTAAATGCAAATACAAATAAACTTGAAATATTGAGCACTTTAGATAAATAGAGCAAATAGGCCTTTCTACCCCTCTACATTTATTAACCTTTGTTAGAAATTTAACAGAAATCAGAGATGTGAAAGTGTAATGATGGACATGGATCATAAATTCTAATGAGGAAAAAGCTAATGAAAAAAATGTTAAGCAAAAGCACTGAAAAATGCAAATTGTGTAATTTTTTCTTTCTTGGGTTTAAAAGCCATGATAGTTTTTTCTCTCTAAATACCTTTTAAAGCTAAATATCTGTTAATCAATGTATGAATAATTTCACATTTTGGTTTTTCAAAGGAGAAACCAGAAATATTTATCGACTGATTTATCACAACTATCAATTAATGTTTTTTAAATAGTCTGGTTTAATATATCAAAACAATAAAAATCATGATTTACAGAACAAAATAAACTAAAAATCCCATCATTAAAATGAATATTGCACACATTATTGACAAAAATGCTTACAATCTAAAAACTTCTACTTTACTGAAATTGAAGCTGACATATTCCTTTTTTTTAGGTAAAAATGCAGATTTTAGGGCTGCCATATAATATTATAACCAGATAAATTTACTGGATTTTTTTGTTGTAAAGTGTTACCTCTGGGCATTATTTAGATATTAAAATAGATTAGGAAACCTATTTTTTAAATCTTTTTTAACTTCAAGAAAAATTATGTTGGGAGAAGTCTGGGTTGTTTGTTTTGCTTTATTAATTGTGGGTCTATATTTGTACTTCCTATTTTAGAGGCTAATAATCCTTTCTCTGATCCTGTAAACAGAATTTGTCTCTCATTTCTTAGCAGTTTTGAGATACCAGATTAGGATCCCAAGTGAGTGAAGGAAGTCTCCCCACCCCCATCAGGGACTATTCTAACTAGAGTAAATTCAAAGAAAATACTTGAAGCACTAGATCCTGGCTTTATCCAACTTCAGGAGGCTGAGAGACAAGCACACCAACCTAAATGGGGCACATGAGAAATGGTTGTTCCAGAAAGCAGCAAGAAACAGGCCTCAACTCGCACAAAGACAGAGCACAACTGTACAGAAAATCAGCACCAGAGGCATCAGGAAATATTCAGATACATTTTATAGGTGTCTTCAAATTCTCACATGGAAAAGAAAGATTCAAGATTATTGATGTCTGGAAATTCTCACATAAAAAAAAAAGGTTAAAGAATGGCATCCTTCCCCTTTTTAATTAAAAAAAAGTAATTTCATAATTTTTCTTTTTTTTTGCATGAAAATCTTTTGATTTTGTGCATGGATTGAAAAAAACAGTCACTAAAAGACAACAAAACCATGTTCGTGTGTTCCACAGTGTCTGCCTGAAGCTGAGTGGCTGGTTTGTGATAGCTTTTTATTGACTTTATTTTATTTTTTTACAATATGTACTGGTAGAAAGTGAAAGAAAGACATCCTCTAGGCTTTTCTGAGAGGAAACAGTGTAGCAAAATCTGAGTTTTACACTTGGTTTTCAAACTACTGAATAATATCCTATGAGACCACTTAGGTCTTAACTGGATTAAAATGAATATATTTGGGCTCTGGCTCTTTTCAGCTAACTAATGTGCATGTGAATTGATAGTGTGCGAGAGCGGGAGAGCAAGTGTATGTGACACTAGGAAAGGATGCGGCTCCAGACTGAGAGTGACTGTGTGAAGGAGCAGGCAGGACGGTGTGGGCTGCTGCCAAAGAGTGAGAGAAATGAAAATGAGCAGGCCTTGGGGTCTGAGGCTTTTTGTCAGAAACCAGAAGAGAAGCTTAGTTGTGAGATAAGGAGGGAGGAAAAGGGTGGTGGCGAAGAGGGGTGGAGAAGGGGGGTGTGGCGTTTGTGTGTGTGTGTGTGTGTGTGTGTGTTGGTGCTGAGGTTTTAGTTATGGCTGAGTCTTGGATTTTTTTGTTTTGTCAGTTCCTGGCATAAATAGGCTGGAGCTTCAGGTTCAGGTTGGAGTGCAAGCAAAGGGATCGTCGTTCCAGTTTCTTTTTCTGGCCCTTCACTAAGGTTGCTACTCAGAACGTTGCTGCCGCTACAGAGGCGGGGTGGGGGGAGAAGCAAGGGATGGGGGTCTGTCTGCAGCTGCCCCTCTCACACTTGAATAAAAGAACTTTTTTTTTTTCAGGGGTAGGGAAGCTGTGAATACCTTTCCCAATAAGAGATGAGGCATATTGAAAACTATATTAAATTACCCTGATTAACAATTTAGCCACGAACAGGGGAGCTTTGGGAGATCTCTATAGGCAGGACTGGGGGCTATTCATGCCAGCAGCTAAGAGGTCGAAAGGTTTCTGAAGTTCACAGGCTCAGAGCCTTTGTTATGCTAACAGACAATCTCAAATCAGCTGCCTAGTGGAGTGTGAAATATAAATGATTCCTTGAGAACTTCCAATAAGTTGTCACTCTTGCTCTCCAAATACCAGGACAGGCTGCTAATTTCTAGCAGGCCCTTTTGCAACATGGCTAGCCCTAAATGAATGCCTTTGTAGTTGAAATAATCTTTTCAAGGGAGCTGTCCTATCATCATAGTCCAAATGCATCTTGGTTTTGACTATTAAATGAAAATCAGGCCTCAGCAGTGCTTGACTTTTCCAAGCGGCCTGATGTTTGGGAAGGGTGGTGGCAGCTCTCACGCACAACAAGTTAGCACCCACTGCAGGAGGGCCAGGGCATTAATAACAGCCCTCACCGGCAGCTACCCCAAATCTCACCCCCGCTCCCTACAGGAACAATGCTCCAGGAGAGATTTACGTGGCTTCCCTCAGGCTGGACTACCTTCCTCTTTCAACCACACCAACATCTCTCTGATTTATGGACCCTCTGTCCAAGAGGACAGACTGCTGACCTGCCAGCATCTGACTGGTCACTTTGAAGCATCCACTTTGGAGATGGATGTATTCATTCTTCAGGGCAGGGAGGCTAAGAGGAAGAAGGCGAGGTGTGTGTCCAGGCCATGCCCCTCGAATCAGCTGTCTGTAGATATTATTTAATCATTTTCCCATAAGAATTTGAACATGGCTTACGATCTTGGGTGTGACCTTTGAGCAAGTCCAGATGGAGAGAAAACAGGTCCTGACTCTCTGCATCTGAATTACAAAGCCTTGAAAAGAAGGAAAACCACTCCTCAGTCCCAAACCCCAACAAGTTGGGGTGAGTGAAAATGAGGGTCTATCTGGGAGACAGTGTCCTAATTGAACATTTTAGTAAGCAAGGACAAAGCTCATTTATACAAATAAAGAAAATACACAAAAGGGAGAACAGAGACCAAAGGAAACTCGAAATACATCTGCCATCAGTATTAACAGAGGGAGCAAGAAAGCCTTAACGGTAATAGCCTGGGTCCTCAAAAATGTTAATATTTCTGAATCCAGGTCTTCAAGCTCTTTGCTGGACTACGAAAAGGTCCATTATATCACAGAAGTCTCTGCTTTTCACAAACAGAGTAAGTTTGACTTTTTGGCCAGGAATGGGAAAAAATCAGAGACTATATTTCTCAATACATACAAGTATAAAAAAAGCGATATATTTTAATGTATATATCCTTAAGGTAACTTTATAAAGCTTGATGATACAACTATACAAAAAATCCGAGTCCTGGGTTTTCCTTCCTCTTCTTCCTCTACAACAATTTAAAAATATGACATCAAAAAGTTTGGGAGAGTTCCTTTTGGTTGACGTACAAATTGGCTTAAGTAAATACTTTCTTCTGCTTTAGGTATATCAAGGCTTACAACTACATATAAAAACATTAATTACATATAAATAAGAATGGTGGTGTAACTTGCACCAGTTTTGAAATCTTTTAGCTTTTATGTTTAAATCTTGTTTTTTAAAAGCCAAGAGAAAAAATACAGTTGTAGAGAACTCAGAAAATTTGGCATTGGAATAGAGGAGAGTGTTTAGAAGAAAGTCATTACTTGTCTTTCAAATCCTTATTTGTTTTGCTCTGTAAAACAATCCTCAAATAATATTGGCTAGAAAAATTAGTTCAGGTTACTAACATTAAAGGTGTGAAAGTTTGTGGTTTCTTTTGCCAAATACCAGAATTAGACAAGAATTTGTTGTTGATCCACTCATACTTTGTTCAGAGGGTCTGAGGATCCTTATTATCCTTATTTCAGAAATAGCGGGATACTTGGCTAAAGATACACTTCTCATTAGACAAAAAAGAAGGCAACACTGACAGCTAAAAGTTCTGCGGTGTGACCCAACTTGCTGAAATTTAACTTTTCATCCCCTTTCCAAAAAAATTAATATTAAACTGCAATTATCTACATGCTATTGACATATGCTGGACATTCAAAGGAGGAAACACCTTCCCTGTGCTTCCAAATGCTTATTTTGCCACTTCTAAGTGTCCTCTCTCCCGTCTTTAACACATCAAAACAGGGAAGAAAGCGCTTTTGTGTTATAACTACAGAGAAAACATTTGAGAATGTGTCAATGCTGTGAATACCAGCACCAGTTTGGGGGTTGGTTTGTTTTTCCCCCTGCCGTGGTATTTCTTTTCCCTTTGCTTTTGCAGTCTTTAAACTCTGGCCACTTGGAGAAAAGCAATAGTTGAAATGAAAAGTTGGGACAATCTGCATGAAACCGGTGTATTGCCAGAATATGAGCATGATGAAAGCAGGGTGGACATTCCAGATCAGGAGCAGCAATCCACTGACAGAAAATTAAAATAAAATAAAATAAAATAAATAAAAGCCAGTCTTCTTTATGCTTTCATAAATACTTGTGCTCTAAGAGACAGGGAATTCCTGTTTTATAAAACAAGTTTCAGAGCTGCCATTTCTCCAAAGTGGCGGTGTCTGTGTGTGTTTGTGTGTGTGTATGTGAGTGTGTTTGGGGAGAAAAGAAAGAATGGGGGAGGAGGAAGGGCAGATAACTTTACTGACATATTAATTCTTTAGATAGCAGTAAATGAATGGTCCAAATAGACATTTGTTTCCCTTAATAGGTTTTGTACAGGTCTCTTACACGCTGTGGCATATGCTTCATTTATATGTATATTTATTTAGAAGGATACAGAATAATAGGTGTAGTTTGTCTATAGTCGCAGTTATTATTTAAAGTCCAAAGACGTTACAACTTTTTTTCTACTCCAAACAAGAACACAAAGGTCTCTTGTATAAGCCTCCTACATTGTGTTGAAGGCCAATTAAAAATAAAGATAACATTCTGACTATCGAGCTTTTAGGAGAAGAAAGAATGAGGCTAAAAGGCAAAATGACTCCAAGATGGCTGCCTCTTCTTTCTTCCCCCTCCTCACTTACTGCCTGTTTTCCACATCGAAATTAATGTAATATTTTGTTTAGAAATCACATTGTAGGTCATTTGCAAATGAGGCAGTCTCTGAGGCACCAACATCTGCCTCGAATACTGTCATGATGCCATTGAGGTATGGAGAGAGATTAAAATGCAAACATTCAAATATATTTAGATTTGTACATATGACTGGACTCATACACATCCACCCTTGAATGTGTGAGCAACACACACACAGCTGCAAATGGAATAAAAGGCCAGAATCCTTCTGAATTCTTAGGAGAGGAGGGCAAAGCAGGGTTCCAGGTCACCACCTTCCTCCCCAAAGGTTCGAAATGCCCTGTTCATGGTCTGGATTCGATTTTTAAAAAAAGATATATCTTGCTGATGACTCTCTCATTAGGCAGACTTCTGAAGTCTGGGGAGACAAGATTTCCATAAATTATCTCTCTAACTCATCTCATGCTGGTGCACAATGCAAAGCTAAAATTGTTCTTTTAAATTTTTTTTGTATTTTTTTTTAAAAAAAGAGAATCCCAATCTAACCAGCTCCCTAACTAACATGTTAAAGATTAAGATCACTAGTAATTACTTCTAGGTATAATAAATATATATTCTCAGTCATAAAATCCCACCCATAAAGCTAAACTAAAATAATGTAGAGAATAAATAAAAGTATATTTGGGGCTTTATAACAGATTTATAGGAGGTTACTGTGTAGACTGAAGTGCACTAGGCATAGAACAAAGCAAATGGCTTAGTTCCTATAGGAAATATATTAAAAAGAAAAAAAAAAAAAGAAAAAACCCACAACCCTTTATCTAAAAGCCATCAGGGACAAGCACTCAATACAAGTTAACAAGCAGGAACTGATAAGATAACATTTATATGAGGTCAGAAGTCAAATGCCAGTCAAAGGCTTTTAACCTCTTGGGTCATAAACAGGAATAGTTAAAAGTGAGAGGTAGTTATTTATCCGATTTTAAGGATACCTGATCATTGCTAGAGAATCACCGATGATGAAACTAATTAGGATTTATAGAAAAAGAACTTTATAGCTGTTCAAAGAAAATTAGCCCATAAACCCATAATTCTTCAATTGGTAGGGGGAAAAACAAACAAAAAAAAACCTCTTTTTGGGAGAAAATAAATACAGCAATTTAAACAGATTTACTTACAGAATCTCTCTCAGAAATAATAATTTATAGCTAATGTACATGCTGATTAATATATAGTCAATGCTATGCCTTATAAATTCTGTATTAATAATCAAACAACAAAAATAAGCATTACATAATGTATTTCCAATTTTTGTTCTTTTCCTTTTATTCCCATTCAGACCTCCTAAATTAGACAGAATATAACTCTAAAATCACAATATTTCTTATCCTCAGAATGCCATCATAATTCATAATTAAAAAATAGATATGTATTCTAATAGCAATTATTTTAAAACACCAGAAGATCAAAATTGCCTCATTAATTTCTTTTATCTTAATCTATCCAGAGAAGCAGATGTCTCTTCTTTTATTTGCTATCAGAATATTGTCTTTGTTTTGATTTTTGTCCTTTTTGTCTTCTTTTAGGTTTATATTCCAAACTCCCAAACAGTTCCTGGTCCCAGAGTCCAAACTGGCTTGTATTTTCAAAACACATCACCCCCCCCAACTTCCCTTTTTTCCTTTTTGCGATAAAAGAAAGCAGATCTAGATATTTCTTTCTAGAGAGAAATAGAGGATTGTTGCCAGGCCTGCTAAGGCCCACTGTTTCTTTAAACAGAGTCCACAATACACTAGGCGAACATTGTGGATTTAAAATGCTTTTAAATATTTATCAGAAGTATTTTATCATCATATTCAAATGACACCTGGAGTGCACTCACCTTTATTGACAATCTCTGTTCTGAAAGTCCATTTGCTTCCTTAAAGCCCCCCAAGCAGAACAAGGACTACCCGTTTTCATTCAGTTAATGTTTAGTAAAAAACCAAGCAACCTTAATCAGCATGCTGATTGCATCGTCAACTAACAAATAATTTACTACTCTGAGCATTGCATTCCATTAAAAGCTCATTAAATTTTCTGTTCTCCAATGGGAGGTTTAGCTTTTGAACTGCATGCTTTTGCTTTGAATGATCATTTATTCAATTTTTGCAAAATGTTGTGTTTTTTTCCCTAAAGTATAGGTGAGCATTTCAATACCTATAGAGTACAGACATATGGAAACAGCTCAGGGTTTGAGAATTTCAATTTGATTTATAAATACTGTTTAATAAAAATTCAACATAATCTCTTGCACTTTTAGGAAATCCTAAAATCATTGAGTGTGTCTGTGGTTTTGTGTGACCCAAACATAACCTCAGAAATATTAATACATGATATAAAATCTCAAATCCCTTTTTCAAAGCTTAAAATTTCCCTTTCCACATATTCTAGCTATGGTTATTTTCATGATTTTTTACCCTTGTAAAAAATGTTTACCTCTTTACCTTGTAAAGAGGTGTTTTTTACTGATTCAAAAGAGAGCATGACACCACAAAGTCCTTACTCTATTTGATGCCAAACTTAATACCTTGGGTGGTGTGAGGACTGGTAACCCAGAGAAACCCCCATTTTCTGGGATTTACCCACTTTCTTTTTTTGCAAACCACAATTCCCTGAATTATTTTCATGTCTGTGCTCATCTATGAAAGAGTATATTTATTATTTTTAATTAAGGGAAATGTAGGAAAAATATCAGTCCCCAAATTAACATGCATCTTTGGATTGCTAATTGTGCTCATTGCAAATTTGGGTCATTTTGCATGAGTGACTCTAATGTAGGACTGAGATTGCCACGTAGCGCAGTGGATTCCTGATTCCCCGCGCTAATCCTGAACTCGGTGATTGTGTCAGGTGCAGTTCTGTATGCTCTAGCAGCTGGCTCATCCTCATCAATGCAAATAAGGCAACTCCTACAATCAGAGCCTCGCAAGTGTGAGGCTTGATTGCTGAGGGCAGGCTAAAGCACTACACAGACTCTCACTTTCAAATCACACTAAGTGACAAGACAACTGCAGTGTCCCTCCAGTTCAAAATCAACCTTTAGAAAACAAAACAAGAAGAAGAGGTTGGCTATAAAGAAGAAGAAAACCCCAGTGTTTGGGAAATGGACTTGTTTAGATGGGCTTTATTTAGATACAGAGATAATATAAAGTGCATATCAACAAATAATTATTTAGCTCCTATTCTGGGCAAGATACTTTGTTTTAAGGGCTTCAGGGGAAGCAAAGGTAAGGAAGACACAGTCAATACCTTCAAGGAACTCTCCTATTTGATTGCAGAAAATTGTAAAGATTAAGATAATAGCAGAATCATTATTAAGGCACAATCACCAAAAGCTTAAATAAAAACCATAAAACATTTTTACAGGAACTACTTAGAGATGACATTATGGCATAGACATTAAGAACAAGGTTTTGGAAGCTTTGGGTTCAAATCCCAGCAGTGCCACTTACTTGCTCAAGTTATTTCACCTCTCTACAAGCTGACTGTCAGCCTCTGCTAAAGGCTATGGGGACAGGACCAATACCTGCCTACCTCCTAGAGATACTGGAAGGACCTGCAGTTATGAATGCAACACACTTGCCACCATGCTTGGCACACAGGAAGCACTCGATAATGTCACTGTGATTATTATTATTTCTTCTTGAACACACAAAAGGAGGGGTTGGGGGGAGGAGGGATCCAGAAATAAAAATGTGCCACAGTTTGAAAGGCATTTATTTGATCTGTCTCTAAATTCCCATTTTGCATGTAACACTTACCCTATGGAAGTGAAAATACTGTGAACGCGAAAAAGCCCTGCATCTCTCAGTGGTGTCTGGACAACCCTGGCAACTCGGAACATGAAGGAGAGAACAAGAAATCCCTGTGCTTTTCCTTTTCTTCTTTTCCAAACACGTGTGCAGACTTCCCCTGCATTTCAGCCCCACCCTCTTTATTTTACTGCCTAATCTATAAAGGAGGATTAACAGCAGCACGCTGCTTTGGCATAGAGCAGATTCTGGGTGAGGACCTGTAGGTAGAGTTTAATGAATACAATTTTCTAGGACTGTGAGTGCATATTCTAAGCTACATGCTGGGCTCTAGTGTTGGCTCTTGAGACAGATGAACAGACCCTTTTATCAGAGTTGGGTGTTGCTCCAAGAAGAACCTTTTTCAAAAGTAGTTGTGAGAAAATGTCTTCTGTTGCCCTGATTCCTAATTTGCACTCTGTAATTTCACATTCCTGATAACTGGTCCCAATAAGTCACTTTACAACACTGAGATGCCCCACTGTGAGAAGCAAACGTACTTCTGGGTAGGAACAGATCCCTTTTCTTACTAGAGAGGATGCTTGGTGTTCAGGTGTGTGGTTGCCTTCCTTCCTCTTGGGACACCAGGGGACAGGTAGTTACATTTCCTCAGGAGGTTTGGCCTAGACAACATCATAGACACCAAATCCCCCTTGGAGTTACCAAACAATAAAACTGTTTCCTTTGCCAAACACAAAGGCGGCTCTGGAGTTGCATATTAGCAAACAGCCAAAAAAATCATGTAAAGAAGAAACAGGTAGGGAGAAGGAAGAAAAAGAGAATGGGGACAGGATGGAAGAAATGGAGGCAAATTATACAAGAAAATTTGCAAAAAGATCTCCTTTCTAGTCTAGTTTGCCAGGGAGAGGGCAGCCCTCCAGGCCTGACTTAAGCCAGTGCCCTGGCAAGGTGGGGAGGCAGAGAACAGTGGGTTTTCGCGTCATGCCAAGAAGGGTAAGATGAGGCTGCAGACTGGGGGAAATAGCTGAGACTGTGAGGCATTGGCACTGGAAGAATCTGAGCAAGCTAGTGAGTGATTTGATCTCTTACATTCCTGCTCAGGACTCTCTCCTCTTTCTAATAGGACTAACAGATATTTTCCTAAGTAGAAATCAAAATGTGTCAAATCATCAGAGACAGTCAATTTGCTCACAATGCCCATATTCTTGCAGTAGGGATGCAGCCCTATTCAAAAAAACAGTTTCATTTCAAGAGATACAATGCAGTAGAGAGGTAAACATTTACCTTCATAATCTTACACTCCTTTCAGACTGCTTAATTTTTTCCAGTAATTTTCCCCTCCTCTTTCCCTCCACCCCCAAGCTCAGCTTCAAAACATCTAGTACAAAAAAGACATGACTTCCCCAGAGGATTCAGGTCTCAGTGGTCCTGATGATGCAACGCGTGCTCTCCATTATTCCTGAGAGCTCCCCGGATGTGTTCCTGCATCCTGCCACACAGCTTCCGTTGTCCCTACGCTTGTATCCCTTACACACCCTCTACCAGCACTGGCAAGTTTACCTTACCTTTTCCTCCCACCTCATCCCAACTTACTTCCCTTCCCACCCTGCCCCGCCCCCACTCTTCTTTCTTTTACTGTTATTATTGCTATTATCATTCTCTCCACCAGCACAGCCCTCTGCAGCTTGTCCTTAGGGAGGCATTAAGTTGCCTTCCTTTGTGTTACCTTAAAACTGCTTGTCGTCCTCCAGCTTCCTTTGAACACAAGGACCAGTGTCACCTTTGGAACAGTGAATGAAAGTAGTTAGAGTAGGATTCCAACTTCACATTGTTGGCATTCCTGAAAAACCTCATGCATTTTCATTCCCCCCCTCCTTCCTTCTCATTGAGACCCCATAAGATAGCAGCAATTAGAAGCTCTGAAATGAATAGAAACAATAGTTCCTGGTATGTTTTATTCTGAAGATTTGAATAGTAGGCACTTAGCAGGCAGAATAAAATCTCCATTTTTTTGTTCCTTTTCATATCATTTTGTATATTCAGTGTACGTGTGTAGATAATATTTTTAAAAATGGATTGCTGACAGTATTTTCTATAGTAGTATATCTTATATTGATGTATTTCAGGTGTCTATTGAATCATAATGCATTACATGATCATGATCATAGTGTCAAAATATAATGAATCGGTCCATTCCACCTAGAAAGCCTTCACCATTTTCCTTTTCCACTGTTAAAATCCTACCTGTTCTAGGTGATCCAGCTCACATTATATCTCCACCAGGAAATCGTCCCAGATCCTCCCCAGAGAATACTTTGCCCTCCCTCAAGGCTCCCATCACCAGTGTTTCTGCCTCTGCTCTGATCAGAGTTTGTTTGTAACTATTGTCATGTCTGTCCGCACAACCAAAACCTGAAGGCTGAAAGAAAAGGAACTTAGTCCTATTCTGAACCCCCCATCACTCCTAGGAAAGTGACTGGGACTGCAGAAGAGCCCCATCACCTGAGGGTGAATTACGGTTAACCCCCAGTCCTCTGAGCTTAAGAAAAGTACACCAGTTCTTGCAGTTCTTTCCAAATCAGGAGAACATCAAGCCATTCCAGGTCCATTTCTCCCACCCCACTTCCACTGTGATTTGGAGACTTGACTACATTAGAATTTTTAATATTTTTTCATCAAAGTGTCCATCTTTAGTAAATACATAACAAGATGGATTGTGAAGTGAGGGAATTAAAAAGTGCTATCTTATATCTGAATGAATAAATCATTTATATTAGCTCTTCTGTTTCTAGGCTGGTCTGGAATTGGCAACAAATACTAAGTCATCAGTACTCTTTGACATGGTGTATTCATTCGTTTATTTATTTTTTTAGTGCTTTGACAAGTTGTTTACTGTGAGCCAAATGTCAATTAGCATTGGCCTGAAAAGGAGTTGCTGTGTTGCTAATGTTTGTATTTAGCTTTCAAGTCATCCTGGTTATTTTGGTTTTTATTCGCACAGATATTTATCTTCAAAGAGTCACCATCACCACAACCACCGCAGACACACACACACACACACACACAATCCTACTTAATATTTTAACATTTTTCTTAAAACCATACCTGTTCTCAGTCCTATCATTTCAGTATTGAATTTTTTCTCCTGATAAGGCAAATGACACTTTAGCCTTAGTTAATGTAAATCAGGAAGGTGTTAATCTCATTTTCAACATGTCAGCTTTTCCAGGTAGGGTATTAATATGCAAGATCCCCTGCTGGCAAACTCAACAGAATCTTTCTGGCTGTGAAGTGAAGTCCAAACCTGGTAATTTTTGCTTTCCTTTATTGTATGTGCTCAGGTCTGCTTCATTCATTGAAAAAGACATATCAGTAGCTAAATGCATATAAAGAAACAAAGGGACGTTTGCAAACTATTGACTTAACTGTACTCAGACACTATGATAGATTTATTTTAAAATATTCACACACTACAAACATTTGGGTATGTTTGATGACAAATAGCAACTATGTAAGGCATTTTTAAAAGATCCTCTAAGATATATAATTTTGTATCAGAGAACCCTAGTCCAATGTCACCACTTGCTTTGTTTAATTTGTATTCTCTATAACAGTAATTGTAAGGAATTAAACAAGAAAAAATATGGACTATATTGCAGTAGGTGTTACAGAATCCCATTAGCCACAAGCAAATTCATGTTCTAAAATTAACTGGGAATTGAACTCTTTGCTCATGGTATTGAATTGGTGTGGAAAGTGTCAAGGAGGTATGTTTCCTACTGGAATTTTTAGATTTAAGGACTTGTCTTATTTATTGTATTCTTTCCCTGCAAATATTAAAGAAAGTTCTTTTAATGCAATTTCAAAAGAGGGCACTTAGTGAGGGGAAAAAAAATTCTGTAACAATAGTGAATATAAGAAAATAGAAAAATTAAACTTCGTGGCTTATAAATACAACTGAGAGTTTTTGAAGAAAATGTCACATGATTCTAACTTCAGGAAGAATTGCCATTTTAATTTCACTTAGCAATGGGATTTCATGTGGTTTAAAAAATTATAGATAAGATGACAGCTATTGATGAACTATTAGCTCATTTGAATTAAAAATATGAGAGAAGTTGAATTAAAAATATGATATGGGACGCCAGTTTAGACAAATAAAATAACAGTTGTGAAAGAGTTGTGGCCTTGGAAACAGATGAAAAGGCATGGAGCCCTTGAGGAACATAACCACGAAGGCTTCTACGAGTTGAGGAGAGATTTGAGAAGAGAAATAGTGACAATGACACTTAAGAGGTTAATTTTTGCACATATCCTCCACTTGTTAGTGACATGTTCCTCTTTCATGGTTGGGACAAGTATTATTATTCCCACTTTACAGATGAAGAAACACAAGTGCAGAGAGTCTGATAATCTGGGTCATACAGAGTTATATGCAAACCCCAGGCCTGTGATTCTTCTCCTCATACCCCTTCCCCACCACTATATTTTTGTTTTTGTTTTGAGTTGTGTTGGGAGCTTGAACTTTGTGAAAGGAAAGTAAGGAAGACAAACCAAAAAGATGTGAAACAAAGAGGGAGTGTCTCTGAGGAATTCTGAGCTGTCAAATCTATCCAGAAAAATAAGGCAGGGAAAAAGTGAGATGATAAGATTTTTCTCTTTGATTCCTGTCCAAGTTAATAACATGCACAGTACCTCTTTTTATTCATCTCCTGTCTGTACACATTTTCTCACACACCAGTCTATAGTTATATAATTCATTCCCTTGCCCCAGTGGGTCAACACTTTATCACTTTAACCAGTTTCTTTTTGTAATAGCTTTTATACCACTTGCCAGTGACAGTGTACCCCCGGAAGAAGAAGATGACAAAAGAAAGGAGAAGGTGGGCAAGAGAGGTCTGGTAAACAGAATCATCTTTAGACCTATATCTCAATTGTTTGATTTCCCCAATGGGCATTATTATGCATTTCCCTTTAAGCATGAGCCCATATTATTTTCTGTGTTTAGCTTTTACCTGGAACATGGATGAACTCACACTTAAAAATGTACTGGATTAAATTCTAAGACTGCTCCTTGCAACCACATAACTGATATATAACACATTGCAACTCCAGCCTCCTTCTGGAAATGTAACACAATTATAACTTGTACAATTTGTAACATTATTTTTAAAGATTTATTTATGCATACAAGAATTGGGGTACAGGCCAGAGGTGTCTGTGGGGGGAGGGTGAGAGGATTTACTGGAGACAGAGTGGGGAACAGAACAGTCAGATTGACTGAAACACACTGCTGAGGGGAGTAGTGGATAAGACAGGAGAGGTGTGCTGTGCCATGTGGGTCACCTCCCTGGCTTGGGATGGAACTTGCTCTGCAGTGGCTGGGAATGCTTCATAGTGTGGTGCTTAACTCCTTGTGCCACCAGGGAGGCCCCTCATTATTGATAGTTGACAACCTTTGAAAACAATTTAACACACCTTTATTTTATTTCTTTATTAATTTCTTTATATATTTTACAACGTTGTTCATTTTTAAACAGTGTTTTTTTTTTTCCCTCAAGTGTAGTTCCCATAGAATTTTCAATTCAGGTTTTACCTGTTATAAGTAGTAGCACACCAGGGCCTCCCTGGTGGCACAAGGGGTTAAAGTGTAACACTATGAAGCATCTGCCGCCATTGCAACACTAAGGTGACCCACATGGTGTAGTAGACCTCTCCTATCTCTCTCATTGCTCCTCTCAGCAGTATATTTCAGTACATCTGCCTGTTCTGCTCCCCACTCTCTCCCTGGTGAATCTTCTCATTTTCCACATCACTAGCCTATACCCCAGTTCTTGTATGCATATGTAAATAAATCTTTAAAAATAAATAAATGAATAGTAGCACACCTTTCTTTAATGGAAATTCCCAAGCCTCATCAATATGCAAAGTTGAAGTTAGATGTAGAAGTAGTAAGAAAAAATAATTCATCAAAGCACTTCAATCACTTGCATGGGATAACATAATTGGATGAGCCTGAATTAGAAACTTGGACTTTTATTCTAGGCCTTGCATCCTACACATTGCCTCCCAATTCAATACATTTAGAGCAGAATGCTACAGAGAGTTGCACTGGCATTCCCATTCATGGACTTATTATTGTATTAGGGTATGTCCAAATAAAGAATACTAAATTCCAGGTTTTCTTTTCTGGGCAATCACAATAACATGGTTTAGTTGAAGTAGGGAGCACTTGGAATTACCTCTCTCAAGATACTGGGACCTCAAGTTTCCAAAGATTTTCCCATGGTCTACATTTGTCTGCAGTGAATATGGGTTCCAATGATCAGGACAGGTTGAAGATATAGGACCTAGCATTTCAGGTCATATACCAGTCTGAAACACTGTGTAGGTGTGGAAATGCATTTGAGCAAAACATGCTTACCAGTCAGTTTTCTTATGGGCTATTAATAGAGTGCCTTGCAAAAACTATTAATAGTTGTGACTTCCAAAACTTTTACTACAAGGTCAAGAAGGCATGCTGTGAGATAGTAAGGAACACATAGAACCTGATCTAATTGGCCGTTGTCTACATTTCTTCATTGCATCAATATTTATTGCACATGTTGCTGGTATCATTTTTGACTCTTGAAATATAACAGTGAAGACGGACAAGGTCTCAGTAGTAAAGACAATACTGGCCTCCAAAAAATGTCTACACTTTACTCTTCCAGAACCTGTGAAAATGCTAAATTACATGGCAAAAGGGACTTTGCAGATGTGACAAAGAATGAGATAAGAAAATAGGAAGATTCATCTCAATTTTCCAGGAAGAATCCATCTCATCATACAGATCCTTAAAATCTGAGAAACTTTCCAATCTAGGAGAAAGATGAAACAAAAGAAGGAGACATTCAAAACATTAGCGGATTCAGTTGCTTTGCTGGTTTTGAAGATGGAGAGAGGCACTATAAGCCAACAAATGTAGTTGGTTTCTAGAAACCACACAAGGCAAGAAAATAGTTATCTCCCAAACCCCCAGACACTCTACCAAAACCTTAATATCAGTCCACTGAGACCTGTAGCAGATTTCTGATCTCCAGAACTATAAGTTTTATGTTGCTTTAAGCTACCACATTGATGGTAATTTTTCATAACAGGAAAGCAATATAATCCCCATCCTCTTTGTGTTTTATTCTATAAATAGAATATTTTTACATACTTTAGTAAGGCAATAACATGATGGACACCTCTGAAGACTTTCTAATGCTTGGAGAATGCTGCTGCACTGTAGAGTTTTGGTATAATGTTAAAAACTTGCTCTCCCCCATAGGGGATTTTTATTGTCTCTTTTTGTCTAGACTAGAGCAGCCATTTAATTTGGATTCTACTAATTAGACATACCCATGCCAAAATATAAATCTGATGCTAATGGTACAAGAGAGAAAGATACTTTAGGCAATATCTCTTTTTCCTTCATCCCTTTCTTTCCTTTTCTCCTCATATAATACCTGGGTCTACAGGGTACTACATGAGGCAAAAGAGCCAACTCATTCTTAGCAGCTAGAATTATTCCTACATCAGATCGTTTCTGCAACATAGTTTTGGATGCTAATCTCAGGTCTAGCTCTCCAACCCTTTCAACAATTCAGTCAAGAAATATCCTTTTATTTCTTTCTTCTTTTTTTTTTAAGATTTTATTTATGCACACAAGAGCTGGGGTACAGGCCAGAGTCCAGGGAGGTGAGAGGATCCACCAGAGACAGAGTGGGGAGCAGAAAAGGAAGACTGACTGAAATACATTGCTGTAGGGAGCATCGGGCAAGGCAGAAGAGGTCTGCTGTGCCATGGGATCGAACTCACACTGCTGTGCCGCAGGTGCTTCACAGTGCAGTGCTCAACCCACTGCACCACCAGGGGGGCCTGATATCCTCTTATTTCATTCCTTTTCTATTTAACCAAGTGGAGTCAGCTTTGATTATTTGCAGTTAAAGGTCCTGATGGAAACAGTAATTAGAAGAGGCCAAATTTAGACATAGTGGCCAGGGAGGTCTCTCTGAGAAGGTGATATTTGAACTGGGACAAGAAGAATGTGAGAAGAAAGTAATATGAACAGCTTGGGGAAAGCTGGAACTGAACAAGAAAGTACAAAGCCACCTGTATAGACAAGAAGCAAGACAAACAAAGCCCTTGTCTTGGTGAAGTTTACCTCCTATGGGGAATTTTGACAATTGAACATAGGCTAATTATAAGTAACATAATTTCAGATAGTGATAAGTGTTACAAAGGAAATGCGAATTATAGACTGCAGGCAAAGGACTAATTTGGATAGGATGGTAAGAAAGCCTTCTCTGAGGAGGTGACATTACTTGGAGACATAAAAGTTTATGACTTAGTGCACTATTGGGACACTTTCCACAATGAAGTGAATATCATAAGACTTCCAAAACAAAAGCAAATATTGCAGGGTCATCTTTGCCAAGGTTAATAAGTTGGGAGAATCCAACAGATGTTAAAATGCCTCTAGAGACAAAAATTTTTAAATGGCAATTGTGATCATCTTTTTGATCATGTTTTCAACCTTGTACTTACCAAAGACATTTGACTACACTTTTAGGGCTATTCCTATTATTTAGGATGATTTTTAGGGTGATTATTAATATTCTTTTATAACTATGAGTTTGCTTAAATTTTGTTTAGCAAAATGAATAGTTACCATGTGAACAAGTACTAAAGACAAAAAAGAAGACAAAGGCAATGTTGACTCTATCTCTTTGTCAGAAGCTCTTCTGGTTTGATGGACTTGGCTGTCAACAATGGAATAAAGCCAGCATGAACAGAAAGAAACCTCAGTTTCAAGCAACAGTCTTCCAAAATAATCTATCTGCAGGTGGAAGTTGTTGGTTTTATGTGGGCATGAAAAATTAATTATCAATGAAAAAGCATTTACTTCTTTCAGAGTCCATATATTTATTGACAAGTAAATGCTCTTTGTCTCCCCAGAGGAAAAGACCACTTTCTAAAATTGTTTAATCAATTTACTGACCTGAGTTAAAGCTTTGCGGGGAGCGGGGGAAATGTATTCTCTAGGTAGATTTCAGAAGACAAGCGGGTCTTGGATTTATTTGTTTCTTAATAGAACAGTCACCTGGAATTTCTTTACCCCACAAAATCATAATTTTTTCTAGTAAAATATACAAACTTACTGATAAATATGGCAAAAGGAATATATATATATATATATTACTTTCTTGACGAAAATCCGGAAAGAGCAGTAAGAGACACTTTTAGGAAGTACAAAACTAACAAGGACAGAGAGAACAGAAGAGCAAAACAAAATGAACAAGGAGGCAAACAAACAACCTAAAGGCTAGAAAGCAAGTGAATGAGTAGTAATGCAAACGTAATGGACCTGAGAATATAGATTACAAAACCTGCTAAGGGGAAAGCTATGGACTCATTCAATATGTACCAGAGACTGGCAGCACTAGATGTCTTTGGAAATGGGGCTGATGCAAGTGGGTAAAACAGGAGGACCTTGTGAAAATCCCCAAAGCACTCAGATCCAGTACTATGTCCAAGTCCCAGTATCCAGGAAAACTTCCTCTCCACCTCTAACTCAACCTGGCAGAGGACAGGAAATCTACTCTCCAGGAAAGGTGAGACATGGGGTCTTTTGTCTGGATGGGTTTTGAAGGTAAGGGTAGACTAGTGAAAGTGGAAAATAAGTAGAAATATGTATGTTAAATGGTGAAAGTCTAGCTCTCTTTACTAACCTACCTTTCACAAAAAGAATTGACACCTTTGCCTTTAACAAGGTGATTGGAAGCTCCTTCTCCACACAATCTAACAAGCTCAAAAGAAAGGTTTAAAGATACCAACATTCTAGTTTTATCAGTCAAATAGCCTAAACAGGTCATCCAAAATTAAAACTACTAGATAAACTACTTCCTCCACTTACAGTCTAACACTCCTGCATCTTTATAGCCCACTCACATATACACACAAATACTTATTGTCTTTTCATCTGGGAGAAATCTTTAATTTGAAAGGGAAAGCTACCAAAATATGTGACTTGTGTTCATTGCAGTAATATTTACAATAGCCAAGTAATGGAAAGAACCTAAGTGCCCAGCGACAGATGTTTGGATTAAGAATCATTATAGAGGGCCTCCCTGGTGGCACCAGGGATTAAGTTGCAGCACTATAAAGCTATCTGTAGCCACTACAGCACAAGTTTCAATCCCCAGCTAAGGAGCTGAACCACATGGCACACCAGACCTCTCCTGTCTCTCCTACTACTCCCCTCAGCAGTATATTTTAGTCAATCTGCCTGTTCTTCTCCCCACTTTGTCTCTGATGAATCCTCTCACCTACCTACCCTCTGCACCTCTAGCTTGCACCCCAGCTCTTGTATGCATAAATAAGTAAATCTTAAAAAAAAAAAAAAGAATGAGTATAGAGACCTATGGGGAGAGGAAAAGGCTGAAAGTTGAATAAATTAGCAAAGGTCAATGATTTAATCAATTGTTCCTATGCAATGAAGCTTCCATAAAACCCTTAAAGAATAAGGTTTAAAGAACTTTCAGGCAGAAAGACATCTCGATACCCCTAGGAGGTTGAGAATATGGCAGAAAGAGAGAAGCTTTGAGTTATTTTTTCCTTCAGGGACACTGAGGATAGATGTCTAGAGGGAATTGCCACATATGGAATGGAGCTGGGAATGTGAAAACGTGTATTTGCAGGTAGGAGAGAGTAAAACCATTGAAAAGGGTAGGAGATGCTGAGAAACAGTATGTCAGGACCTGTGCCAATTCAATAGGAGAAATATGCACTCTTTCTCCACTGAGTTCTCTGGGCTGTCCCATAACCCCTGCCCACAACAAAGTTTAAACATCTAAGCAAAAGCATAGTGTGAACAAAATGATAGGAATATAAAATCAGAAGCATAGGTAAAAGTATTATGAAATGACAACAAAAACACTAAAAGGGAGGGGGAAAATGGACAAATCAGTGAAGTTAAATGTCAAAGAGTAGATACCAGCTCATAAATGACTTACTGAATCATAGTAAGTTAGACAAAATCCCCATACAACCACTAACCAAAAATCCAGAATAGAAGCTAACACATGAAGAAACAAAGAAATTGATAGAATTGAAAGTTAAGTCATGCACAAAGAGCAGAGAAAAACAAGTGGAAAATAAAATAACCCAAACCAAAGAATAAAGTGACTAAAAATAAGCAGTATTTATCGAAATCACCCTAAATATGAATGACCACCAGTTAAAAGGCACAGATGACAAAATGGATTAAAAAGTTTCAGCCTCCCTGGTGCCACAAGGGATTAAGCACTGCACCAAGAAGCATCCTTAGTCACTGCAGCATGAGTTCGAATTTGATCCCCAGCCAGGGAGATCACCCACATTGGGCAGTAGACATCTCCTGCCTCACCTGCTGCTCCCTTCAGCAGTGTATTTCTGTCAATCTGCCTATTCTGTCCTCCATTCTGTCTCTGGTGAATCCTCTCCCCCACCCACCCCCACCACACACACACACAGATACCCCTCTGGCCTGTACTCCAGTTCTTGTATGCATAAATAAATAAGTCTTTAAAAAGATGTTTCAACCGGGCCTCCCTGGTGGCGCAGTAGGTTAAGCAACGCACTGTGAAGCAAACCGCAGCAACTGCAGCACGAGTTCGATCCCTGCCGCCGGCCAGGGAGGGGACCCACATGGCGCAGCAGACCTCTCCTGCCTTGCCCGCTGCTCCCCTCAGCAGTGTACTTCTATTGATCTGCCTGTTCTGCTCCACGCTCTCTGTGGTGAATCCTCTCACTTCCTGCGACTCTGGCCTGTACCCCAGTGCTTGTATGCATAAATAAATAAATCGTTAAAAAAAAAATGTTTCAACCATCTAAACTTTGTATACAAGAGACCCACAAAAGCAAACTAAAAGTAAAAGATTGGAACACAATTTTACATGCTAATACTCTATAATAAAAAAATATTCTCATATCAGATAAACTAGACAAAAATGGACACCATAATAAACAAGGGAACAATTCATCAAGAAGCTACAACTGTTATTTACATTTATACAGCTAACTCAGGGGCACCTAGTTATAGAAAGCAACTATTTATATATAGTTATATAAAGCAACATATTGACATAAATACAGTTATTGTCAGAGACCTTAACACACCACTGATATGAAGGGATAGATCATCCAGACAGAATGCTAACAAAGAAATAAGGACCTTAAAATGAAGTGTTGGACCAGATGGATTGAATGGACATTTAGAGAGCTTTCATCTCAAAAGAAATGTATATACTTTCTTAGCAAATACACATACAATATTCTCAATAATAGATCATATTTTGGAACACAAATCATATCTCTGAAAATAGAAATCATATCAAGCATCTTCACAGATCACAATGGTATAAAGATAGATATTAATCACAAAAAGAATCTTAGAATATACCAAACCACATTAATCTAAAAAAAAAAAAATGCTCTGAACAACTGCTGGATCAAAGAATAAATCAAAAATATTTGGAGGGCCTCCCTGGTGGCGCAGTGGGTTAAGCAACGCACTATGAAGCAAACCACAGCCACTGCAGCAAGAGTTCGATCCCTGCTGCCGGCTTGGAGGGGACCCACATGGTGCAGCAGACCTCTTCTGCTGTGCCCGCTGCTGCCCTCAGCAGTGTCCTTCAGTTGATCTGCCTGTTCTGCTCCCCGCTCTCTGTGGTGAATCCTCTCACCCCCCCCACACCTCTGGCCTGTACCCCAGTGCTTGTATGCATAAATAAATAAATCTTTTTAAAAAACAAAAATAAACAAACAAACTAACAAAAATATTTGGAGATTAATGAAAATAGAGAGACAAACTACCAGACCTAATGGGATATTCTAAAAGCAGTGGTTCATTGGAAGTTCATAGCAATATAGACCCTCATTAAAAATTTTTTTAAACAAATTTTAATTTTTATTTTATTTTATATATTTTTTACATTATTTTTCATTTTTGTACAGTGTATATTTCTGGTTCCCATGAAATATCCATCACCAATTCATCCATGCGAAATCACCATAGTCCCTTGTGCTCTTCCCACCCATTCTGTTCCTTCTCCCTCCTCCTCCCTTAGGGAATGTCTCAGATTTATAATTGTCTATTTTTATTTTTAATTTATTGTAATTAATTTTTTTCCTTAGTCCCTTATTTGTTTCCTCTACATTCCTCCTTTAAGTGAAACCATCTGATATTTCCCTTTTCTTTCTGGCTTATTTCACTGAACATAATCCCTTCTAGCTCCATCCATGTTGCTGCAAATTGCATGAGTTTAGCTTTTTGACTGCTGCATAATGTTTTATATATATATATATGTATATACACACACACACATCACATCTACTTGATCCAATCCTCTATTTTTGGGCATTTGGATTGTTTCCATAGCTTGCCTATCATGAAAAGTGCCACAATAAACATAGGTGTGTAGGTATCCTCTTGAATTAGTGTTTTTGTGTCCTTTGGGTAATTTGCTAGGAGTGGAATGGATCACATGGGAGCTCCATTTTTAGTAGTTTGAGGAACCTCCACACAGTTTTCCGTAGTAGTTGCACCAGTTTGCTTTCCCACCAGCAGTGTAGTAGATTTCCTTTTTCTCTACATCCTTGCCAACATTTGTTGCTGCTAGTTTTTTTTGGTATATGCCATTCTCACTGGTGTGAGGTAGTATCTCATAGTTTTGATTTGTATTTCTCTGATTATAAGAGATGTTGAGTATTTTTTCATATGCCTGTTGGTCATTTGCATTTCACTTTGGAGAAAGGTCTTTTTAGCTCTTCTGCCCATTTTTTGACTGGATTGTTTACTTTGTTTTTGTTTAGTCTGGTCAGCTCTTTGTAGATCTTTGCGATCAGTCCCTTGTCATTAGTGTTGTGTGCAAAAATGTTCTCCCATTCAGTGGGGTGTCTCCTTGTCTTGGTTAATGTGTCTTTTGCTGTAGAAAAGCTTTTTAATTTGATGTAGTCCTGGATGTCTAACTTTTCCTTCACTATCTTTGCTTTAGGTGCTGTGTCTTTAAAGATGTTACTGACATGTACGTCATGTAGAGTTTTGCCTACTTTTTCTTCTATATATTTTATGGTTTCAGGTCTTATATCTAATTCCTTAATCCATTTTGAATTGGTTTTTGTGCATGGTGTGAAGCAGTAGTCCAGTTTCTTGTTTTTACCTGTAGCAGTCCAGTTTTCCCGGCACTATTTTTTGAATAGACTGTTCTTGTCCCATTTTATATTCTTTGCTCCTTTGTCAAAAATTAGTTGTTCATATATGTGTGGCTTTATTTCTGGGTTTTCTATTAAATTCCATTGTTCTTTGTGTCTGCTTTTGTTCCAGTACCACATTTTTTAATTATTATGGCTTTGTCTCATTGTTTGAAGTCTAGGCGTGTGATGCCTCCATTTCCCTTCTTTTTAGTCAGAAGAGCTTTGATATTCTAGGTTTTCTATGGCTCCATATGAACTTCATCCTTATTTGTTCTAGTTCTTTGAAGAATGTCATTGAAATTTTTATTGGAATAACATTGAATCTGTAGATTGCTTTTGGTAAAATGGCCATTTTAGTAATGTTATATCTTCCAGTCCATGAGCAGAAGTGTCTTTCCATTTCTTTGTATCTCCTATTTCAAAAAGGAAAATTTTATTTTATTTTTAAATTTTTTTAAGATTTATTTATTTATGCATACAAGAACTGGGGTACAGGCCAGAGGTGTGGGGGGGGGGGGTGGGAGGATCCACCAGAAACGGAGTGGGGAACAGAACAGGCAGATTGACTGAAATGCACTGCTGAGGGGAGCAGCTGGAGATGCAGGAGAAGTCTGCTGCGCCATGTGTGTCACCACCCCGGCCAGTGGCAGGGATCGAACTCGTGCTGCAGTGGCTGTGGTTTGCTTCATAGTGTATTGCTTAACCCACTGCGCCACCAGGGAGACCCCTCAAAAAGAAAAATTTTGAATAAAACATTTAACACTTCAGAACCAGAAAAATAGAAACAAAAATATTCAAAATCAGAAGAAAAGTAGTACACATTAGATCAGAAATAAATGAAAAAGAAAAGTCCAAAAGATTAGTGAAATGAAGATCTGATTCTTTGAAATAACAAACAAAATCAACAGACTACTAGTTAGGCTTAAAAAAGAAGAGGGGAAAACCCAAATAAATAGAATCAGAAATGAAAAAGAAAAAATTACAACAAATACTACAGAAGGACATAAATCATAAAAACTCACCATAAACTTCTCCACACAAAAAACTAGACAATCTAAAAGAAACGGACAAATTTTTATATTCACCCAATCTTCCAGACTGATTCAGGTTGAATTAGACAGCTTAAACTGTCCAATCACAAGTGCATAAATTGAAAAATAATAATTAAAAGGTCTTTATGAATATAATCGCAGGACCAGATGGTTTCTCCAGTGAATTTTACCAAATAGTCAAAGAAGATCTACATATATGTTATTCAAGCTCTTCAACAAAATCAAAGAAGGTGGAAGAGTCTCCAATACATTTTAAGGAGCCAACATGCTCTTAACCCACGAATAAAATGCAGTCAGCACCAAATAAATAATTAAAATTAAAGACCAATAACCCTGATGGGTCATAGATGCAAAACTGTGCAACAAAATCCCAGCTAATCAAATACAGCAATTCAAAAAGTTTTGTGGCAAAAGAGACTGAATCCCAATTTGCTGCATGGCACAGCTATGTATAATGTTTACATAGTCAGTATAATGTAAGCACAAGATTGTTATATAAATACATTTAAAAAATGAAAGAATAAGAATAAGAAAGGTATACATATGTTCTAAAGGCCTGAGACAGGAAATGAGCTAAATCTTTTACCTCTATTCCAACAGAGCCAGAGATTTTACCTAAAGCTGAAAACAAGCAGAGGTTATGTTGCAGGCTATTTGGAGACAAACAAGTAAAAGTCAAAATATCAGTCCAAAATAATATTACCTTTGGGGAAGAGGAAATGCAATATGGAGAAAGGAAATAGGATACATCTTTTTCTACAGCAAGGCTTATAAATCTATTTTATATTTTAAAACTGTGCATATATTTATAACTTTGGTGAAAAATGCAAAGGAAAAGCACAAACAGAAATGATTAAATTAAAAAATTATTTCTATAGGGCCTCCCTTGTGGCATAGGGTAAAAGTCTCAGCACTATCAAGCGATTGCTAGGCATTGCGACATGAGTTCTATTCCTGGCCAGGGAGTTAACCCACATGGCACAGCACATCTCTTCTGTCTTGCCTGCTGCTCCCCTCAGCAATGTATTTCAGTAGATCCATCTGTTCTGTCTCTGGTGAGTCCTAACCTCCGTCCCTGCCCTCTGGCCTAGACCCCAGTTCTTGTATGCATAAGTAAATAATTTCTTAAAATTTATTTTTATAATGTTTTACTTTTTGTATTAAATATATTGACTAATTTTTAAAAAGATTTATTTATTTATGCATATAGGAACTGGGGTACAGGTCAGAGGTGCAGTGTGTGTGTGTGTGTGTGTGTGTGTGTGTGAGGATTCACCAGAGACAAAGTGGAAGACAAAGTGGAAATACATTGCTGAGGGGAGCAGCAGGCCAGATAGGAGAGGTCTGCTGTGCTCTGTGGGTCACCTCCCTGGCTGGGGATCGAACTCGTGCTGCAGTGGCTGCAGATAGCTTCATAGTGTTGTGACTTAACCCCCTTGCACCACCAGGGAGACCCTATATTGATTATTTAAATCTTTATATAGATTCACTGTTTAGCTCAAATATTTTAGATCTGTTTGACTTTTATACGTTTCCTTTTATTGTTCTGAAATTTTAAGTTTTCCTTTATGCAGTCCTTCCCAAACTTTGAAGTGTATCTAAATCTCAAAGAACCATAAAAGAACATAGTGGGAGGCTCATTAAATTAGGAAAGGAGGGCCTCCCTGGTGGCGCAGTGGGTTAAGCAACGCACTATGAAGCAAACCGCAGCCACTGCAGCACGAGTTCAATCCCTGCTGCCGGCCAGGGAGGG
>JAGFMF010011381.1:2308843-2334000 GCA_019455555.1 Galemys pyrenaicus
GCTCCCTGCTCTCTGTGGTGAATCCTCTCACCCCCCTCACACCTCTGGCCTGTACCCCAGTGCTTGTATGCATAAATAAATAAATCTTTAAAAAAAAAAAAAAGAAATATAAGGTAGTGTCATGGATGGGATCTTGAATCAAGTATGGATTTTGGTTAATATATTAATATTTTCTCATTAATTGTAAATAAGAAATCATACTAAAATGAATAGTGAAGAAAATCAGGTGTGGATAGAGTGGTAGAATCTCTGCATTATCTTCTAAAAATTTTTAAAAATAAATTGGATGATTAAAAAAAGAAAGACAGCAGTTTCTGCCATCACCCTCACATACTTTGTGCAAGTGGCAATCATTATCAATTTATTAATTATTTTTATGACTTTATTGTAATTCTATGTTATCTTTCTGTAGATACTTTTCCCATTTATTAATTTTGGATTATTTACTGACTTCTTATGATGACAGGCAAGGTTTTAATTTTTTCCCACCGTGTCCTTTCTTCTCATTATATTTATGTCAAACTTTTGGTCAATCTATATTCAGTGTTCACATTATTACAATTGTATAGTTTGTTTACTATATTGCTTTTTGCCCACAAAACATTTTAAATGCTTTAAAAAATCTAGCACTGTTGAACAAAATCTAGCACTATTAGAACTTAACATTGATGATGACTTCATCTTGAATATATAATTAATCCCCAAGTATTGTGACAAATTATTAGTAATGACTGGAAACATCCCCAATTTGATGCAAGACATTAATCTATGAGTCTGAGAAACTCAACAAACAACAAGGAAGGTAAACTCGAGTTGATACATATTTAGACTCATAATGCTCAAATCGTCCCAGAGGACTCTGACATCAGCAAGACAAAAATATTGTTTCCTAGGATCCTTAGATATGATTTCTCATCAGAAACGGTGGAGGTCAGGAGATAGAGAGGTGACATATTCAAATGCTAAAAGAATAAAAACTGTCATTCAATAATTTTGTATATGGCAAAATTATCATTCAAAAATGAAGGAGAAATTAACATATTCATAGGTAAACAAAAAATGGAAAGAATCTGCAACTAGAAGTTCTGAACTGTAAGAAAATAATAAGGAAATACTTCAGGCTGAAATGAAGACACTAAAAAGTAACTCAAAGTCACACAAGAAATAATACTCAGAATGGTAAATATATAAAAATTTAACAGATAATATAATTTTACTTGTAGTCCTTTTCTTCTACTTTCTGATTTTACTTTTTATTTATATTTTTTAAAGATTTAATTATTTATACATACTAAGAACTGGGATTCAGGCCAGAGGTGTGGGGTGGGGGGGTGGTGAGAGGATTCACCAGAGTGGGGAGCAGAACCCACAGATAGACTGAAATACACTGCTGAGGGGAGCAGTAGGAGAAACAGGAGAGGTCTGCTGCACCATGTGTATCACCTCCCTGGTGGAGGATGAACTCATGCTGCAGTGGCTGCAGATAACACTGCATAGTATTCATAGTGCTGCAACTTAACCTCGTAAGCACCAGGAAGGCCCCTACTTTCTGACTTTAAAAGACAAGTGTGTGAAGCAATAATTGTAACACTGAGTGTTAATGGGCTCATACTGTATAAAATGTAACTTATATGAAATAATTACACAAAAGAAATAGTGAGAGAACAGAACTGCTTTAGGACAAAGTTTTTGTGTACCATTGAAATTAAAGTGATTAGCAATCCAAATTACAGTGTTTACATTAAGATATTAATTGTACTCCTAAGGGCAATTTCTAATAGAAAAATAATAAATGACAAACGAATTAAAAATGTGTATCAAAAACTAACAAACAAAAAAGCAGTGGTGAAGGAATAGGGAAAAAAAGATATAAAAATCTATCAAGTAGGTAGATATAAATTTCATTTCATCAGTAATTACATTAAATATAAGTTGATAAAATGCTCTAATCAAAAAGCAAGAACTGGCAGAGTGAATTTTTTTAAAAAAGCGATAGTCTAAACATATGGCATATACAGGAGTAACACTTCAAGGAGGCACATATATAAATTAGAAGCAAAAGCACAGAAATTGATATTCCATGAAAATAGTTACTGAAAGAGAGGTGGAGTGGCTACAATGATATAACTTTAACAATATTCCCTGGTAGGGGCCTCCCTGGAGGCACAATGTGTTAAGTCACAGCACTATGAAGCTATATGCAGCCACTGCAGCATGAGGTCTTCAATCACTGGACAGGGAGGGGACCCACATGGTACAGCAGACCTCTTCTGCCTCACCTGTTGCTCCTCTCAGCAGTATAATTCAGTAGATCTGCCTGTTTGCTCTCTACTCTGTCTCTGCTGAATCCTCTCATTGCCCCCATGCCTTTGCCCCACTCTTGTATCTTTAAAAAAAAAATTCCCAGGTAGTCCAGGAATGACATCATGACTAGTCTCCCTTTATTACTTAACTTCTATTTTTTTTTGAGAACTAATCATCATCTTGTTTAATTTCCCACATATTTGCAATTCTATCTAAACTTCTCACAAATTATCTAAATCTTTTCTCAAAACATACAGATTCTTCAGACATTGCATTAATTTTAACTTTCTAATGGAGTTTCACAGACCCTTTTTCATGCTGTCGTATAGATGGTTTTTTCTCTATACCTGCATTTTTCACCCCTTCACAAGCATCATGATTGTTTTCTTTATCTTTTGATTGAAGTGGAAATACTGTTTTGGGTTTGCCAGATTTTGTTTGTTCCCTCATTTTGGTAAAATTTAACCTCTAGAAGAGAAACATTTTGAGAGAAGGGAAGTAGGGGAAAAAAAAAACCATTTTTTAAAGCTTCTCTGCCTGCAATTTATTTAGTCTGCCCTGAAACTCGATTAAAGTTTGAGCTTGACATAGAAGTTAGGTTGGAAGTCATATTCTTTCAGAATTTTTAAGTTATACCTACACTGATCTTGAACTTCCTGTGTTTCTATGAGAAATATGACTTTTGATTCATGTTATGTGACCTATTTTTTTCTTTCTCAAACACTTTTTCCAGTGTACTGAAATTTTACAATGGTATGATTTTAGTATGAGTCTATTTCATCTGTTTTCTGGAAAACTCTGTGCTTTATTTTTCCTCATTAAGCATACAAGCTTAACATTCAGTTTACATATAACTTTAGTGATTAGTGAAAGGCACACAGGAATAAACATAATTAGCAAAAGCTAAGTGGTTCATAATTACTGATCAAGAGATACCACAACATAGGTAATTCTTGGTTAGTTTAAGACAGTGGAGGAAGAGGTGTTTCATGAAAATTAATAGTTTGGGGCCAACCCTGGTTGCACAATGGGTTAAGCATGCACTATGAAGCAACCCACAACCACTGCAGCAAGAGTTTGATCCCTGCCACTGGCCGGGAAGGTGACCCACATAGCGCAGCAGACCTCTCCTGCCTAGCTGGCAGCTCCTCCCAGCAGTGTGTTTCAGTTAATCTGCCTGTTCTGTTTCCCACTCTGTCTCTGGTGAGATCCTCTCGCCCCCCCACCCCCCACATCTCTGGCCTGTACCCCAGGTCTTGTATGCATAAATAAATAAATCTTTAAAAAAAAAAGAAAATTAATAGTTTGTTTTAACATATTTAACTACAATTATAATGACTAAAGCCATGAAACAGAGAGACCGGATTGATGAGATCTTTCATTGTAAGGTTGATATTTTGGGGTAATTTTAATGAAAATTGTCTTATCAAAATATAACAAACATTCCAGCCATAATCAAGTATTATGGCATTAGTCGTTCAGACTTAGAAAGTCTTTTATTTTTCTCATGTCTACAAACTTTTACTATTTTCACCTTAAACATATATAAACATATTTTTGTCGGTAAAATTTTTTAAGATCTAAATTGGATTGGAGTAAGATTTAAGGAAACGTGTTCTAATACCAACATCTTTTGCTCAATTTTTTAACTTTCTTCACTTTTTCCTGAAACTGAAATAAAAATATTCATCCTAAGATATACTACTATAAGTGAATGAAGCATTGCGATTTATATAGAGGATATACAGTAATATATATATATATATATGTAGTAAAACAAGGAGAACATGGAGGAAAGGAAGGGTGTATCTTTAACTTGAACAGGTGACAAATGCTTTGATTTGATATTATTTTATTTGCAGTATTTATCTCTTTAAATCTTACAATATAATGATAAGTAAGTTATATGTGGGCAATAAGATATTTAATATCCAAAGAACATTTTTTTCCTTTCCAATCAGTAAAGGTTGATGATGGGCATTTAACAATGAAAGTCTTCTTTTTTCTTCTTTTTCTCATTTTGGGAGATGAACCTGATAGACACACCTATTATTAGCCATTCTGTACCCAAGTAACTTCAATTAATAGAGTTAAAAATGTTAATTCTTAGAGGCAATAATACTTCAACAGTTTAGTGAACTTTGCCAGAGGGAAAACACTTCTGAGGATATGGTTCATTAGGTCTTTGCTCTCAACCATTGAATTTAGACATTTATCTAGAAACTAGATAAATGACACAAAGCAAAACAACTTTAAAGTAAGAAATTTAACATACCCATGATTAATTTTCATTAGCTTGATGTTATTAGTGAAACCCAAGTCTAGTAATACTGAATGAGCTTCTTAAATTCACTTTTTAAATTATGTACATTTTGAAAAATAAGTTTGGTTTTTAAGTCTTAAGAAGCTCATGTTTCTATAGTCTCAAAAGATACACTTGAGCTTTATTAAACCACTTAAAAACTTAATTTTTTAACTTTCATATTTGGTTAAGATGAGGAAAAGAAAAAGCAAGGTACCAAAAAATAAATAAATAAATAAGTAGTAACTGCTTACAAAACTTTGGGAAGAAGGGAGCAGAAATAAATTTTGGGAAATGCATTTTAACACTGACCAATTCAATGAGTAGGTTTAAGACTGAAGTCCTACTAAAAAACATTTATTTACTTTCCTGGTAACAATATACCATTTTAGATTCTGAGAGTGCTTAATGTTCAGACATAATTTTACTTATTGTCACATCTAAAAAAAAAAAAGTCAAGTTGTTCTGATCTTTTGAATATAGCACTTTATCTTGAATTTGCACAAAAGAGTACATGTTCTAAGCGGGATAGTCATAAAGCTTTAAGATTTTAATTTTGTCTAAAGGAGAGCATTGGGATTTTCTTCACATGACCTCACCCCTCCCAGGATACCATAGTCTGCAATGATGTGCTGGGTAATGAATTGTACAGAACCTAAATGAACTTCTTGAGCCTTTTTGTGTTGATTTCTACCTCACAAAAACACACTATCATATTATACCGCCAGACTTAAAATAGCCACACAAATAAATCTATTGTGGTGACTGTATTCAAGTGTATAATTGGTTTTAATGGCCACATGCTCTTGAAGGCCATACTCTGTGGGCATAGATTAGTTAAAGACTAAATCTCCAAGGTGTGATATCAGTGTTTTACCAACTCAGTATATCAAATACTAGTAGAATTGTTATTGTCTATCACTATTATTGTTTGTCATGTATTTTTATAATCTATCATACACACAATTACTTACATATGTTATAGAGTTATCCTTCATAAAAATAAAGTAATTATCAATTCTGTATTGCTTAGTTCTCTTTTCTTGGTTTCTTCTCTACCAGCTTTAGGGATAATATAGCTGCTTAATTCACCCCCCCCACTTTTTCCCTCATATTGTTTGAAACAATTTATTTTACTTCAAATTATCACCTTGTTTAATCAAGAGACTCACTGTAAAAAGCATATCATTGACTTCGTATTTTCACTCAATTGACTGAATTAAAAGTACCAATAAAATTAAACAAAGCATTTGTTAGGTAATCGAGGTGTGAATTCAAACCCAGGAAACAGTGTGAGAACTGCTCTAACAATAACAAGTTTGAGTTAAGTTTATTTCCTTTGTTATCAAGTAGCATACATAGAGAAGAAGAAAATGAACAGTGAGTCACAGATTGAAAAATGAAATTGCTCTTGATGATGATCTTTGGTTTATATCTTCTTATTTCCTAAATTATCTTCACCTAAAAAAAGTCAACGCTTTCTGTGTACAGAAGAAGGTAAATCTGGATTTAATCATTGTCCTGACTTCTCAAGAATGCATTGTGGAGACCCAAAGACTGGATAGTCATTGTTGAAACCTTCTCTGGTTGACCCCTTGGTTATCAGTGGAGGTGAAAGTTTGGTGTATATTACTGCTCACCCACCACAGTCCATTGGACTGCCTCTCACATTTGTTTCTTCCCTCCTCTCTCTACCCTGGTAGTCACTTATACAGTCAGATGTCAACGTTTGTTTTGGTTTAGTTTTGTCTATTCCTTTGTTTTGCTTCTTTATATTTCATATATTGGTAAAACCGTCACTATTTCTTTCTCCTACTGATTTACTTCTCTTAGCATAATTCCTTCCATTTCCATTCATGTTGTTACAAAGTTATTACCAACTTTTTAAAGTACTTGAGTAGTATTCCATTGTGTGTATATACCACATCTTCTTTATCCACTTATCTGTTGTTTGTTGGGCACTTAGGTTGTTTCCATAACTTGGCTATTGTAAATAATGTTACAGTGAACATAGGAGTCCATATATCCTTTGAATTAGTGTTTTTAGCATTCTTCAGGTAGATACTTAAAATTGAAATTGCTGGATCATATGGTAGCTGTATTTTTAATATCTTGTAAACTCTCCATATTATTTTCCATAGGGGCTGGAACCAGTCTATATTCCCACTTACAGTGTATGAACATTCCTTTTCCTCCATACCTTATCCCACATTTGTTGATTTTGGGCTTTTCAATATATGTCATATCACAGGTATGAATTTGAGTCTCATTTCTCTGATGAGTAGTGATGAACATCTTTCATGTACCTGATATCCTTTGGGGGAAGTGTATATTTAGCACTTCTGTCTATTTATTGCTTGGGTTGATTCCTTTTTGTTGTGTTGTATGAGTTCTTTGGAGTTCTTGGATACTAGTCCTTGGACTAGTGTGATGTGCAAATAACATATTTTCTTCCATTGGTAAAATATTTTTTAATTTTAATGATAGCTTCTTTTGTTGTACAGAAGTTTTTAGTTTGATATGGTCCCATTTGTTTATTTTTATTTTGTTTCCCTTGTAGTTTTAATCAAGTTCTTAAATCTCTGATGCAAATGTCATAGAGTATTTGTTTATATTTTCTTCTCTATATTGTATAATTTCAAGTGTTACATCTAATTCTTTAGTATACTTTGAATTAATTTTGTATATGGTATGAGAGAGTTGTCTAGTTTCATTCTTTTACATATGGCTAGTTTTTCCAACACAATTTGTTGAAGAGAGTTTTCTTTCTCCATTGAATACTCTTTGCTCCTTTGTTTTAAATTAAATGTATCAATGTGGATTAATTTCTATGCTTTCAATTCAATTCCATTGGTTTGTGCATACATTTTTATTCTAATACTTCTTTGATTACTATATCTTAGTAATATAGTTTAAACCCTGGGACTATGATACAAAACACAGTACAAAAAAAAACCACAAAAAGTCCAAACACAAACACACAAAAAGGCCAGTAACTAAAAAACTGCAGACCAATATTCCTGATAAATATAGATACGTAGAAAAAACTTTTGAAATATTAATAAATAAAATTTGAAACATATAAAAAAGAATTATCCACCATGACCTAGTGGAATTTATCTCATGAATGCAAGACTGATTCAGTATTTAAAAATCAGTCATTGTAACTCATCATATTAACTGGGTTAATGAAGAAAATCACATGATCATATCAACTGATGCAGAAGAAGTACTTGAAAAAATTCAGCACCCATTAATGATAAGAACTCAGACAAGTTGGAGTAAAAGGGAACTTCTTCAATTTGATGGTAAACATCTACCAAAAAACTTACAGTTAACATTATACTTAATAATGATAGAACAAATATTTTCCCTTGTAAAATTGGCAACTAAGCAAATACATTCACTTTCACCATTTTTATTCAACAAAGTGATTAAAATTCTAGCCAGTACAATAAGGAATAAGTACAAGAAAAGGAAAAAAAAAAAAACAAGTTTACAGACAAGAAAGGAAAAAATAAACTATCCAAAATGGACAGCAACCCAAAAGGTAAAATGTAAAACTGTAAAAATTTTACTAAAAACTAGAAGAAAATCTCTGGGATTCTAGAACTAAGCAAAGGATTCTTAGACATGATACAAGAAGCATGATCCACAAAAGACAATAATAAATAGATCCGGTCAAAATCTAAAACTTTGATTAGCAGAAGAATCTTTTAAGAGCAAGACATGAGAAGGTGCAAAGTGGGGGAAATTTACCCAGTAGTCACAAAATGACAAATAGAAAGATTATATGATGGGTGGGTGGGGAGGAAGCAGTAGAAGATAGAGTGGAAAGTAAATCTTCCAAAAATAAATGTACATAGCCATTATTCATGCTTATACTAATGTAGATATATAAAACAAGTACTTGCTAAGGGGGAATGAACTGACTCATTTCCTCAGGTTTTGGCCCTTTAAATGATTTTGTCTTGAAATAAGGAAGAATAGAAGCAATTCTTAAGTTGACCAACTTTCTTGCAGACATCATTTACTTATTTCAATATGACTTTAGATTAGGACCCCATATAAACTTTCTAAGATTTAAGTTTACTGCAATGCCATCTGATTTGCTCAGAGGTTATTTATTTTTGCAGTTCTAACTACATAAGTTGAAAACTGTTGGAAGTTGAGGATCTGCTGCCTTCACCTCTTTTTGACTGGTACTAACAACTATCAGGAAATAAAATCTTCTGCAGTTATAAAAATTATAATGGACAAATCAATGGTATTTTCTCTTCTGGCCTCTGAAGACTGCCACTCCAACTTTCACATTGTTCAATAACCACTCTGCCATTAAATTGTTATGATCCAAATATGATCATTTTAATGTGATAATAATGGCTAATGATTGCTCAGTATTTACTATATGCCAGACAAGCCAGGCATATTTAGACAACTTACATTCATTAAACTCATTGAATTTTCCTAAAGATCCTATCAGTTAGATATTTGTTATCGTCACCATGTTACAGAGGTGCAGATGACAATTGTGCTACAAATAGGGGAGTTAAATAATTACAAATGATTTTAACTTTAGAATTCATACTTTTAACCACTGGGCTTTATTGCCTTCTACAAAATTATACTATATAGTACAGTGTAAGAAGGTGCACTAGAACTGTGTGATACAAATATAAGATGTGACAGATTCTGGAAAATTGCAGTTTACGTTTTGGTGCAGTTGGATAACTGGATTTTAACTAATGGTATAAAAAGGGAAATGGTACATATCACTTCCAAAGTAGAGCTATAAAACCTGCTCACCTAACAAAACAAAATATAAACAAATGGGATTATATCAAACTAAAAAACTTAAGCATAGCAAAAAAACAAAAAAAAAATAATGAAAATTAAAATAATAAAAAAATTGGGCCTCCCTGGTGGCACAAGGGGTTGAGTGCAGTACTGTGGGACTTCCACAGCCACTGCAGTGCAAGTTGGATGCCCTGCCAGAGAGGGGAACCATATGGCACAGTAGACCTCTCCTGTCTCTCCTACTTCTCCCCTCAGCAGTGTATTTCAGTAGATCCACCTGTTCTGCTCCCCACTCTATCTCTGGTCCCATCACCACTGTGGCCTCCCTGCACCTCTGGCCCATACCTCAGTTCTTGTCGCATAAATAAAAAAAAATTAAATTTAAAAAAAACCTGGAAAGTCATATACACCCATTGTTCACAGGGGAATTATTTACAATAATCAAGTCAAGGAAACAACCTATGTCTATGAATAGATGAAGTTGTGATATAAACATGCAATGGAATATTATGCAGCCATAAAATAAAAGATAATCTTACCATTTGTGAGAACATGGATGGACTTTGAATGCATATTAATAATACATTAGACATTATTAATCACTTAACACATTATGTTAATTGAATTAGAGAGAGAACAAATCTTACATATGTGGAATGTAAAAAACCACCACCACAAAAAAACACAATTGCAAAAGAGATTGATGTCAGTCTTTTGGTTACCAGAGGTAGAGGTGAGGGTGGAGGTTAGAGGAATATGGTCAAAAGATACAAACTTGTAATTATAAGATAAGTACTATGGCTGTAATTCACATGGTGACTACCATTGATACTGCTATTTGATATGTAGGAAAGTTTCTGAGAGTACATCCCAAGATTCTCAACACACAGAGAAAATTGTTTTTCTTTTCTGCTTTCTTTTCTTTATATTATATCCTAAGAGAAGTAGATGCCAGCTAAACTTACTGTGTTCATCATTTTACAATAAATGGAAACCAAACAAATTATCAGCATATGCCTTGAATTTAGGCAGTTATTGCTCAATAAAAGTGGAAAAAAATTAATTTCAAAAATTAAGAAAAAAATCACCACAATTTTTATTTGCTTTCCCTGCCTCTGGCTGAAATGGAAGGACTTCAAGGACCAAGAGGAAAGCAGAGCCACATGATGAAAAAAAGTTCAAATTCCAGAAGAGCTGCCTGAGTTCTAAGGAACATTCTTGTTGGAAACATGCAGGATTGAGAAACAAACTTTTACTGTTTTAAGCCATTTAAATTTAGCATTGTCTGTTATTAACCAACTGAGTAAGTAAATGATATTGTTAGTGGCAGTGTTACTACCTAAGTTCTGTCTTTGACTATTTTTCTTTTTTCATAGCAACCAAGTCCTTAATTCTTTAAGATTTTGTTCTCAGCCCTCAAGACTACTCATCAAGTCTAAGCTTCAATGATTAGATTCATATGAATAATTCCCAAATTTATCTCTTCTCCCATTCCTCTCTTGAAGACGGTCAATATTTCCTGTCTTGTTCACCTCTATTTAGATGTCTTTCTCTTTCTCCCTTCAGACCACTTATAATAAATTCTACCTTTTCTTTGCTAACCTGGATGCTGTTATACTGCTTCTGTACATCCAGACTAGAAACAAAACCTTGAATTTATCCTTGATTTTCTCCCTGACTCGTTCCATATATTTCAATCATTTGTCCTAATAGTTTTCTGCTGCTCCCTTTCTTGTCCTTTCTCTTCCATGCCTGTTATCACTGTTCTTTTCTGGTTTAGACAGACTCTACTGACAGATTCCTCCCAACTGGAACTTGGATTCAGATCTGGTTTTATTCTAGTCCCTTTCTTTCACTTATAATCTGTGTTTTAATTAAATCATGATAAAAATCACCAAAGACCATTATGTATTGTTGTAATTTTAAATGTCATAATTTAATATTTAAACTCATGAAAACAATAATAACGAATAAGCATTATAGTTTCATCTCATTCTCCTATACACTGGCATATACCTTATGTTCTAACAAAGCAGCATCTAACCAGTCTAGGGTTTTTTCAACAACTGTCTTTTCGCAAAGTCTATTTCTTTTTTTTTTTAAATTTATTAGATTTAATTGTATTTGACATCATTTGTAGTCCCTAGGGGGTTCCCACCACCATTTCACCCATGCACCATCACCTTAGTCTCTTGTGTTCTTTATGCCCTCATCCCCGTCTTTGCCCTCCCCTCCCTCTGCCCACCCTCATGATCCCTTGGGTTTATCTTTGATCTTTTGATCTTGTTGAGTTTTTATTTGTTCGTTTGTTTGTTTGTTTTTGGTTGTGATTGCCCATTTCCTTGAGCTTTCTCTTGTTTTTTTGTTTGTTTGTTTTCTTCTTTTTTATTTTTTGTTGTGGTTGTTGTTCTTTCACATTCCTCCTAAAAGCGAGGCCATCCAATATTTTTCTCTTGCCTTCTGGCTTGTTTCACTGAGTATAATTCCTTCTAGCTCCATCCATGTTTCTATAAATGTCCCTAGTTTTTCATTTTTGATTGCTGAATAGTATTCCATTGTGTATATGTACTATATTTTCTTGATCTAGTCCTTTACTTTTGGGCATTTGGGTTGTTTCAAGGTCTTACCAATTATAAGTAGTGCTGCAATAAACATGGGGGTACAGGTATTCTTTTGTATTGGTGTTTTTGAGTCCTTTGGGTAGATCACTAGGAGTAGGATTGCTGGATCATATGGTAGTTCCATCTCTAGTAGACCAAGGAACCTCCTCCATATGGCCTTCCATAGTGGTTAGATTAACTTGCATTCCCACCAGCAGTGTATTAGAGTTCCTTTTTCTTCACATCCTCGCCAACATTTATTGTTGTTGGTTTTTTTGATGTATGCCATTCTTACTGGTGTAAGGTGGCACCTCATTATGGTTTTAATTTGCATTTCCTTGATTATGAGAGATGTTGAGCATACATCTCAGTAACGCCTTTGAAGATGCATCCCCCAAAGCAATAAAAATGAGAGAGAAGATAAACAGATAGGACTGTATCAAGTTAAAAGTCTTCTGTACAGCAAAAGAAACATTAACCAAAACAAAATGACTCCCCACTGATTGGGAAAAAATCTTTGTACCCTATACAACTGACAAGGGACTGATCACAAAGATATACAAAGAACTCATAAGACTCAAGAAAATGAAAGCAAACAACCCAATCAAAAAATGGGCAGAAGAACTTAAAAGTCACTTCACCAAAGAAGATATACAAATGGCCAACAGGCATATGAAAAAATCCAAAGTCTATTTCAATGCCACTTCATTCATGAAGTCATTTGAAGAACCAGTTTTTTATGAAAAAAAAATTATATGAAATATGGAACAAAATACTGTAATGAAATCCTATGTGCCTCTTATGTAGCTTTAATAATTTTTAATTCATGTCCAGTCTTGTTTCCTTTGTATCCCTACCTCCTGCCCTCCCTTTTATCAGTTATCTGAGTTGAATGTAATGACTCCCTTCTCTTTGCATCTCTCGGTATGACATATATTATTGTGATTTAAAGTTCCTTAAAGGCAAGGGAAAAGAAAAATACTGGATGGTTTCACTTATAGGAGGAATATAAGGGATTGAGAAGAAAATAAATAAATAATAACAACAATGATAAAACCACAACTAAACAAAACAAAAATAAACAGACAACTATAAATCAGAGACATTCTGCAGGCAAGAGGGAAGGATTAGGATCAAGGCAGGGATGGGAATAGTACAGGGACTATGGTGACTGTGCACTGGTGAACTGATGTGGAAATTCTAAGGGAACTACACCAAGAAAAGAAAACAAACATTGTAAGAAAAATAAATAAATAAATAATAAAATAAAGTTCCTTGAAGGTAAGGGACTGTGTGTTGCTGCCCTTTAGTTCCTATTTAGTACAGCATAGTGCTGTGAGTCTAATAGGAAAAACACAACTTTTTAAAAATTTGAATTGAAATTCCTAATGCTATTTTCAAAGGAGTTATTTTCCTCAGAGTTAATAATTGTATTTTTTGACAAAATTCTTTCTATACAAAGCCAACATGAACACCAATCTTATTTTTAAATTTTATGAGAAGGAGCTCTATGTGCTTCTTTAGTAATCCAATGCCCTGTTTGGATTACCTCAATAATCACTCAATTCTATGCTGAGCGTTAGCTCAGGGTGACATTGGATAAATCATGTGGAACTAGCATAGTGAATATATTCTCTTTGCCTGTTTCCTTATTAGCAAATTGCATCTTCCTATTCCAACTCATAAGAGAATTAGGAGATTAAATAGGGTAGTCACCTACTGATTATACAAGTGATGAACCATTCAGAATTTCTTTTTGCCCTTTCTAGAGCTGTTGTCTAATTTTATTCAATTATTATTATTATTATTCACTGGTTTTTTTCTCAAAGGATAATGCAAAGGGAGAAAGAGGACGTTAAACTTAAATTATTTAACAGTGTGGTCAGTGAAAAAAAAAAATTGGCAGTGTGGAAAATCAAAGCCATTAACTAAAATGAAGTTCATCTGCCCTTTATTAACAGAATGACAGAGAATCATCTGTGAAACATTTTGAATTCCTTAGAGAAAGTCTTTGTTTGTGTATCTAGTGTGTGTTTTATCATGAATGTCCTTAATTTCTTCAATTTTTATATTTACCTGATAAAAGAATTTCATCATATCTTAATAGAACACATAGAATTGAAATATGAACTTCACCAAAACCATTCATCGTTCCATAACCATTGTTCCATAACAATTTCTAATATTGAAAATTAAATTGTGGATTGTATTTAGTTTCTATTATGCTCATATACAACTTGGAGTAAAATACTAAATCTAACTAAACCAAAACTAATGTTATATAGAGACTATGCAAAAGACTATCTAAATAGCTACATTATTACACAAATTTGATGTGAGGAAACAAATTATGTAGGTAATCTGTACGTCTAAGGAATTATCCAGCATTGTTATTTCAGAAAAGCTTTTTGTTAGTTTTCTACTTAATGTATGTACACTTACTATGATAAAATCTTATTATATTGTGAGTGAGGTTGAGATACACTTTGGTAGTATTGACTAATGTGGAAATTTAAAAAAATCTAAAAGTACATCTCTACAAAGACCAGGCTGCTTTATGATTGATGAGGGAAGACCTGGAGAAGTGACCTTCAGCCCTTTTGACTTCTGTTGAGTAATGCTTAAAACTGCAGAGAAGACTTGACCCCATGTGAAGACATGTTGTGTGCCCACTTCGATCCATCCCACCATGAGTGGTAGCAATTCTGCCTTCCTTGGTCTTAATGGGATATTGAATACAGTAACTTTTTATTTATTTTGAAATTTAAGTGACTCCTATTAAAAATATTTGAATAACCATTTATCATGTTTATCATCTCCCCTATATAAGATTTTACTTACATTGCCAAAATTTCTGAAATGTCATTTAGGATCCCATTTTTGAAATATAATATGGATTGTATGGTTATTACTACATGCCTAAATTAGATACTATCTTTCAAAATCTTCATTTCAAATTCTTTTAGTTACCAGTTCTTTACAGTAGATATATAGTTGAGTTTCTTTCCAAAGTATTTATTTTTCTAAGTTGAACCTCTCATGCAATTCCTTTTTCACTTAATTTTTAGTTGTTCTTCACTGTTTACCAAATTATGGACAATATTTTTGTCCTGGCATTTGAAGTTCTTCAGTCACGTGGCCTCAGAAATACCCAACACCATACACTTCATGCACCTTGGATTGCATTAGATTTGAAGGGTCAGGGCAATATCTCACACATGCTAGATTGAATTAAATCTCATGGTCTCAATATCAAGCAGTTAAATTTCTATTGTCTCTGTTTTGCTATCCAATAGAAGTTAAACAATCTCTTAAAAATTTATTGAAGGGGAAAATGTTTTCATTTTTATTCTCCTTTTTCAAAAAAAAAATGGCTACTTAAAGTTTATGGTTGGATATGTATATTTATCAGTTCTGTGTTCCTTTCATCTTTCAAGAAATATTTTATTTCTCCCCCACCTAGAAAATATTTATGAGGACACATAAGTGATATATTTAACATTAAATCTGTGACATGGCAATAAGGTCAATATATGCTTAATAAAAACCACCAGTGTGTTTACTTCCTGAAATCACACATTAAAAATGAAGATGATTTTTTTTTGTATATGAATTTAGTGGTTCTGAAGGATAACAAATAAATGATTTAAATCATTCATTTATAACCCAGACAAATAAAATAAGGACATAAAACACAGAGCTCTATCACAGTTATTGATAATACGAACTGTGCTGTTTTATTCGAAGAATACTCCAGAGGAGACATTTTTCACATTTAAAACTAAGAAATCTAAAATCAAAAGATTAAAAACAATGTGGTACATGTTAATTCAATATTAACTACAGCTAAGCGAACAACTAGGCTTACTTGTTTTCTATTTACTTCTATTCCTGAAAGATTTCTAATATAGTCTTAGTAACAACTTTGCTAAACATAGCTTGCAGCTTATCAATTTGCTTCCATTCTATTTGGATGCATTAAATAGAAATGATATTTTGTCATATTTTAATAGAGTATAGTTTACCTTAAATAGTTTGTCATGACTGCCTGTAAATATAGTAGCTATACTTACGTTTATTGTATCTATATTTATATATGTTGCATATACTACATATATACTTTTAGAAAGTTTTAATATACACTGATTAAATGTTATATGTCTTTAGTTACAGTATGTTTTACTTTTTTCTTAAATGATTCTTCTCAGTTCATTACATGACTCAGTTATACTAATCACAGTAACTTAAAAACAAGCAATGTTTTACATTGCTTATCCAGTTTGGGGGAAGTGGCAGAAGGGAAGAGGTGCAGAATTTCTGGAAGCACAAAGAATGGTGAGAAAGTTACAAAACTTTGTTTTAAAAAAGTAATTTAGCTTTGTATTGGCTGTTACACAAGGTTTTGTGACTATTTTCATTTTTTTAGCGTAGTAACTTGTCTTTCCCATGCTCATATCCTTATAAGAATGTACTGTCATAATAAGAGATGAATAAAAAAGTAATAATTTGCTGCTGTTGCTGCTTTCTCTAAGTTCACAAGTAGAAATTGTCCATGTAGCCAATTGCAAATCAACTGACACTTGGAGTCTCTGTCCCTTATAAACTATTGTTTGCTTACTTGCTTCCATTGCATCATGTTGCCTATGACATGCCTTTCCCAGTGAGTAGTCACATGGGCCTCCTATTATGCCATAGTTTAACTTCCCAGAGTGATTAATCCTTAGTTCCAATCACACCATCCCATAAATAGCCTCAAATTTGGCGAAAACCAGTCTTGAAATTTTCACACAATGTGTTAACAGATGAATAGAATACACTCTACACAATATCCGTTTCAGAACAGGATTAAAGGCAAATATGTTCAATAATAGACTGCAGACATGTCATATTTCAAAGTTATAGTAATCAAGGAAATATAGTGTTAGAAAAAAATACAACATAGACCAATGAAACAGAATTGAGAACCCAGAAATAAACCTACACATATATAGACAGTCAATCCATGACAGAAGAGCCAAGAGTATAACTGGAGAAAGGAAAATCTCTGACAAGTGGTGTTAGGAAAATTGGACAGTCACAGGTAACTATGCCACTATCTCACACCATAGACTTGGATATAAGAGCTAAAACATAAAATACATTGAAAAAATTAGGTAGACACTTCATGACATTGGCATCAAAGATATCTTGGAAAATCAGCTCTAACAGCAAGGGAAACAAAGGTAACAATAAACAAATTGGATTACATAAAAATAAATATCTTCTGCACAGTGAAAGAAACTGTCATTCAAATACAAATACTCTTTACTGGATGGAAGAAAATATTTGCACATCATACATCTGACAATCATACATCTGACAAAGGACTAATATCCAAGATCTATGAAGAAATTGTATGACTAAGCAAAAAATAAGAATAAAAACCAATCAAAAGTGGGCAAGGAACCAAACAGACACTCTCCAAAGAATCATACTATGGCCAACAGACACATAAAAAAATTAGTCATCATCACTTATCATCAGGGACATTCAAATCAAAACCATGAAATATTACCTCACATGTGTAAGAATGGCCATTATCAAAAAGACTAGAAACATTTGTTGATGAGCATGGTAAAAAAGGAAACCTCATACAGTGTTGGTGAGAGTGTATACTCATCCAGCCCCTAAGAAAATGCTACTAAAGTTTCTCAAAACATTGAAAGTATATCTATCACACAATTTAGCAATTACACTACTAAGTATCTACCTGAAGAATGAAAAAACACTAATACAAAGGGATATAGGCACTCTTATGTTTATTGCAGGACTATTTACAATAGCCAAATTATGGGAACAACCTAATTGTCTAAGGACTGATGAGTAGATTAAAAATATATACAAAATCGAAATCTATGCAGCCATAAATAAATGTGAATTCTTGAAATCTGCAATAATATGAGCAGAACTGGAGGGGATCATGCTTAGCAAAATAAATTAAAAGGAGAAAGACAAATTTTGGATGGTTTCATTTATATGCAGAATATTGAAAAACAGAACATAGTGTCAGATAAAACTAAACTGAAAATGAACTCTGGAAATCTGAGTAGCAAACTGATAATGGAAGGGGTGAAAGTAGGGAAAGGTAGAGATCAATATGTGGACAGAACCCAGTGGACTATATCAGAGTACTATGGGTGTCATGATGGTGGGCTGGTGTGGTTACATACTCCTGAAGTGGTATGATCCTACACCTTTGAATTATGTACAGTGTTGTAAACCAATATTTACTCAATTAAAAATAAATGAGTGAAAAGCAAACAAATAAATAACAAAGTTTAGGCTTTAATGCAATGAATATTTATCCAGCCCTGGAGATACCGAAAATGTAATTAAGAGGAAATTAAACAAAAATTGAGAAAAAATGTGGTAATAGGTAACAAAAATAGACCCTATTATATAAACTATTAAATGGTAATAACTAGTCTTTCTAGTTCATAATCTGACCTATTAGTTTTAAAAATATAATATATATTAACCTCAAAATGTGGGGCTTATCTGATCCATACTGAAAGTTATGTGAAGGGCAATAATTTTAGGTTATTTATGAGTTTACTTCTGTATGACCATTGAACCTGTCTCCCCAAGGTTTTATTATTCTCTTCCAAGCTTCCACTATGCTCAGGTACCATTCATTGCAACCCTTAGCACCTATTCTCATTCAGTTCTTCAGATGGGTACTTCAGATTAGCCTTACTACTATGAAGATGTTACACACAATATGTCTTCAAGAGAGAATGAGTTGAAATTTTCTTCTTTTTCTTTCTTTTTCACGTTAAGACAACATTTGATAAGCTCTATCTACCTCATGACCTTTGCTATTCCATATCATAGTAAAAGCTTATCTAGAGAGAATCTGAGAGCAAATCAAGAGTCCATAACCTCATGTCTTCAGACATCATCTAAAAATTGCATGGTCTACTGTCTATGATTCCATTTGACCAGTTCTTTGACTTGACTTGGAATGCCTTTTTTCACTCTTCAGATGTTCAAACTACTAGGAGGTCATTAATTTCTCTGTCATCTATCTTTTCTCTGAAGTCTATCAATTTAGATTCCCTTTGAAATCTTATATTGTTTGCCTAGTTACATTTTAAATTAATTGGAAAAAAACTGTTCCATTTCACCTATGTTCAAAAAATTTTGCAGTTTTAGAAATAGATGTATTTTGGATTCCAGTTAATGAGATTTTCCAGATGGCATTGAAGTCTTCAGAGAGAAGTGTTTCTTCTCAATTTTGGTATCAGTCTTCTAGTTTGTAGAGGTTTAACCACTGGAGGGAAAAGGATAGAGCTATTTTGAACCAATAATTACATTTTTATAAGAACATTTATTTAAAAATATTCTTGGTAAGCAAGTTACTTAAATGAAGTCAAATATTGAAGACTAGACAACAAACAACATTTTCTTCTACTTCTTGCTTCTTTTTAATATTCAGGCATATATTTTAATTGCTGGATTCATTTTGATATCAATGTTATGCATACTGATTATGAAGTAGTGTTTCTGACTAAAACATACTTTTATGTTTTAAACTGCAAAATTTGCACATGTATAGGTATTAATAACAAGCTTTGCTACTTAAAAAATAACTACTTAAAATTACTATTCTAAGAAAGGCCAATTAAAATAAGATATAATCAAAAGTGAAAAGATAGTAGCACCTTCTCTTTAAGTGGCAAAGAAAAATTCCTATGTCCACTTAAAAAGTGCTGACTTGGAAAAATTGGGAGTTTGACACTGAAAGAAATAAAATTGTCATGAACAAAGAAGGTGAAAAGGATTATTTTTATCAAGAAGAGATTCCTACTGGATGAACTGTCTGAGAGCTGTGGCATGTCACATCTTGTCTGAGAGAGTTAATGAATGGTAATGTTGAAAGAATAGGTCTTTTGTCAGATCATTACAGCAGTCCTAGTTACAGCTGCCTGAATATCTAAGGACTGGTTCAGATAAGGAGCCAAAATATTTCAGGTGAGAAAAGACTCACTCCAATCAAACTGATTTCCCTGATTAGAAGAGGAAAACAGGGTAGTTTTACCTAGAAAACACTGGTCTTTAGGAAATGAGGGCTGTGTGTTTGCTTGCCTTCTGATTCTAAGCATGTAGTAGACTAGACATTTCTTAGTCTTACTCTACTATTGAAGATAGTGTTCTTACTTGAACATTCTAAAAGAATGAGAAGAAAAATTGAAACTGGTAAATTGAGTGAGACTAATAAATGAAACATTTTATTTCTTCTTAGAAGAAAGGTCAAGATCCCACACAGTTTTGGTACCTCAAGAATGTCAGGAATACAATAGGGGATTTGTTCCTTTCCAAGAGTGCTGATGATAACATTTAATTTAAAATTTAAATAAAAACTACTTATTTAATATTAAAGTTGCATAAGTTACCACCCTATGAATAAGAACTTCCCAAAGGCACCACCTTTTAATGCCATCATCTTTGGATGGTTGAATTTCAGTATATGAATGGGGTGAAGGACACAAACATTCAAACCATAGCAGTATCATTTTTACTTTATAAACAGTAGGAGAGGGTATGAGGAGAGTTAACTGTGTGGTTTAATGTCTTATGTTTTTCTTTCGGACTTTAAAAAAAATACATTCATCACTATTATCTTTCATCCATAAGTTCTCATCCTGCCCAAAATTCCTTTGCTCATCACAGAATGAAATATTTTATTCAGACATAGTTTTTCCATTCTAGTTCAGCTAGCAAATATCAGGCACATAATAAAATTAAATGTAAATCTATACAAGCTTCCTTACTTGTTTTTTCATTCTGCTGTGGACTCCCCAGTCCCCCTCATTCTTAGGGGTATTTTCTTGGTGCTCAGAGTTCCTGCTTGCCAGCTAGGTGTGGGGTTATACAGGGGGTCTCTCACCAAGGGCAAAAAACCTGGTGTGAGGAACATACAGGGAAACTAGTATTTGCTGAAAACAGCAGGCAGATAATAGAGATAACATGCTTTGACCAATGGAAGCTTCCAGGCAATAGCCCCTGGCCACTCCATCCTAGCTTACACCCCCAATAACTGTTTCCCCCACACTTGTAGACTCCCTACTTACTTGCCTCACTTCTGTAGTCAGTGTTAATAATTACGAAACTGCCTTTGGATGAGGGCTGTGTATTCCACTGTAGTCCCTCTAGGCTTCTCATTGCTCCACATAGATTTTGAATAATCCTTCCCTCATCCTGCACTGCTTCCAACACTGCCACCCCACGAGGGGACATCCTACCTTTATTTTCTCTATGTCCTTTAATTTGCTTATTACAAGACAAAAGGGCCTAGGTTTCCTCTCTCATTAATGGAGGGAGACTCAATCTATGATTGTAGATCATAGGTAGATGATTTATGCATTGATGAATGAGTTAGTAGGAGAAGAATGCATGTGTGTTACTCAAAGGTGGAAAATGTAAAATTTTGTATTATTCTCAAAGAACTCTGTGTATACTAATCACTCTATAATAGGGAATGCACTTAGTGCAATTACAGAAAAAAGTAATGACCAGGATATTTAAGAAAATGAAGTTGCTCTCACTCTTGGCCTAAGTATGACAGGGGAGTGGCCCTCTTATTTTGTCTGAGTGTCACTTTCATTCTATTTCACCATAAGTTCTATATTTTCTTTCTTCTTTTTTGGCTGCCCAGAGTTTGAAAAGAACAAAAAATCCACTTCTTTTTTCTCTTTCTCTTCATAGTCATCACACATTAAAATCACTGTTTTCTATAGCCATAGATTTCCCTCCAGCTTCTCTTCAAATGTAGTTTGTGCTCATCCAACATTTTTTTTCTCTTTAGTACTCCTCCAGCCAAATCATAATTTTCAGGATCTAGTGCTACCTCTTGGTTTCAGTGCTTTCAAAATTCACTTTTGGGAAAAGAATTGATAGATAATTCACTTTTTTCCACAAGTGACTGCCTTAAGGAATTATGTTTTAAAATGCAAACAAATTTCTAATGGTGGAATTTTAAGGTTTGACAAACTAGTAGAGGGGCCGAGGTTGGTTTTTAAGGCTAATAGCCTTTCTTCTAACCCTTTCTCTGCTCCTTATAACACATAATTTTTATTCCAGTAAAGCTAGCTCTGTTTTCAGCAGACTACAAAGTATAGCTGTCTGATCTGCCCTTAGTCCCATGTAACTTTGATCTATTTTCTTTCAGAGGTATCTCCTTCTCAAAAAGCCAGGAGGAACTGGCAAACAGTTGAAAAGAATATTGTTTTTCCTCCTAGAAAATGACCTAAGTTGCAAGGACTTGGTGATCACAGTTTCTCTGGAAAAGATGAAGTGTTGTTTCTCATAGTTGGTAGTAAACAAAGAACAAAATACATCACTGGCAACACTTATCTAGAACAACCCTTCAGTTTATGACCTATTGCCCAAATTAATGGCAGCTTACAATGGACTGGTCTGTAAGTAGAGGTTCTGAATATAATAAAAGCGAAGGCTCTGAATATAATAAAATGCCAGTATTCACAACTTCTATAAAAAATATTAGCAGCTGCCTTTCAAGGGTGTGAATATTTCCATTGTTAAATAAGAAGAAACATCATTTCAAGAGTTTATAACATTTGGTGTTCAAAAGTTACAAACCTATGCTTTTCACATTTTAAAGTCAGTACTTCAGAATATGGAGAGTACATAATTCAGTAAGATTAGTAGTATTATATATTTTGTTAATATGTTGTCATTATTTGAAGTACAAGTAAGTAACCAATACAAAAAAACTCAAAAAGAGATGGTGGACTCAACTCTTTTTGCAGCATAATATGAACCCTAGGTAGGTATGGAATGCTTTGAGATTCTCATTTAATTCAAACTCTTCTGCCTTGGTCTTTTGTATAAATAGTAAATTATAAAATAAACACCAGTGACATGGGGGTTAACATTAGATCCTTACACTTTAGTGAAAAATGGACAGCAGCCAAACACTTATAAACTCTGCCTTCAATTTGAGTCTTTGACATAATTTCTTATTTTTACATAGATACTTGAAATTTGGTATCTACATGGAAGGAATGAATTTATCTAAGAACTGATAGCCATGGTCTGAAGAAATAGCATGATAAAATCACCGGAGTATATTAATGATAATAATAATTGAAGTTGCCATTTATAATATTTATTGTGCCAGGAATGATGTTAAGCTCTTAAAGTACACTAAGTCATGTATTCCTTGCAAGACTGAGGTAATTATTATTCCCACTTTACAGAGCAGAAATCTAAGGAACAATGAGGTAAAATCATTCTTAATATAATATATGATAGTTAAGAACTGCTAGAATTTGAACCTAGGCAGCCTGGCTCTGAAACAAAAACCATAGCCACCTGAATTTATTTGGTTAGTCAGATATTCAGTCTTTAATTAAATATTTATCAAATATGCACTATGTTCTAAGCACTGTGGCAAGCTCCAGGACATACAGGAATGAGTCAAAGCAGACATGGTACCTGCTCTTATAGAATGTAAGGTCTAGTGGTGAACACAAACATTAATCAAATAATCATACAAATGTAGCATTGCAATGTGATAGGGCACATAGAAGGGATGTATAATGCTATTAGAGTCAATCAAGGTGATTAAAGAAAATTTTGCTGAAGAACTGATGTATGCACTCGATACAAGGGATAGGCAGGCTTAACTTAGACAAGAGGAAAAGGAAGAGATTTCAAGCAGAAGAAATACCATGTATAAAAACTCTCCAGTATCAAGAGTTCTGGTTATTAAAGGAAGGCCAGTGAGATAGGATAATAGAGAGCAAGAGGGAGAAAAGTACCAGACAAGCTCAAAAGATTGGTAAGTATAGACCCGGCAGGGTTTGCTAGGCCATGTTAAGTTACATCTTTGCCTTATGATCTTTTCCAAATCTTGAAAACTGTTAAATGAGGCAGTGTTGGTGGTGGAATTAGATTAAGTCAATCTGAGTTTTAAAACTATCATTCTAATATTGACTATGGGATAGACAAGGACCAATGATATGAATGACTATCATAGTGAGAAAATTATTCCAGTGGACCAGGTAAGAGACAAATGTAGCCTGGACTGGATTAGTGGTGGTGATAAAGCAAAGTAGGTAGACTCAGCTGTAGTAAGCAGAAAAATTATTAGGATTCTCTTGCAAAATGATGGAGTCAATTTGGTCATACACAACTATTTTGTTCTATTTTTAAAAAGATTTATTTATTTATGCATACATGAACTGGGGTATAGTCCAGAGGTGTGGGGGTTAAGGGAGTCACCAGAGATAGAATGGGGAGCAGAGCAGGCAGAGAGACTGAAATACACTGGTGAGGGGAGCAGCAGGTGAGACAGGAGAGACCTGCTGCACCAGATCATTCATGTTGCAGTGACTGGTGATAGCTTTGCAGTACTGGGCCTTAACACCCTGTGCCACCAGGGAGGCCCCTATTTTTTTTTTTTTGACAGATAAAATCAGTCACCCATTTTTGAGATAAGTGAAGGGGGTCTGACACACTCTTGTTACTATTTTACAATGAAAGCAAGGCTCATATCAAATTCCATCATATAAACAGGCATTCTTTAAATAAAGTTATTAACAAGGTGGTTTACATATAACACTACACATAATCTCTTCAATAGACTCAATTTAAAGTTCCAGTTTTATATTATTTTATGTACTATTAGTTATCTGTATATAATATATGTATTAGTTGTCTGTTGCTCCATAACAAATTACCTCCAAATTTAGTGATTTAAAACAATAAATATTTATTATCTTAGAGTTTCTACAGATCAGGGATAGGTCAAGTCGATATGTCAGTCAAGATGTTGGCTGGAGGGCCCTCCTCTGGTGGCGCAGTGGGTTAAGAAACGCACTGTGGGGCCTCCCCTGGTGGCGCAGTGGGTTAAGCAGCGCACTATGAAGCAGACCGCAGCCACTTGCAGCATGAGTTCGATCCCTGCTGCCGGCCAGGGAGGGGGACCCACATGGTGTGGCAGACCTCCTCTGCTGTGCCCGCTGCTCCCCTCAGCAGTGTACTTATGTTATCTGCCTGTTCTGCTCCCCGCTCTCTGTGGTGAATCCTCTCGCCACCCCCCCCCCCCACACCTCTGGTCTGTGCCCCAGTGCTTGTATGCATAAATA
>JAGFMF010011381.1:2334081-2463056 GCA_019455555.1 Galemys pyrenaicus
TGCCCTCTGCTCCCCACTCTGTCTCTGGTGGATCCTCTCACCCCCTGCACTTCTGGCCTGTACCCCAGTTCTTATATGAATAAATAAATCTTTAAAAAATAAAAAGATGTTGGCTGGAGTTGTTGATAACTGAAGACTTGATTGAGACTGGAGGATAGACTATTAGCAAGTGACCTCAGTTCCCTCTTATGTGGATCTCTCCATACAGTTGCTTGGACAACTTTACAACATGGAACTGTCTTCCTCCAGAATAGATAATCCAAGATAGAACAGGTGGAGCCTGCAACATTTCTTAAGACTAGTCTTGGAAATCACTTATCTTCATTTCCAAAATATCATATTAGTTATACTGGTCTTGTTTATTCAGTATGTAAGGGAACTATACAAAGTCGTGAATACTAAGGATTATTGGTATTAAGGTAATTGAAAGTCCTTTTGACTAGCTACAATATTTGACTCCAATATGCATGCAAAGTTTACTTAAGGCATATTAAACAATATTAAGCAGTATCAAGAGGCCATAAGTCCAATTACTGTGTCTTATAGTTAATGTATGTTTAATTATATAAGAAACTGAAAGTTCTATTCTAAAATGACTGTACCATTCTACATTACCACTATCAATGTATGATAAACATAAGTGCTCTACATTATGTTAGCACTTCATATCAACAGTATTTTTTACTTTAGTCATTCTGAAAGTTAAGTTGTGGTATCTAATTGTGGTTTAAATTTGCATTTTCCTAATAGTCAATAATGTTGGACCACAATGATAGTTTACACTTACACAATTTAGTGTTCATGGAACTTTCTCTATATCTGAGGGTTTATGACTTCCAGGGAATATTGGGAAAAAACTTTTTCCTAGAGAAAAATTTAGATAGGCTTGACTAAAGTATCTGCACATAGACAGATGTTATTCTTGTTATATTTCACCATCATTTATTCCTTCTAACCCAAGATAACCTAATCTACTAGGGATATTACTAGATTCTTTTTAAACTGAGTATATTGACTTCATAGGTCTCTGGTAACAGTTTGCCACAAACTGGTGGATTAAAACAACAATAAATTTATTTTCTGACGGCTTTATTGCCAGACATCTGAAATCAAGGTGCCGTTCCTTTGGAGGATTTGAAGAGAATCTGATTTTTGCCTATTCCAGTTTCTGACAGCCATCAGCATTCCTTGACTTGTGGCTCCATTACTTCAGTCTCAGCTGCTGTGGTCATATTGCCTTCTCCTCTGTCTTCTGTCTGTCACATAGGACACTTGTGGATTTACAGCCTACAGATAATCCTGGTGATTGATTTCTTTATATTAAGATCCCTGGCTTTATCTGCAAAGACCCCAAAGTATGGGATCTGAACATACTTTTTTGGCTGCCACTACTCAAGCCACTGTATCTATTTAAGAATACATTTTTTTCTTCTTTTAAGCTTTACATCTTAAAATTTTGAAGAAATCCAAGAAACCCATTTGTCTCTAATCACTTTTGCTTTCAAGACCTGTATCTTTTTACAAAGAACTTAACAAGACTCAGAAAAACAAAGTAAATAACCCAGTCAAAAAATGGGCAGAACTGAAAAGACACTTCTCCAAAGAGGAGATGCAAATGGCTAACAGGCATATGAAAAAATGTTCAACATCCCCCATAATCAGGGAAATGCAAATTCAAATCACAATGAGATACCACCTTACACCAGTAAGAATGGCACATATTAAAAAACTAGAAACAACAAATGTTGGTAAGGATGTGGAGAAAAAGGAACTCTGCTACAATGCTGGTGAGAATGCAAACTGGTCCAACCACTATGGAAAGCTGTATGGAGTTTCCTCATTCTACTGAGAATGGAGCTACCATATGACCCAGCAATCCCCCTTCTAGGTGATGGGAATTCCACGGGGACTACAAATGATGTCAAATATACATGAATAAGGAGGAAAATAAATAAATATGAAAAAAAAAACAACTTGTATCTTCACTTTAAGCACTTTATTGGAAAACATTAATCTAGACCTTTGTTTCCTTCCATAGCTTTTTTTTTAATTCCCTTTTCTTGGGACAATGAGTATTACACCAATGGAAAAGAACAGTACTGAGTAAAAAAAAGTAATTCTAGTTTTTAGATCTCTTTTTCACCATTGAACACAGACGTTTGCCCACATTAGTGTTCTAGCACCTATTTCATTTCTCATAATTCCTCAGAAATTGGCACAGTTGATATTAGCCCTCATCTGTACTCCTCCTAACCATTATGTCAAAGCCTGGACTACAAACCATTCATAGCAGATGATATTTACTTTAGAAATGTTAGGTTTTCTCTTAGTATTTCTTCCCATTTGGAAAGAATATTGCTCCCTGTCAATACTCACACTACTATTCAGAGTAATATTGATGATTTGCTATTAATTTAGTCACTATGATCAGCCTGTCTAAGTGTTTTGAATGTATCATTATTTCCATTACTGAGAACAATGAGATGAGAAAGACGATGATTAGCTCCATTTTACAGATGAGAAAAAGAGATCTCTATTTATATAACTTGCAAATGTTGAAATAGATAATTAAACACAGATTTGCCTGACCACATAAACACTTGTTCTTTTTATTATATCAACCTATTTCTCCAGTTTCCTTTGTAGAGAATGAAGCACAATAAGTTTGGGAGTTTTGTTTCTCTGTCAATCCAAACCTTACACAAGATGTTGCAAGTGGGCTTTTCCATTGTTAATCATCTGGCTCTGAAGAATTTTAAAAATCCATTTTTGTACTTTTTTAGCAGTTTTTGCAAGTCACACCTCATTTGGGGGGCTTCAGTTCCTTGACACTAGCCTATAGAGCCCATGTTACCTTTTTATAATTATCCTTGGTATGTGGTAGCTTTCTCCCAAGGTTCCTGTCACTTCCAATTAGCCAAGCAATTCTTTCTTGTTGATCAGAATTAGGTTCCCCTGTTGTTCCACTGGGACATCAAATCATGAGAAAGGCAAATCAAAAACTTGTCAGATGTTTTGCTTTTAGCTGAGTGAAACTTTTAAAAGGTGTCCAGCTACTTGAATTTTATTTTTCGATTGTTGCATTGCTACAGGTATTGACAAAAATAGTATATTATAAGGCATTGTGGTATCAAGAACAAATCCTTTTGTGAATAATTGCATGTGGCAGTACATGTTTGGAACTAGTTTTAAACCATTCGAATAAATTGTTCCAAGGCAGTTCCAAGCTTCCTATTGCTTAGATGTGGACATGGTCATTCCAAAATTTCCATCCTCCACCCACATTTAGCATTTGAATAGTGAATATTTTTTATTTTTAATAAGCTAATTTATTTGTATATAACATTTAAAGTGCAATCCCAAAACAGGTGAAAGGGGTAGGGAATATGACCTTTAAGATAGCATTTCAGAAAGTCTGTGAATTAAGAAAATAAAGCAGAAACTGAATTTCCATGGAAACAATACACCTTAATTTTTGCTAACCTCTAAGTGAAATTTAGCATTTCTTTCTATTGTGGACATATGCAATAAACTATAGTATTATTAGAAGTACTGATGACTTTTTCACCAATAAAAATTGCAGGCATTTCCCCACCATTTTACATAGTTGTAGCTATCTCAAGATATAATCGATGTTCATTACCTAGAAATTGTGAATTTTATTAGCCCCTTTGTTAGATTTTATTACTTGATATGTTAATAAAGAAGTACATGTATATTACACTTATGTTAAATATCTTAGTATAATTGTATTTATTAGTGATGCAACATTCATTTTATGCATTTAAAACATTATCAGATTGGCTATATAGGCTTCAACACACTGCCAAAGGAATCTATGACACAAAAAAGATTAGGCATGTCTATAGGAACTCTGGCACTGTGGTTAAGAGCATATAGTCTGATGTCATGTTTCTTTGCTCCAAATTTTATTGTCACAGTATGACTTGGCTAAGTTACCTGCTTTTTACGCTTTGGAACTGGCAGTGGGCATAGGTGAAAGGGCTTGAACAAGAGTGTGAGTTTAAGTTTGAAAAGTCTTAAAGAATTGTCTGTTGGTGCATAACAGTTTTGAAGAGGTTGAAGATCACACTTTAAGAGATTTGATAAGTGGGCCCTCCCTAGTGGCGCAGTGGGTTAAGCAATGCACTATGAGGCAAACCACAGTCACTGCAGCAAAGCTTGCCCCTGGCTGGGGAGGTGACCTACATGGCACAGACCTCTCCTGCCTCCCCCGCTTCGCCACTCAGCAGTGTATTTCAGTCAATCTACCTGTTCTGTTCCCCACACTGTCTGGTGGATTCTCTCACCTGTCAAACCTCTGGCCCCAGTGCTTATATGCACAAATAAATAAATCTTTAAAAAAAAAGAGATTTGATAAGTGTTTTTGGAAACTGGAGTGAAGTGGCAGTTTAATAAATTTGTCACCTTCAGTTACATGCAAAGTAGAAAATATACCTAATGAACTTGGTTAACTATTATTGATAGTTAAGGAGATTTTTGGCAAGAATGTTCAAGATGTCACCCTGTTTCTGCTTGCTGTTTATAATAAAATGTGAGAGGAGAAAAGTAAGTTAAAGGATCGAAAAACGAAAATGGAGCCAGAATTTTTGAGATTTGAAGATTCACAATCTCTTCGGTTGATAGATGGTATGAAAAATAGGAAATGATTAAACTGAAGAAATCCAGGGTACTCTCAGAAAATATGAGGAGTTGAGGGAGTGGCTGTGAAGTCCTTTAAGATCTCAGAAAGATCTAAAATAGTGCCTTTGTGTATTTCCATTCAGACATAAAGTGTGTGCCTCACAAAACCCTTCAATCAAATTATAGGACTTCTAAGAAGTTTAAGAACACCATGCATCAAAAACTTAAAAAAGAGAAGGGTTTTATGTGCCAGAGATTTATGAGTGTTGCTCTAATGATATAAAATCAAATACAATTCACAGGAGATCCACAAGTTTTTAAGAGAATTATATTAGCAGAATATAACTTTTTAAGAAGACTTTGAAAGGGAATTACATTAGCAGGCTGTTTGCCAGCCTGGACAAAATAAGATAGAGTACCAAATGCATAGGGGCTTTTGGATAAATAAACTTCTACAGGCAGAAAGCAGAGAAAGACAACTACACAGCAGTAAACATGGGAAATGAAGGGTTACTCAGTGATTGGGTCCAAGAGACCAGAAGGCAGAGATAAGATCCATGGAGAATTACTCTCCAGGTCAGGTCTTGAATCTTAAGGAATACTCCTGTGATTATTCATGTTCTTATGTAGTTCCCAATCTCTTTGTATCAGTTGTCATTGTTGGGGTTAATAGGATACAGAAGTAGTGATATGTCACTCTGAATAACTTTTGCTTTTGTTTTTGTTCAATCATGTCCTCTGGAGAGCGCCAGGTGCCATGTTGTGAGGAGACTCTGTGCCATCTTCCTAAACCTCACCATTCTTGAACAACCACCAAACCTATTAGATTTCCTGTTATGGACATTTCATGTGAATGGAATCATGTACTATATGGTCTATTGTGACTGGCTTTTTTCATTTGGCACGTTTTCTAGGTTCATTCAACTATTAGTACTTTCTATGGCCAAGTAGCATTCCACATTTTGTTTATCTTTAATCAAACTGATTGCCATTTGTGTTGTTTCCATCTTTTGACCATTTTGAACACCTAATGTAATTTTCTAGTAATTCTTGATATCTAAGAAGTCAGTTCTCTTCTGAGAGTATCTTGAAATCTTCTGCTTCTGATATTTTAAGATTATTGACCCTCTGCTCTTTCATATAGACTTCAGCATTAGCTTGTGAAATTTCTGGATAAACTCATTCAGAATTTTTATTACAGTTGCTTTCATTGTGTAGTGTTAACTCTACACAACTGGTCTTAACTCTAGAATCTTTTGATACTTGAATATGGTATATTTTTTCTTTTCTTAAATATTCTTCAATATATTCAATGACAGTTTGCGATTATGTTCCCTTAAAGGTTTTTTTTTATTATTTTTAAATTTACTTCTACTTCTTTCATATTTTTAAAACATAGCAAATAGTTATCTTTAAAAGAATCATTTTCTAACAGTTCATTACTGCTGGAAAGAAATTCAATTCATGGTGACATTGTATCTAAAACCCTTATAAAGTTCTTATTTTAATAATTTATCTGTAGATTAAGTTGTGTATCTTTATTTCTGATATTTATAGCTTTTTTTTTATAGCTTTATAATGCTGACATCTCCACTATGGTACTAGTTCCTGATTTTGAGTGCATGCAAAAAATTCATCTCTAAATACATCTGTTGTAGGTTTTAGTGACTTAAGGAAGTTCTGTAAAATTTTAATTTGGGAAAAGGTCTTACTCATATCTATGTTAATTTTTCAAAGGGTTTATTTTTTAACATTCATTCATATAACCATATGGTTTGTCTTCTTTAATCATATAATATGCTAAAATACGTTCCTAGGTTAAATTTAACCCGTTCATGCTCTATCTATTTTATACAAATGTTAGGTTCTGTTTTGTTCTAATGATTAGGACTTTTAACTCCAATATTATAAATATCATTGGATTCTAAGTCTCTTTTACTATCATTATTGAGTTTAATGTAAAGGTTAAAGAAGCTTAAAAGTGAAAAGTGTTTCACTTTTTCTATACTTTAGAAAGTGCTGTTTAAGACTAAAATTTGTTCTTTAAATGTTTGGCGAAACTCTCTGGGCAACATGTTTCCTTTTTTGTAAAATTTCTAATTATCCAATCTCTTACATAGTAATTAGATCATTCATGTATTCTATTTCTCTTTGAATACATTAAAAAATTAATTTTTAGAAACTACTTCACTTATATTTTCCCATTAATTAAAGTTGTTCATGCCATCTCCTCAATATCTATAGCATTTATGAAAATGTCCTTACCTTCATTCAAATATTCTTTGTATATGCTTTCATTTCTTAGGTAATCTTGTCAAAGATTTGTCAGTTATTACATAAACAATTATAACTTTAATTTGTTGTCCTCTGTACTCAATATTTACTTTGTTTAATTCAATATTTAATTTTATTTTCATCATTCTTTTCTTAACCTTTAGGCTAGATTATTAGTGCTTTAATTTCATTTTGCTTAATTAAAGTTTCAATTTCCTTATAGTACTGCTTTAGATGCATTCTATATGTGTTGATATGTACTATTTCTTTTTAAATCACAGTTCAGTTCTGAACATATATTTTCTACTTTTTATTGAGGATTCTTATTTTAATTTGACCCATTTTATATGAGAATTTTTTTTCTAAATATGTAAGGATTTATGTTATTCATTCCTAATCTAGTTACACTGATTCAAAAATGTGACCTATATGACATCAATTTTTTGAAATTTTAACAATTTTTATGGTCAATTTTTGTAAATGGTTCATTAAAAAAAATTTAATGACCTCCCTGGTGGCCTAGGGGTTAAGTCTTAGTGCTATCACAGCTAGTCTGAGTTCAATCCCTAGCCAGGGAGCTAACCCATATGGTGCAGACAGAAGACCTCTCCTGTGTTGCCTACTGCTCCCCTCAGCCAGTGTATTTCGGTCAGTTTGCCTGTTCTGCTCCCCACTTGTCTCTGGTGAATCTTTTCAACTCCTTGTACCTCGGGTCTATACCCCAGTTCTTCTATGCATAAATAAGTAAATAAATCTTTAAAAATTTTTTTATATCTACTCTTAGAAATGAAGTTTTAAGCAATTTATATGATTCCTTCTTTTAAGAATCTAAAAGCTAGGTAAAATATAAACCACACATTTCAAGGCAACAGTTAATGAGGCAGTAGAAAATCTAGAAGAAAAAGCTAGAATTGTTGAATATACCATTTATGAAAACTTGTCCTCTGGGTACTTGTTGATTCTAGAGAAAATGTCTGAAACTTAACAGAGCTTCTGATTCATGAAATTTAAAAGACAAAACTTGGAGTTTGGGACCTGCTCTAATAAGCCTTAAGGCTTCAAGTTGAGACCTGAAAGTTCTATACCTTGGGGAAAGGTATGAACTAGATGCAGACCTGCTCAGATTCCAGTTATCTCAATCACAGACTATATGAGGGTGATTTTAGACTAGTATTGCTCAAAGATCCTGCCAAGAAACATAAATCCTTTCTGCAGAAAATATCATTTTAGACCATCTAGTAAAGTAATAACATAACTAACAAAGTTAACAAAGTTTTATAAACATGTTTTAGGTTTGACCTCAGGTTAAAACATACAAATATAATAATAATAAGTAATATAAAATAATTTAAAAATAACATGAAAGTAAATAAGACACAAACGAAACGCTGATATATAACAAATACCACAATCAAGAAACAAAGAAGTTTCAGGTAATAGCAAATCCCATAGTTATTAGACTTGCTGTTAAAATAATTATGCTTAACATACATGAGAAAACAAAAGATTAGAATATATACTATAAAACTGAACTAGAAAACTGAACCAACTAGAAATACTTGAACTGCCAACAACAAAAAGAAAATACCTAAAATACACACTTCAATGGGACATTAGAGACTACTAAAAAGAACAGTGTACTTAAAATGAATCAGGAGAAAATGCATAAACATAAGGGATAAAATAAAATGGTTTAACACCTTTAACGCATTAGAGTAATAGGGGAGGGGAAGAGAGTATGACAAAAACAAATCTCCTAAGAATTCAAAATTTTCCAAAACAGAATAAGCATATCAGATCCCAGATTCAAGAAGCATTACAAATCTAGAAAACAAACAAAACACTAAGAAAACATGTATTGCCAAATCATAGTAAAACCGCTTTGAATTTAGAGAAACATTTTAAAAGCAGTCTAAGGAAAAAAAGACTACCTCTACAGGGGGAAAAAAAAAATTGACATATATTTTCTCAAAGAAATTAGCAATGAAATCTATCTGTTAGCATGAGACTGAGGAGCACCTGAAAACCTCAAACTATTGAGGAGTACATACTCTAAAATGCAGTTAGTCAATCACCATGCAAAGACCAAAAAAGCATATCTTAATGTGAAAAATCTTTAACAGAATTAGTGTGCATAGACAAGAGAAAGGAGGAGATTAGTTTCTCAATAAGACCTCCAAAATTACCCATACCATAAGGGGCAAATGCCCAACCAATTGGGTGTGGCTTAAATTAAAGCAAGGCTGCCAAGACCTGAAAACCTGCCTTCTGGTGGGGAATGACAAGTAAAGGACTAGCAGGTCTCAGAAGCTGGGACAGAGAGATTCAGAATTCAAAACACCCTCCTTTCCACTCAAAAAAAGGAGCAGAGTTCAAAATGTACCAAATAATATACCATGAAGTCAGGACAATGCCTGCCATTGTCTCTGCTAAGGAGTGGAAACAATCTTCTTGCATGTCTCTCATCCATATTCCTTTAAGTACTCTTCCAAAGGTCTCCAGGTGCCTCTCCTTCATGTCTTCTTCCCAGTAGTACCAAGGATGCAAGCCATGCTGCAGAAGCAAAAGTGCAGACCTGCCTGGATTCCACGTTATATAGTACATTCAGTTCTACATCTCGTTTTCAGCTGCTCCCCTGTTCAGGAAGACTAGTTCATGGTATATTGGGTCTTTTAATCCAAAGTAGTTGCATGTAAGAAGGGGACTAGAGGGTGGAAAATGGTGCCTGATCAATGCTCTGAAATACTCCTTCCCTTTTCATAGACATGCTCCAAATGGTAAAAAACAAAACACTAATTCAGCAAAAATGTTCCTTGAAAGAAAGGTGAAACAGTTTTAGGATATAAAAAGCAAGATAATCTTTCACCAGCAGCCATTTGAAAATACTAAAGCATGTCCTTCAAGAAGAAATACAAGCCCAGATCCTGATAGAAGCTCAGAAACTCAGAGACAAAGTAAATGTTTGAGCAAATACAAATGCGCATTAATTGTAAAATGTAATGTTCTGAGAAATTTAGGAACTGTATCAAGAATATACAAGGTATATAATACATGGTGGCTGTAGATGAAGTTGATGTGTTTTTAGGTTCTTATATTATATACCAATATACCAAGTAATTAAAGCAATATATAACTATCAAGCATTTATGGGATAACTAAAATAATTAAAAATAATGAAAGGTCCTCTCTGGTGGCACAGGGGGTCAAAGTCTCAGCACTATCAACCTATCACCAGTGACTATGGCATGAGTTTGATCCTTAGCCAGGGAGCTGACCGACATGTGGTGCAGCAGACCTCTCCTGTCTCCCCGTTGCTCCCCTCAGCAGTGTATTTCAGTCAATCTGCCTGTTCTGCTCTTCATTCTGTCTCTGGTGAATCCTCCCCCCCCGCCCCCCGCAACCCTGCACCTCCTGCCTGTACCCCAGCTCTTGTATGCATAAACAAATCTTAAAAAAAAAAAACCACAAAAAAACTGGGAATCAACAAACATCCTGAGGGTTTTGAGGTTATAAGGGAAGGAGAAAGGAAAGGGACAAGGGGCCAAAGAGGATGGCTGTAGGGGAAAGAAACAAAAAGAAAAGAAAAATCATTTTTCAAAATCCTAATTATGTGAAACTTACTTTTAAAAGTAGTAATTTTGATACTTTTTTTTTAAAACATAACATCTGAGTTGATCAAGCAGCCTTGAGATAAGAAGGGACTCCTAAAAAAAGCCTTCAATTCTAGATATTTCGTCTCTGAGTTGGGCAGTGGTCAAGGCACAGGAAGAAAACAGTTTCAATTAATGTGACAGATAGGTATTGTCATCCCATTTAGAAATAAAAGTTTGAAAAATAATTTAGTTGCTGAAAGTTGCCTAATGCAATTTTTTAAAAAAACTTTCATTCCTGATGAATTTTAAGAAACGCTTCTATTATTACACTTATAATAAAAATTCAAACCCTCTTCAAAAGGCTTCGAAGCCAACAAGACTTGGCTTTTTACCCCCATACTCCTCTTTTAGTCACTCAACCAGGGAGTCCCTCTTTATGTTCCTGAGTTAAAGCTATTTCATGCCTTAAGAGTGTTGTGTTATTGTCCCCTCTGCCAGCAATAGTTTCCCATATTTCTGCAAAGCTGGACTCTTTCGTCAAATAGCAGCTACATGGCACTTCTTAAAAGCTTTCATTAATCATCTAATTTAAGTCACCTATTTTAATTTCCTGCCCAGTACTCTTTTATCTTTCTTATCTATTTATGGTCTATTACCATTAAAATGTAAATTCCATGTTTACTTCATTTATTGCTATTTCTGAAAGTCTAGAACAGTGACTGGGACACAGTAGATATTATATAATGAATGAATAAAACTAATTTAGATTTTAAAAAGATAGACACTTTCTTATGGCTTTGTTTAATGCTTTTGGTGATTATTTAAAGAATTTCCTGATACTGAAGGGTATCAAATGATATTAAGAGTCCATCCATGTGTGATACGAATCCTTGAAAATGTACACTGAATAACTTGTATAAAATTTGCATAAGTTATTACCCACCAATTAATCAGATATGTGGGAAATAAATACATGTACATACATGTAAAGGTTCAGAAAGTCACTCAATTATTAAATTGTTCTCATACATTTCTGAATGAATACATGTAGATACTACAAAGCATAATTTAGGAAAAAAAAGTTCCTTTTATACATTTTGACGTAAAAGAAAGTTAACTAAAAAAAAATTCTCTCTTGCAGAAAGGTTATCTCAGAGTGGTAATGCCAGGAATAGTAATTGATATATAATATTTTGGCTATTTCTTTTTACACTTTGTTCTATGCTTAGGATTTTTTTTCATGTTAAAACAAACACCCACAATCTCACACCCTGCTCTTATAAGTTAGAAAACAAACCCAATTTCCCATTAGAAAGTTTAGTTTAAGGTTTAATTTTAAAAATCCTAATCTTCCAACTAAGTACATAATAAAATTTTACTGATCTTTATTAAAAATTATTTTTTACTCTTTAGCACTATAAGTACTATGATGAAAATTTTTGATCATAAAACATTTTAAGGGAAATTTAAGTGATGTGATTTTATCCACAACATTCATTTAAATGGTATTTCCTAAGGGGAAGAAGAGGTGGTGGGGGACACAAACACAAGGTTTGAGCTCTCCAGGTGTTCAATTGGGAAAACAATATACTTTGGGGCAAAAAATATCACAAAGGCACTGTATTAGAAGGCATATAATATTTATTAAAGACAAAGTAGAGGAAAGTTCTTAGTGGAGGAGCTAATGAGAAAAACATTTTGCAGAGAACATGAAAAAAGTGATAGGTTTTAATAGTTCCAGGTTATTGTGGGTATTGGAGGAGGTATCTTTGTGTTGTTGTCGAGACTCCTAACTCCCTTGACAAAATTATGGAATTTCTTTTTCACTAATCCACATCTTTCTCTTTCCTGTCATAATTCCTTTTTCTTTATATATTTGTTAGAGTCTCATCTTTTTTTAAATAATGGATGTAGGTAAATCCCTCTACTTTGAGGCACTTAACCAATACAAACATAATGATTCTGTGGGAGTTAAAAAAAAAAAAAGGACTGGGAGATGCATCCTTAAAACATGCATTGTGTACATTTTAATCTCTATCAAACATTGTATCATATGCTAATTGAAATAGCAACAATAAAGGGGTTTTTAACCAAGGTGTAACTTGCCTTACACCAAAGAACCCAGAATCCTGTATCTATTAAAAATGATAAGCAGGGCCTCCCTGGTGGCGCAGTGGGTTAAGCAGCGCACTATGAAGCAAACATCAGCCACCGTAGCACGAGTTCGATCCCTGCTGCCGGCCAGGCGGGGGGACCCACATGGCGCAGCAGACCTCTCCTGCTGTGCCCGCTGCTCCCCTCAGCAGTGTGCTTCTGTTGATCTGCCTGTTCTGCTCCCAGCTCTCTGTGGTGAATCCTCTCACCCCCCCACACCTCTGGCCTGTACCCCAGTGCTTGTATGCATAAATAAATAAATCTTTAAAAAAAAATGATAAGCAAATGACGAATATGAACTCTGATTTCCTTCAGTGTTTTTACTCTGATAGGAAGGGATTCCACAATGATAATAATTTCAGTCTTACTGTCACATAGGAGATGTTTTGAAACTTCAATGATGCTGCCAGCCTCACTGATGGATTAAGAACCACTTCAAAGAATAACTTCAAAGTACGTGTGATAGATACCCCTTTCCTTCCCCACCTTTCCTTCCTCAAGAGCAACACCTGCTTCCCACAGATACACCAAAGATACCAATTCCTCTCTACACACCATCTGCAGATGTGCTGGGGCTTGTGTGTTTACAATCTTGTCCCTATACAGCAGAAGTGGAACCCTCAGGGAAGTTCTGGATTCGTTCTCAACAAGATCTGTTCCACTATTTCCCAGTCCCATCCACCTCCAGCTGTTTTTCAAAGTCAGTACTTAACTCTATCTTCTCAAATTGTCATGCTGTTCATATCCCCCACAAAATTTAAAGTAAAAACGACATAACTCATATACTATCTCTAACCTACTCCTTAAGAGATAGCAATTGTACTAAGGATGCCTCTTTTGGAGGGCTCAGAACACATACTGAGTCTTTGGGTTATTTGTAGCTTGGATATCATGCCCTCCGGGTACTATGGTACACGTATGAAACTTAGCATCTATAGCCACTCCTGCCTGCCCAAACTTAATTTCTGAAGTGTCCAGTTTCCCAGCTTTATGACAAAAATAGACACTATAGAAAAAAAAGGGCCCACAGATTAAATTGTAGATATTGCCACCAGTTAAGCAAGGATTCCCAAATTACGAGATTAGTTTCTGGGTCAACGGTGCTTTGTATATTCATTTCGTCTGCCTTCAGTGCTTTATTTCAATGTAGTCATATAACAAGGCAGAAAGAGTTGACAGGTACAGCTCTTTGAGGGGAAAAAAAGAGTTTTAGAAAGTATTTGCGAGTTTCACTTATCTCCCATCTGATATATATTTTAAACTAAAAATAGTCCATCCACACTGGAATGTATTAAACGGGCAGAATTCTCTTTCCGGTTTCTCAGCTCTTGGTAGATGTCCTCTGGTTTCAGCTGGTATCTGCGAATAGTGAAGAAACTTCTCATGCTCAAATTCCACTGCCCTGAGGGAGGGAAGCGCTGGAGGACCCATTCAGGAATAGTGCAGCAAGGACAAAAGGACAGGTCCGTGGAGATCCGCAGTGTCCAAGAAGGGCGACAGTCATGAAAATGAGAAGGTAAAAAGAAAGGGCGTGGTAGAAATGAGGCAACTACTGTGCAGTCTCAACACCAGCACAACCATCAGCGGCTTCTCCCTCCCTAAATCCGCTAAGTCTGGGGTGCGCCCCTACCCCATCCATGAATCCGTGCCTCCATCCACCACCCAGAGCGAGGATGTGCTCCGGCTCAACCTGCCCAACCTACCTCAAGATTCTCGCAGGCTCCGCAAAGGCTCTTCGCCCGCCCACCTACCTGTGCTGCGCCTGCGCCTTTCCCGCATGCTAACAAGGTCAGCACCGCCCCAAGCCCCTAACCTAGCACCCACGGAAGTGGCGGTAGAGGACGTCCTGCGTATGCTCACCTCTGCGTGGCGTGGGGTCGCTGGCATTCAGAAGGGAGGCGGGACTTCCTGTCCCGCGCGGGCAGAACTTCCGGCGGGGCCGGAAGACCCTCTCCCTCGCGGTCTTGAGAGGTTCCCGGCTGTTGGTTCTGGAGGGGAGGTACGGGACGTCCCGGCGATTACTGGGCGTCTGGCTCACGACCTGTCCTTGGAGCCATGGTGAGTCCTTTGTAAGGGCTGTGGTAAAAACAGTGGGGTGACGGGGCTGGGATCTCGGTCTGGTGAAGGAAGCTAGTTGGGTGCCTAGTAAAGGGTGGAGCGGGCGGGTGCAAGGGGATGAGTTACACGGCAGGACCCCTACCTGCCTGGTAGCGCCGGAGCCCTTAGCTCCCTGGGGAGGCAGCGTCCATCCAGCTCAGCCTCGAGGTCTGTCCCTGAGTACAGAGTAGGTATCCAGCCTGTTCGTGGCCCTCTTTCTGTGTACGGCCTGTGGCGCCAGGTGGTCCCAGTTGACCTTGCTGGCTTCATCACCTCCTTCCTCCCCGCCATCCTTCTCGGCTGAAGGGCAGTGACCAAGAACTTGAGATCTTAGAAAATGTCTTTAGCCTTTCCAAGTGCACACAAAGATCCCCTTCTTGTGGCGAATTAACACCTGCCACTTAAAGAGCAAAGTCAGCTGTCTTTCAGACTCATCCTTTTGGAGTGTCCAAAAAATAAGGACTTAGTGGAGGAGAGACTTTGGGGCCTGACAAAATTCAACATATTCTGTTATTTGACTATATAAAAGATTTCAACTCATTATGTGGAAGAAAAGAAAACTAGTGATGGTAGATAGGAAAGAAGATTAAAATGCACTTGTATGGAACAGAAAATTAGCAGGTTAACTGAAAACAAAACAAAAACGTAAGGTTGTCTTACAGTTTAACTTCAGTTTGCCCATGCTTTTTCAGGGGCAAATGTTGCCAACTTTCAGTTACTGTGTAAGACTTTTGAATGTGATTGACTTTTGAATGCCTTTTAGAAAGTTAACTGAAAGTGAAACAAAAAACTTTAAAATAATGTTCCTGGTGCTGTCTCCCCAGCTAACCTCTAACTGTTTCCGCAGTGTGTGTTTAAATCTCAGCGAATAATTCAGTTTGTATCCATCTAGAGGTCTCTCCTTTTTGAGTCAATGAAATTAGGTAACAATAGGGAACAGTAGAACTGGAAGGAACCGAAGGTTATTTACTAGCCTAACCACCTTACCCCAGTTTTACAGAGGGAACAATCTTAGGCCTAGAAGTAGGTTGTGTTTTACCTGAAGTAACAATAGTTTGGCACAGTCTGTACAAAAGCTAGACCTCCACTTCTTTCTTTAAGCTCAGCTATTTGGTAAGCAAAGTTGAAGACAAGTGTAATTAAAATTGCCAACTTTTTATTAATCATGGAAAGCTGAATGGGAACGTCTTCCAAGTACTCTATAATTACTAGGAGGACCCCTCTCCCCTTGCCAACTCAGAAGAGGTAGTTTTGTTTTAAGCAAATGTAAACCATTTCTCCAAATGTCAGTTAAGAGAATGCCACTAAGGCTAGGTAGATTCACCCTTTCCATTCTGGTGTTTCTTATATTTCTGACTTATTTAACTCAGCTTTAGTTTCCCAGTTCTGACATTGTTATTCTGTATGTACAAGTATAGCCAGTGCTTGGAATCTCTCCCCAAAAAGAGGTTAACTAGTAAGTGAGGTGAACATGGGTTGAATTTATTTAGGATTCTGCTTGGTTGGATTGAGAACTTTTGCACTGGTTGGGCCTATGACTTAATGAAAATAATTTTAGACTTGAACTTAGAAGACCCACATTCTGCCTATCATTAATATATGAATCTAACAATTATTCAACTTAGATAAAAGTTCCAGATTCCTCTTAAATCTAAGAGACATAGGACTTGATGGGCATTAAAACACCTTCTCTTTCATAAATTTATGATTCTATGACTTGACTGGAGTATTTTTTTTCCCCCAGAATAGGCATGTGTGTGATTAAATAAAATTTAGTCTGATTTTTACTATTTTTCCCATGCTTTTTTGGTTTCTCAAGTTTTCCTTTTGTCATTTCCCTTTGTATTTATTCATTCATTCATTCATTCATTTATTTATTTATGCATCCGGTGGTAATCTTTGAAGGCTTTGTTCATATGTTTGGCAAACTGTTTAACTTCTATCTTAACCACTCCTCCTGATTGGAAATCACATTGTCGGACAGCTTGGTAGATTAGAACTAGCTCTTGGAATTGCAGATAGCTCATGACTTATTTTATCTAACATCTGTAGTAACTTTCCCTCCTGGGGTTGAGCAATAGTTTACTGGGAAAAAAGGATATAAACTTCTGCTTAGAGTTTATGTGAATATTTTCTTTTGGGGGGTTATGCAGGGGCTTGGTAAAAGATAATGCTGTTATAAGAGAGATACATTAAATATGCTCAGAGAGTGTTGAAGAAAAAAAAATTCTGTGTGATGGTGCAGGATCATGTAGTAGTTGACTTCAACTAGGTTTTGTAAGTGAATTAGGACACCAGTTCTCAAACTTGAGTTTGCATAAAAATCACTCTGATGATTGATAAAAATGCTTATTTGGATCCTAATGATGTTTGTTGTTTTGGAATCTTAATCATTAATGATTTTGCAGTTAAGTTTGAAACTGAGGGAAATGCAGGCATTAACATGGAAATATTGGAGACATTTGTGCTGTCAGAGTAATAATCACTTGCAATTTGTTGTATGTTGGATTTCTTTAGTTTATTTTTGAATGTTGAACTAATCTCATCTACCTGGAATAAATTCCACATGATTGTGGTGTATGCTTTTTATACATTGTTGGATTTGATTTGCTGTTTGCGTAGGATTTTTGCATCTGTGTTCATGAGAGTAATCTGTAGTTTTCTTAGAATGTCTGGTTCTGGTATTAGGGAGATGCTGCCATCATAGAATCAGTTAGGAAGTATTCCCTCTACTTTTGACTTCCAAAAGACATTATAGAGAATTGGTGTAATTTCTTGCTTAAGTGTTTGAGACAGTTTTCCAGTGGACCTATCTGGGCTTAATGTTTCTGTTTTGAAATGTTATGACTTATTGGTTCAATTTCTTTAATAGATAGAGGCCTACTCAGATGGTCTCTCTCTGTGAATTTTGGCAAGTTGTGTTTTCCTTGGAATTGGTGCATTTCAACTGAATTGTTAAATTTGTGGGCATAGAGTTTTTGTAGCGACACATTTTTTTTTGAGCATCTGTAGGGTCTATAGTGATGTCCCTTCTTTCATTCCTGATCTTACTCATTTGTATTTTCTCTTTTTTTTTCTGATTAGCAGCTCAGTGATCTTATTGGACTTTTCAAAGAACCATTTTTTGGTTCTTTTTAAAATTGATTTCCTGGTTTTAGCTTTATTGACTTCTGGCCTGATTCTTATTATTTTCTTTTATTTACTTTGACTTTAATTTGCTATTCTATTTCTCTAAGGTGGAATCTTTGGTGACTGACTATAGATTCTTGTCTTTTTTTAAATATATGCCTCAGTGCTGTATATTTACTTCTTAGCTCTGTTTTCACTGCATCCTGTACATTTTGATGATTAGGTTTTTATTTATTTCAAATATATTTAATTTCTCTATTTTCCTCTTTGATTTGTATGTTATTTAGAAATGTGTTGATTTCCATATATTTTGAAATTTTCTGATTATCTTTGTTATTACTTTAGTTTTTAATTATCTGAGAACAAACATTGTGTTATTTTTGTTCTTTAAAATTAGTTAAGTCTTTCTGTTTCATGGCCCAGAATGTATTCTGTCTTGGTGTATGTGCAGTTTAAAGGGTTTAATTGTGGTGAGGGCTGAGATTTGAGTTTCTTCTCAGTTACTTGATTGTTCTTAATGCTTTCCTAAAGAGGCTTAATTCAAACTAAGTAGACTTTTCTCTTGGTTAGCATTTGGTTGATTCAAGGATGATTCTTAATGTTGGTTTGTATTTAGGGGTTTAGTTCACTTTTTAAATAGTTTCATTCTTTTGTTAATCTGGGATAAATTTTTTTTTTTTTAAAGATTTCTTTATATGTGCATACAAGAGCTAGGGTGCAGACCAGAGGTGCAGAGGGGTGAGAGGATACAGCAGAAACACAGTGGGGAGCAGAACAGGCAGATCTATTAAAATACACTGCTGAGGGGAACAGTAGGCAAGACAGGAGAGGTCTCCTGTGCCATGTGGGTAACCTTCCTGGCTGGGGGCTGTGGATAGCTGCATGGTGCTGCAGCTTAACCCCTTGCGCCATCGGGGAAGCCCTGGATAAAATCTTAAAGCAAATTTAGTTCAGTTTGGAATATCAGAAGATATTCTGGATCGCTTCTCGGCCTTTTGGCTAAGATCAAGTACAGAAGATATTCTGGAATGATCATTTCTAAATTGTTTTCTTACTGTTGTGATATGGTTTTGTACATGAATGAAAGCAACTTGCCCCAAAGAAATTTTACATAAATCAACTTCTCCGTATGTAAAGAGTGATCTTATTCTTTGTATACCATCTACACTTGAGTACAGATAAAAATAATTTGTAGATAACTTGTAATGTCCTGATGAAATCAATGACCTCTTTCTTTGTTTAGTTGATGTGATTGTACCTTTTCTTTAAACAAATATTTAAAAAAAGTACTATTTCAAAAATTTTACTAAACATATATGACAGATACTGTTCTTGCTCCAGCAATAGAACTGTTTATAAAACAGACAACCGGGCCCTCCCTGGTGGCACAATGGGTTAAGCAGTGCACTATGAGGCAAACCGCAGCCACTTCAGCACGAGTTTGATCCCTGCTGCCGGCTGGGGAGGTGACTCACATGGCACAGGCAGACCTTTCCTGCCTGGCCCGCTGCTCCCCTCAGCAGTGTTTCCGTCCATCTGCCTGTTCTGCCCCCTGCTCTGTCTGTCTGGTGGGTTCTCTCACCTCCCCGCACCTCTGGACTGTATCCCAGTGCTTGTATGCATAAATAAATACATCTTTGAAAAAAAACAAAACCAGACAACCTCTGTTCTTATGAAGCTTATGTTTTTTTGGGAGAGTCTTAGATAAAATGTCAGTTATGGTAAATGCAACAACAAAAAAAGTAGAATAAGGTGACAAGAGGTGGGGTGGTTCTTCTTGATAGGGCATTTAGGAAAACCTTAAAGAGATTGCACTGGAGAAAATTTGAATTCATATAGAGGCCTAGTGCCCATAAATGTCTATTTAGTTACTTATACACGTAGTATCTATGAATACATATTTATGACCTGCACTCTAAAAAAATTGTATTAGTTACAAAGCTCTTATTGCCTTTAATTGTATAAATCTTACAAAAAGTTATATGTTACATTTCCAGTGAACAGAAAGATTATAGAAATGTTTTTTAAAACTACAGTAGTGGGTGGTATTTGAATAGATTGCTGTGCCACATAGTTTTTATAATCTTTTTAATTACTACAGTTCTTGAGAGAATACAACCTATTCAGACTTCAAATTTTATACTCATGTCTTATATAAGAAAAGATGTAGTAATCCTGTTAAGAGTAGATTAAATATCTTTGTGTTTTTAGCTATAAACAATAGATTTAGGAAAAACCTGAAATGTTTTCAGCTTTTATACTTTGATGCTGAGGTCTGGTATCTTACTAGATTTAAAAATATCTTTACATATTACAAAAATGTAATATTACATACACAGATAACTCTAGAAATGACTTTGGAAAATTAGATGGCATTGAAAGTCTGTTTGACCTCTACAGTTTCAGTCAAGGTTCTGTGATTCTAAATATGTGACTGTAAACATTGTTGATGTATGTTTAGTTGAATGTATACTGAAGAAACAAAGGAATATTTGACTTGTATGATGTTCAAGAAAAGTTTCACAAAGAATTTATTGGAATTTAAGGGTAAGTAAAAGTAGGTCAGGCCAATAAGAAATGGAATTTACTTTTCTTCAACAATAGTAGCTTCATTTATTTTGCAGTCATTCTTTACTTAACTAATTGAAGTCTTTATGAATTAGTCGAATGATTTTTTTAACTCCCTTTTTTTAACCTCTTTTACAGATGTAGAAATGGAGGCACAAAAGACTAGAATAACTTGTTCAAATCATGCAGATAATTCTGATGGGATTTGACATCTAACATAGACTAGCCACCCTGCTTTTATGCTAGTCTTAATGTTTATTGTTAAGCTTCAACTTCTGAAAGGGTTGAATTTCAAATATTTTCCTGTAGAAATAATATGATTAATGATTATATTTCTAGAAAATCCTTTCTAACCTATTTTATCTCTAATATTACATCTAATATAGTATTAGAGAAATCAGTCATTACCGTCATGCATAGTGCTAATGACTAGTATTTCTTACTCAGATGCCAAACACATCTGACACTGCTGCAGTAAGTCACAATTAGGATTCCCTCATTTTCTTTCCATTAACTGCATGTAGTTAAGGCACTCCTTTATACAAAAGTACTAGTTTTTCTTAGGCCTTTGAGAGGGGGGTGCTGGTAATAACACTGATGACATAGGAACAATTAGAAAACAGAGGATGAGAATTGTGGTGAATTTAAATTTGTTTTTATCAGTGTAAGCATTTAATGTGTCACACTTGTTCCAGGCCTAAATCATAGTTAGCCTGTTATTTTTCCTTAGGGTGGTTAAGGATTGGGTTGCTCCTTTTCTTTCACTTAGACTACCTACTGCTAGCAATTAGAACTTTGTTTCCCCCCCTAATTTGCAGAGAAGAATGTGTCTTACACAGTATCTTAATTTCCTTACCTTATGTTCAACACATATTGTCCCTTTAAAGGGGACTGTACAGCTTGGATAATTTTCAGGAACTCATTTCCTGGTGACTTTCTGGCCAGTCATAAAGTGTCTTTATGTTTGTCTGTGTAACAAAGATCCTTTAGGGAAAAAAAAAAAATCAAGAAGTCCTCTACAATAATGATGAATCTTTGCAGTAAATTCTTAAAGTAGAGAGACATAAGTTGTAAAGAAGAGATGAGACGGAAATACTAATGTACACTGAAGAAAGGGAGACTTTCCTCCTCTAGGAGAAATTACTTATGAAGAAGGAGCTGCAGGAAACTTTTCTGTTCCATATTATAAAAATGTTTGCAAGTAGACTGCCATCAGTTAATATCACATATACTTGGTACTTGAAGACTACTGCTATTTTTCTTTTTAAAATAAGCGTAATACTTCTATCTTTGTGATAAGTAATAGGAACATTTTGAAATAATAAGAGTTGCTTATTTTATTATATAGTTATCTCTTCATGCCCTTTACATAGCGTTTAACTGATTTTTTGTTATTTCTCACCTTTTGACTGCCACTGTTTGCTCCAATGCAGTGATCCACTTAGAAACAGCAATGCTGGGCTGCCGCTTTCTTTTTCTGAAAGAAAAGGTCAGACTAGAGGATTCAGCTTTATCAAAATTTCACTAACTTGAATGTTTATTAAATATTTTTATGTCAGAAGATTTTGGTCACGTGTATGATTATAAGTGATTCATTGGAAAATGAATTCTAATTCTTCAACAGCTATGTAGATAAGTGTTCCATGACCAGAGTCTTGTTCAAAGAGAAGTCATGAATCTTTTTACTCAAAAGTTTTGCTTTTTGGTAAGCTTGCTAGTGAAATTTGTGTATACTGTCTCCTCCCTTCTCTTAATAGATTCTTTAGGAAAATGAAGCTTCACATTACTAGACAGCTTAGCTGTTTGGGTAGGTTAGATATTTCATATTGAATATACCGGTCTTTTTCTAATCTAAGCTTTAAGACAAAAACAAAAGTAGAAAAGAATCTGGATAACTGGAATTAGAATGGTCCAAAATATGTTTTCTAATGAGGAGGAACAACTGAGAAAGCTTTGTTAACATCCATTGAATGTAATTCATAACTTTAACTCTATAGGCACTAGTTTTTTAAAAGTAAAACTATTTTCTCATTTGACTTCTAACATTTACTGAATACTTATTTTTTATTTTAATAAAGTGTCTAAATCATTCATATCAGAAGTGTTTAAAATCATCCATCTTTCTCTTGGTAGTCACTAATTTTTTTTGTAGAGTATTAAAGAAAATGAGTCATTTAGTAACAGATAATTGGCTGTGTATGTGTGTGTCTGTGTGTGTAAAAGAAAGTATATTGAGGGGCCTCCCTGGTGGCGCAGTGGGTTAAGCAGCGCACTGTGAAGCAAACCGCAGCCACTGCAGCGCAAGTTCGATCCCTGCTGCCGGCCAGGGAGGGGACCCACATGGTGCGGCAGACCTCTCTTGCTGTGCCCGCTGCTCCCCTCAGCAGTGTACTTCCGTTGATCTCCCTGTTCTGCTCCCAGCTCTCTGTGGTGAATCCTCTCACCCCCCCCCACACCTCAGACCTGTACCCCAGTGCTTGTATGCATAAATAAATAAATATTTAAAAAAAAAAAGAAAGTATATTGAGAAAAAAGAGAAAACTATAGAACTACCTGCATTTACAAGTCTCCGAGGGAAATTCCTGTAAACAACTAATTGACGTAAGGATGCTGGTCAGTGGCCTAGGTGTAGTCCTTTACTTTAACTTGGAGCTGTAATTTCCTTTCAGGTTTCATAAGTAGTAGAACATTTAATCCTTAAGATGAAGGGTAATTATTCCTATTAGCAATAAATAAAAATCAGAATCTTTGATGGTGGTTCAGAAATGGTAAGTTATGAATGCCAATGAACTTATTGTATACTTGATTAAAAAATTGCAATCATTGACAGTAAGCTGTTTTAGGATTTTGGAGATCTTCTGCCAACTTTTGTCATTTTTGTAGATAAGGAATGTTATCTAATTGCTGTGTAGCTAGTTAATGACAGAACTGCTTTAATGTTACCATGTTTATTAAACACATTACAATATTCACAATGAATGCATCTTCCTAGTAGTTAATATTAGGGGTATATGTTACATTTTCTTGGATATTGTATATGGCTTTAAATTTAGAGTTGCACAGAAATTTTTGTTTTAACTTTGATTAATGAAACTTTTGTTTTGATTAGTGCAGTTACCAAAGTTTTAATTTTTTACTTTGTTTGAAAGAATTTGTAACACAAATGCCTATTAAATTGAGAGAATATTCTTGTAAAAATTGATATACCTCTTCTTCTGTGATACATTGAAAGCACAATGTAGTGTATGATCTAAAATTGAACAATTTTTTTTATATCCTATAAAATTTAGTTCATGGCAAACAGTAGGAACCTGAAGTAGTGAAAAACAGTGGGCAAGTTTATGCTTTATCCTTTTATTTTATCTAAAAGAAAAATTTTCAACCCCTAATAAATTACAATGTGAGGCATTTTCCTGGGAGGGGGATGAGGCTGAAGAAATTAGATGAATACAGTTTTGGTAGGGGAGAAACCCTTACATTGGTAGTCAACAGTTGAATATGATAAAAATTATTTTGGGATGATATTATACATGTCTTTTTGTAAAGTGGGGAAGTCAAGGAAGGTTTTATAGGAAGTGAATACTGAGATAAGGAATTGTTCTGAATGAAATGATTTGTAACTGATTGATATAACTTTTGTAACTGATTAATATATTTAATAGTTTCCTTGAATGTAGACCTATAGATGTTTTCTACAGTGTCAGAAAAGTTAAGGAAAAGAGTTAGAATTTCATTGAACCTTTTGTTTTTTGGTTATAAGTCCTAGGAAGGAAGCATTTAAGTGTATCTTGACTAGAGATAAAGTGACTGTAACTTCTTTAAAAATATTGTATTCTTCATCAACATTTTAATGACTATGGTATTACTTTAAATGAGATGTTGCATAATTTAATCTACTGTAACTGGAAAATTATCCTTTAATAATTTCAGAACTATTACCTTTCAATGGTTCATGAATTATATTTAATTAGCATGTCCTTTATTCTTATACAATTCTTATATTCTTTATCCTTGCCCTCTATTTGTTGACCTTCCACTTTGCCTTATCTGCTTATATCAAGGAAAATGTCTCTAGGTATATTCTTTTAAGTTTAATCAAACTCTAAAAAATGGCTTTCTATCCTCTTCAGAAAGTCTGGAGCTGCTGTATTTGAATATAGTTATGTTGGATTCATACATCTATTATGTTGTAGATCTAATTAAGATGTTTAGGATGAAAAAAGACATTTATCAATGGACTCTACCTAATTTTATTGAAGATTCATGATTATGACCTTAATTTTTAATGTACGTTATTTCTGCTGAGTTGGAAAAGAACAAAATTTCTGCTTATTCTTTTTTAAAATTGAAAATGTGTTTTGTACTGTCAAGCATTGATGTTCTCAAACCAAACTAATTCTAGAAATAATTAAATTTGAAAATTAGGTACTCGAATTCAAATCATGGTTGATGATTCGTTTTATAGTTCCTGTTCTGCCATTTTGCCTTATATATTTAAGATTATTGTATTATTAATTTGAACTATATGAAATTTCTCTTTTATATGTCAAAAATAGTTAAATGTCTTTTCATATAATTCAATCAGTATATGTATATTAGGTATCAATAGGTGACCTTGTTCTTTAATTGTTTTCCTACTAGAAACTTTTTATTTCATTTCATATATTTGGCAAAGGTTTGCTTATTTTCTGGCTAGTTTGCCATGTATGTAGGGGTTGGGATTATATTTAAAAACAAAACAGATAAACTCCAAGATAATCAGTTCTGGGATTCTAGAATTATATTGCCTGTTCATGTTTTATGATGTCTTTTTCTGCTTTGGTATTATTTGGAAGAATTTCTCTTTTGAATTAAATATAGACTGCTCTCAATTCTTTTAAAGATGTATGGGAAGTAATCATTTTAAAAACCCACTTGGTTCTATCATTCACATGTATATGTTCATCAGACCTTTCTCTTAAGTTTCTCAACTTTCTTAGTCACACCAAAACACTTTGGTGTTTTGTCTCTTGTGACTAGCTACTTCTATTGATTTAACCTCTACAAGGTCCTAATTCCAAATTTGTAGTTTCTCTGATGTTAAAGTTTTGTCAGAATTCTTCAAAATGATTTTCAGTTAGTCTTTCCCCAAACTTCTTCCCTCCGCCCCAACTTTCATTTCAGTGGAGATTAATTTCAAACTATCCTGGTTCTTAGGAGGTGATCTGAAGGCTTTGAAATTACTTATAAGGGGTTTCAAAAGTGACTGTATCCACTGAAAAGCAGGGCATCTGGTACCTTGTCTAGTCCTTTCCTTATCTAACTAAGTTCATATAACCTCTGAAGACCTCGGTTTTTAAATTAATACCTTCCTGTAGCTGTTTGTGCTTCTGTTCATTAAGAATGTTTCGTAAGGTTTTTCTTATGCCATTTTTCTCATTGGCTTCTGATTCTTAAGCAATTGAATTTCCACAGTAGCTCCTTTCTAGAATGTAAAGCAATTCCTAACATTGACTTCTTCCCTTTTGTCTTGAGTTTGTGCATTTTCTCCCTTATAAAATATATTTTTTATATGAACCATTCTAGGAATTAGATTTTCCTTTTATGTATTGTCCCCTAAGTTTTATCCTTGCCTACTGATACTGTTCTTGCAGAGATAATTATTAATCTTGTGTGTGATTCTTTCCCTCTAAGCAGCTTAATTTTTTTTATTTTTTAAATTGTTACTGTTTTTGAAATTGGATTGGTTCAGGTTCTTATGATGTTGGTTGGACTGTTTTGCTGAATTTCCAATTTAACTCTTTGTAATTACTCCCTTACTCAATTTTTCCACTGTGTTTACAGAGTTATCTTTCCATATGTTTATTTTGGTTACTTCTGGGCTTAAATGCCTTGACTTAGTTCCATGTACCTCTAGAGGAGTCCATTTTCTGCAGTCTGTACAAAAGTCTCTCCATGTGGAACTTCCTCCCTTTGGGATCATACCATTAACTCTGGTTTGTACAGGTATATGTGAACTTTGTATCACTTTTCTGAAAGTGACTTCCTTAACCTTGTGAGATTAGCTCACATGTCACCTTTGTGAACTAATCTTTCCCAGTTCTTTTATGTAGATTTAATCACTCTCATTCTTTCAACTGTGTCAATACAATAGGGCACTCTGCCAGAGCTCTTACCCCATATTTGTGGGTGATAGTTGAAGCAGTGTTAATACTTTGAGTTTGATAAACATGAAGAAGTGAGTTGTTCTTTCACCTTGAGCTTAGATACATTGATAGGTTGGTTCTGAGATCTAAGGTAAATAGTAGCCAAGTCAATGATATATGCATATCAAAAGAATTTTTAGATAACTTTAGAATATGGCAAGAATATCAGCTGTAATGTACTTTTGTCAGCCGAAGGGCTAGAAAAAGTTTGATTAGCCAGAATTGAGCATATATATCCAGAATTATTTAGTATTGAAATGTTCTTATGCTCTAAAATGCAAAATACAGCTTTTGCTCTAAATCGCTCTTCATGTAGCCCCCCTCTAATAATTTGACTTCCAGTGTATCAAGACAGTAATGTAGTGGAACATTTAGTGAACCTGAACATATGATCCACTTGATAGTTTATGTCTCACTGTAAGTTAATTGATAAAATGCTTGCAAAACTATTTATTGACAATCTGTCTTATGTAGATTGTTTTCTGAAAAGCGAGGATGTTGCCATTGTGCTATCTGTAGGGAGGCGTGTATGATTAGTGTTAGTCCACTCCAAACTAAAACATCCTGAAATAGCCTTTAAAACATTCGTCGATTTTATTCTACAGTTGTCCTTTCGTCAACATTTAATTTTTTCCTATTAAATTCTTTGTTCTTTCTTCTCTAGTTTCAACCTTACTTGCGTTATTTCATCCTCCTAACCCTCTCTGTTTAAAAGTCTTCCAAGATCATCTTTTTAATGACTTCAGCCATTTAAAATTCTTTCTTCTTACTTCTCACAGTTCTTTGCAGTGTATTAAAAGTGCTTAGTTGAACTTGGCTTTTTGTTGCTCCACAGTCTCTGTTCACATTTCCCATTTAACTTGGAATACCCTTCCTTTTTGTACTTTTTTTTAAAAGATTTATTTATTTATATACAAGAACTGGAGTACAGGCAGGAGGTGCAGGGGATGAGGGAAGTCACCAGAGACCAGAGGAGGGAGCAGAGCAGATGGATCTATTGAAATATACTGCTGAGGGGAGCAACAGGACAGACAGAAGCGGTCTGCTGCGCCATGTGGGTCACCTCCCTGGGCAAGAATCAAACTTGTGCTGCAGTAGCTGCAGGAAGCTTCATAGTGCTGTGCCTTAACCCCTTGCGGCACCAGGAAGCCCCCGTTTTTGTACTTTTGACTTTTACCTTAAGTCTCAATATACTGAAATTTTCAGAAACAGTTTTTAAACTTTCTATAATTGTTCATAGTACTCTGTGATTTTGTGCTTTGATACTGTCTTTTTGTCTTTTTTGATACATAATTTGATATCTTGGATTTTAATTTCTGTTAAGACAGATAGTCTTGTTGTAAATACATTCATTTAGTAAATATGAAGTGCCCTGCTGTATGCCTTGAATTGTACTAAATGTCATTGCCCTAAGTATTTGGGATATAACAATCAATGAAAGACAGAAGTTCTTTGCCAAGTTCCAGATAGTAGCCCTCAAGATTGTGACTGCATTTAGGCAGAAAACCTGTATTTAAATACTCATTATCTTTTCCTGTTCATATCTGTAGTGATTTTTATCTTTACATAATTTGGATTTACAGTGGTTTTTACTTTCACTCATTTGACATAATACTTATGTATAGTTTTTAGAATTACAAAGAAGCTGTAGCTCTGCCTCTATGGGTACTGCTACTACCTCCTCTCATACCTGGTCAGTTATCTTAATGCTGTTGGAATTTTCCCCATTCAATCTTTAGAAAGTATCTAAGACATTTTTTTCTTAAATACTGATCTCATATTCCATTTCACGGGTTTCCTATTGCCTTAGAGTGAAATTCTAAACTTTTTTGTTTTGACCTTTTGTATCTGGTTTTGGTCTGTTGTCATTCCATGTGAAGCAGATATCACTGATAATTCACCAAATTCAGTCTGCTGGATCTTGTTTCTAGCTTTACTTTCCAGTATGCACTTTCACAGCATTTTGCTCCTAATAATGTCTCTGTTTTCTTTATAGTCATAGAATTATCCACCTCTCCCATCATCAGTTTGGATCATAATGGTCCATTACTCTTCCAGTGAAATGGCTGTTGTAATGGCAAGGATTGTGTTGTTTCTCCCTTGGCATGTGAGTGGTCTAGTACTCAGCATAAGTAGTTTGTTGTTCATTGAACTACTGAGTTGATTAGTGGAAAAAGTATTAGGTGGGAAATTAGACATCTTATTCTGAGTAAGTCTGCAGATTGGGTAGTTCTGTGATCTTGATTATTTGGGCACTGAATTCCTACTTATAAATTGTTCAGAGATGGTTTGTTTAAATGCTCAAAGTGTGAATTCTGAGTTTATGGGAACCTTGGTTGAAATAAAGATTACATCTTTTTTTTTTTTTACTAGAGTGTAATTATTTGAGTATCTCTAAAGAGTCTGCCTCAGCATGTCCATTATCACTAAAACATCTAAAAAATTAACAAACCAGTAAGGGTCTTAGGTAATATCTTCTTTCATTTTTGTCCTTTCTAACTTAATTCAGGGAAAGAGTAATTGCAACCATTTGGGGTGTGGTGTCTCAGTCCCAAATACATATGTAAAAATATCTTCTAATGATAAACATTGTATTCTGTTTCACCAGGAGAGTTTGCTTAAAGAATCAGCAAAATATTAGCTCCACTAAGGCTGACTTATTATTCAAGTTCAAATAATTTAAAAATTGCAGCTTGTTTATATCTTAGTATCAGGAGCTTTATTTTAACTACTGACAAATGAGATAAATTATTGCTATTTCATTTATTGTAAAATTGTTTAATTTTCCTTGGTAAGAATTTTTTAACCTACCCAGAAACAATTACTGACAAAAAAATGACATGATCATTCTTCTAGAGACTAAAAGCAAATAACTTTTTCTTGCTCTTTATGGCCTCAGGTTAATAGATATGGAAAGGTTGAAACCTGAGTTGCCCCAATGTTTCACCCTTCTTGGGTACTTATGAGCTATTTCATAAATGACTTTCCCCAGTTCTAGTTATAGCTAGTAAGGGCCTAGGGGCAATGAATCCAGACAGAAACCATCTCTTTGGTCAAGTTATTTTTTTGAAGTGTTAATAAAACCATTAAAGCTACTTGAGTCAATGACCCATATGGGTGTGTGTTTGAGACTTCAGCCGTGATGTGATGGACTTTGTAGTTTTACTGCATCTTTGCACAGTTTAGCAGTACTCTGTTGGTTAAATTTGCACAGTTTAGCAGTAGTTTATTGGTTTAAATTTAACCATAAACATTTTGAAAATAACAAAATGTTCAGGAAATTTGATTTTTAAATTAGCCAATTCAAAATTCTGTTATAAATTTAAACATCTGTAGCTGCTAACTTAGACAGTAAAGGCAGGTTGTTAATAACTTGTTTATAAGTTTCAAATGGTTATATCTCTTAGTTAATGAGTTGAATAATTTATATTTCAATGTTAGTCCCTAGCCTATAAACTGTAATTACCTATTGTATAATTATGTTTCAAAACTAATATTTTAATATTAATATTGTTCAATATTAACATTTTAATATTAATAATGTATTGAGTTGATAGTATAATTTTGTAAGATTTTGAAAAATTGTTTCAAAACTACCTCTCCAAAAGATTACATAATTTATTGTATTGGGATAGAAATGACATTGTTCCTTAGAAGCATTATAGAAAAGATCTATTGATTTCTGTTAGAAGGTTGGAGGAGCACTTCTGTTATATATTTAAGACATATGCATGAGGTTTTGAGGAAGTATTTTCACTTTCATTTTAAAAGATGGAAATGGCATAGAAAAGGAATGGAGTGAGGTTACACTTTGCATTGAAACCTGAGTTGCACAGTTTTTAGTCAGGCAGTAACTATAACATTGAGATATGCCAGTTATACTAGGTAGATCTGCCTTTCTCTGGGTTTATCAGTCTGAAATCTGCAACAGTATCTTATAATATATTTCACTCCTTACACCAGAGAAACCACTGGAATTTAAAACTTCGTTTCTGATTGGATTATTGTAAAAACCTCGTTGATATTCCTAATTCTAGTCAATCCAGTTTGCTGATTTTTGTTTGGTTTTGCCTTCACTTTTCAGTTGTGGTTATATCAGCAGTATCTCATTATGTTCAGTGATTTGGAGTAAAAGGACAGGGTTCTATACTCTATCCTTTCTCCCTAGCTCATCACTTCAAATCATACTTATCTTCCAGATCAGTCTCTCTGAAATGCCACAGAATACCTGTAACATTTATTAGATCTGACTTAAGATGATTTCTGTTTTGAAGGAGCTTAAACACTCAAATTGTTGTATATGTTTGTGAAAGACTGTATTAGAGGACCTTGAAGATTCTGTGATACTTAGGTCTTTCAATTCAGATGGAGTTTTACTTTGTTCACAAAACTTTCCCTGACTAAAAAATTATCTTTGCTTTTAAGTCTGTAATTTCAATTAGACTATATTTTTGACCTACTTGCTAATGTATTTCTTGACCTTTATTATTTATGTTTGCCTAAAAGAGTTATTTTAATGGCATTTCTTGTATGGAGGTCATAGAACTTCTATCACAAACTACAGAGAAAATAGAATAGTAAATTTAAGTGATACAAAATGTGAAAGAAAAGACGGTGTAAAAGTCTTTGATAGGTGAATATTTAAGTAGCCTGAATCTTAACCCAGTTGCTAAATTTTAAGGTGATAAACTATCCACTGTAAAATCATTGATGAGGTAGTTTTGAAAACTTTTTTTTACATATTTAATTTATTTTACATTATTTATGTTTCTTTAACTTTGTTTCTGTAGCAGTTTTGCTTCTTATAGCAGTTTTAAGTTCACAAACAAATTAATCAAAAAGTATAGTTTCTTTATATCCCGATAACACACAAACACAACCTCTTACACGCTATTGACATCTCATACCATAGTAGTGTATTTGTTACAGTGCAAAACAATTCCGTGAACATTTGTCAGTGAAATTTAATATTTTTCAATTTTATTTTTAGACTTTTATCACTTACAAATGATGAAATTATGTCATTTTTGGAAAAGCCTCCATTTTTGAAATTTAAGAAAAGATGTTATCCTATAGTTAATGATGTAACATAATAACAACAAATACTATTTGAAAATATTGACTACTTTGTACCAGGCACAATTTTTTCTTAGTTGTGAAAATTTTTATTATTTTGGTGGCATGTATATATCTATTACATTTCAGATTTCTTAATTTGGTTTAAGTTTTTATTGACGTTTACCATTGGTTTACATCATCATTAGTAATTTGGAAATACAGGATCTCCTCCTTCAGGTGTAGTTGCCATACTGTATCCATCACCAGAGCACCCATAGTCCACCTTCATAATCCATTGTGCTCTTCACTTTGTTCTCACCCCTTTCCTTATCCTCCCCATCTTTTTCAGTTCTTGGTCAGCTTTGAAGGCATAGTTTTTAAGTTTAACTTTATCTGATTCTTTGTTTGGTTTTTCTGTATCCCACATGTAAGTAACACTGTTGGTATTTGTCTCTCAACTTTTTCACTTAGCATAATCCCATCTAATGCCATGCATGAGTTTATCTTTTTTGATCACCGAGTAATAGTCCATTGATCTGATCACCTGTTCATTTGTTTTTGGGCACTTGGGTTATATCCATAGCCTAGCCATTGTGTGTAGTGCTGCAGTAAACATGGGTACACGTTTCCTTTCAAATCAGTATTTTTGTATTCTTCAGGTAGATTCCTAGGAGTAGAATTGCGGGGTCACATGCCAGATCCTTTTAGAGTCTCTTGATAAACCTCCATACTGTTTTCCATAGATGCTGGGCCAGTCTACATTCCCACCAGCATGTATGAGGGTTCCTTTTTCTGTACACCCTCCCAGGAACAATTCTTATCCACAACTTGATTAGGTAGGTTGAATTATTAGCTTCATTTATGGAAGAGGAGATAGAGATACAGAATGTTTAAATAACCTATGTAAAGTCACACTACTAGTACACTGTGGATTATATTCCTGGGAGTTTGCAACCAGGGTCCTAGCTCTTAAATCAGTGTGCTGTACTGCCACTTTGTAAACATGTTTGTATTTTTTAATTTACTTATTTGGTATGTTAGATTTTATGTAGAAATTCAGCCTTATTTGTTGGAGTTAGCTAGGGGAGTAGCCAACAAAAAGTATATGATTTAGTCATTCAGGAAGGGAGTAGAACAAGGAATGTGGTAGACATTGTGGGATAAATGCTGAGATTTAAGATAAGGGGAGATAACTTGGCAAGATGAAATTACCTTGATAGTAGTAGGTGTGTGGATGGAGTAGGCTTAAGCAGAAGTCAAAAGAGAAGTGCATGCGGATATAAGAAAACAGAAACCGTGAGAACAAGTTTTTGAAAAGTTTTAAACAACGTTTTGAAAAGTTTCTGTAAATATGAGGAAGGGGGAAGGCTATGGAATGAAGGAAAAGTGTTATATTTTAGAAAGATGACAGAGGACTTATAGATGTCACTATGCTGCTAAGAAGAATAACTAGAGAAGAGATTAAAGAAGTTACAGGATGGGAGCTGTTTACTCAATGGTTGTGGTTTTGAAATTTGAAGAGGTAGGTGTGAAACACAGAGACAAGGATTTGCTATATATAGAAGATACTCTTTCTAGATGGTGCAGAAGATGCCTAGTACATATACAAGTTAACTGTGAGGTTGTTGGTTGTGATTCTTATTTCTGAAGCAGTTGTCTACTAAGATGGAGAGTTAGATATTTGAGGGAGGTTCAAGGATGAGGAATTGGGAGAAGGTTTGAATTAGCTATCACAAAGAACAGGAGGAAAGGGATTGGTCATAACAAACGAATGGGATTTTTGGACATTGTTTTTTTGTACATTGATTTCTATACAGACCCACTGGCTGTAAGTTTGTGAGAATGACAAGAGTTACGTTTTCTTTTCTAGTGACTTCAGGCCAGTTCTGTTCCTACACTTAATATAGTTAATGCTCTTTAACTATTCACTACCATCTTAGAATTAAAAAATAGACATACTGCTTTTACAACTTGCCAACTTAGTGTTTTAAGTGTGTAGAAAAGATTACGTTTAGAGAAGAATGAAAAATATCACTACTTTTCACTTCATTTTGATACTGTTATGTAATGGGAATATTTCTTGGGAATAGATTTTGAATGTTTATGCCAAATTTTTCACTTGGATATCACCCTTTGGTGAACTTATATAGAATTATGACACAAGATCAATATTTTAAGTTTAAACATATGTGATCTTGAACACTTAGCTGCCAGAATAATGTAACTAGTAAACTCATCTTTTTTAAAGTATAATTTTCAAAATGTATAGAGAATGTTTCCAGCAATGTCCTCATCTAAATTTATTTATTGTTAAACTTGGTTTTTGTTTTGTTTTTGCACAGGGTGTGATAGGGATACAGCTGGTCGTTACCATGGTGATGGCCAGTGTCATGCAGAAGATTATACCTCACTATTCTCTTGCTCGATGGCTACTCTGTAATGGCAGGTAAGGCAAGGATAGGCTGATTATGACGGGCACTTTTAAATTTAGTTTGTCAGAATGATTAACTTCCTAGAAATTAAGCACTACTGTCTTCTAAAAACATGATAAAGGAAAGTTGTTAGAAATACCTAGTTTTATTTCTCTTGAGAGATTAGTAGTTTATATTTAGCACAAAAATAATAGGGTCATGGTCAAGAATTTATTTCCTTTACTTCCCTGTCCCATTCTCCATGACTGCTGAAAATACCATGTAACTTTTCTTTTCTTTTTTTTATAAAGGTCTTATTTATTTATACTTACAAAAGCTGGAGTACAGGCCAGAGGTGTAGATGTAGGGGATGGGGTAGGGTGAGAGGATTCACCAGAGACAGAGTGGGGGACGGGACAGGCAGTTCTGCTGAAATACACTGCTGAGTGGAGCAGTGAGCTAGGCAGGAGAGGTCTGTTGTGCCATGTGGGTCACCTCCCTGTGGGGTGGGGGGTGGCAGGGATCGAACTCATGCTGCAGTGCAGTGTCTACGAAGCTCCACAGTGTGGCGCTCAACCCCTTGCGCCACCAGGGAGGCCCCCAATTCCCTTTTACAATTTTAATCAGTAAGGGGATGAGACGAAATTATTTGAGAAATGGCTCAGTGCATATATACTATTGTTAATGACAGTTGAGAGTTTATTATGAGCATTAGGGTGTCTTTATTTTACTACAAAGAACTTTAAACTTTAGCAAGTAGGAAAAGTCATTTTGTAGGGTTTTCATTTTGTTTATTGCACTATAAGCTCACCACTATCCTCACTCCTTCCACAAAGGAGCTAGGCTTTCTTGCTAAATTTGTACAGTAAAGTAAAAAAAGTTACATATAAAAATCACAATGAGGCAAAAGCACATAACTGTACAGATTAAAAATACATGCCAAAACCCTGTGCAATCATGGTTTGGTTATTGTCACTATAGTTTCACTCAAATATTCATCTCCAGTAAAACAGTCAGACTGTGTTACTTGAATTAATGTTCATTTTCTTTTGTTTAGACCTTTTGAGCTAGAAAGCAATAGCTTTTATCCTCCTAATGATTTCATACACTGCAAGACCATGCTATCTGCAAAACTTAAATTTTCTCCCTAGAATTTCTCTTCCAGCATTATTGAGATATAATTGCTGTAAATCACTTTATATGTGTAAGGTATGTAATAATGATGGTTTGCCTTAAATATTTTGTAAATGATTACCATACTAACTTCAACTAACATTCTTCTTACTTAGGTATAGTATAAGGAAAGATGAAAAGAAGAAAGGAAAAGTTTTTTTCTTGTAATGAAAACTCATGGATTCCTCTATAGAATTTATTTTCTATTTTTAATTTTTCATATTCTCTATGCTTTATACTTTTTATTTAATAAAGATTAATTTTGGGGGGGGGCTTAAAAGAACTCGGGTGTAGGCCAGAGATTCAGGGTGTTTGTGTGAGAGGATTCACCAGAGACTAGTGGGGAGTACATAAAAAAGATTTACTGAATTACACTGCTAAGGGGAATAGTGAGGGAGACAGGCAGGGTCTGCTGCACCATGTGTGGGTCAGGTACCTGGTTAGGGGATAGAACGCGGGCCTCAGCAGTGACAGTGGCCCTATTTAACTTTTTATGTGTTATAAACTCAGACTTAACTCAGAGGCCCTGCTTTATACTTTGTATGTGTTTCTTTTAAATACTGAAAAATAGTATTCAGACTTAGGCAGTTTTTAAACTGTGTAGGTTTATGTCCTGTGCAGTCTTATTTACTTTTTCAGTTTAGCAAAACCAAACACCTTTTCTCATAGATGTCACGTGAATGGGTAAAAGATCAGCTTGGTGAGTTGTCTCATGTCCTGTGCAATCTTGTTTACTTTTTTGTTTAGCAAAACTTTAGATTGTGAAAAGATCAGCTTGGTGAGTTTTCATTAATTCTAAATAAATGATCTGGTTAATAAATTAGGTAAAACACATTAAAGTAATTTGACTTGGGGCCTCCTATTGGCACAGTGGGTTGAGCGCCACACTGAAGCATCCATGGCACAACAGTGTGAGTTTGATCCCTGGCCAGGGAGGAGACCCACATGGCACAATAGACCTTTTCTACCTCGCCTGCTGCTCCCGTCTGCAGTGTATTTCAGTTGATCTGCCTATTCTGCTCCCCACTCTGTCTATGGTGAATCCTCTCACCTCCCACCCCAGCTCTTGTATGCATATATAAATAAACCTTTTTAAAAAATAGTTTGTTTTCTACTGAGAATTGCACATATTTAAACTCTTGTTTATAATGATGTGCTAGTGAGACTTCCAAATCTCTTTTGGGCTGTAAAGGTCTTGATAGTCTTTTCTCATTTTAGTCTGTAGGATGTTTTCCATGTTTTTACAAAATCTGTTTTCCATTTGTTTCTATAAAACTTATATTCACCAGTAAAAGTTAAAACTTCAGAGATTGAAAATCAACTTCTCTTTATTAATATTGTAATAATGTATTAAAGAATTAACTTTTGTACAAGTATGTGTCATTAGGTATATATAGTACTAATTTCAGGGCAACTCAGCCTTTAAAAGTAAGATAAAGTTTACAGGTTTTTTTATGTGATCTTGATTTGCTTTTATTAGGAGATTAACTTTAGTATTAATAAATGCTATCTTTAATGTCAAATCAGGTTCCAAAGATACAGGCAGGTTTTTAGTAATCATTACTTTTCTGCTCTAGTTAGCTTTTTTCCTTATTTTGTGTTTTTAAAATTATCTACCTTTCTTTAATTTTAATGCTGAAGTTTTTAGGTCACGAAAGCCAAATTGCTTAACTTTGTAGCATAAGATCATTGATTTTATCCTTTAGGGATAGTTGCTATTTTAACAACCTTCTATGACATGAAATTGTACTGTTTTAATATTCAGAAAAATCTAAAATTTCCTTTAAATTGCTCCTGTAAAAAACTTCAATCAGAAATGATAATTTGCATTTTAAACTAATACTGCTGAGTTGAAGAAAGAAAAAAATGTAAAGGTGTTTTTTTATTATCTATAAAATGCTCAGTGGAATTTGAGAGGTTCACACAAACTTCTTAAAACTTGTGGATAATATAGAACAGCTTGGGAGTATATTGAGATGAAATAAAAATGCTTACCACAATAGGTTAATCATGAATATGGCTTAAGAAACTTTACTTTTTTTCATGTATTGTCTTATATTTATTCCGCTAGTATTATATCCTCAGATTGTAAGTGCTTATATTTTACCTTTTAAGTTATAGTTTCTCTTTTTGTGTCATATAAATAAACCTTTGTTTAGATCTGTCATCTACCTTTGTCCTTTTGGAATGGAGGGTTTGAAGTGGTACCTAATTCTATTATTTTGATTTAGTTAGTAAACCTGCCATTTTCCTGAAGCTAGTACGTTGAAGAAATAGCAGCTTTTGCTTATAAATTAGCAATCTAATTTTTAATATTGATTTTAATATTAAAATATTGGATAGCATTTTTTATCTTATTAAATAATTCATATATTGCCCTTAGTTTTCATATATTGCTCTAATTTTGTTAAAAATCTGCATGTTATATTACCTTTACAATGTTACAAAACTTCATATTGACAAAATTTGTGTCACCGTTCTCATTTGTATCTGTACAATCTGAGCTAAGTAGGAGAGGAGATACATTGGCATATATTAGGATCTTGGAAAGCTCGGTGAACTTCATTGAAGATCATCATTCAGGAATCAGGATTAAACTGAGACATCAGAGAAATTAGGCATCAGTCCAGGTTGATCTTTCACAAAATGGTCATTCAAGTATTCAGCTATCCTTCAAGCCTTCTAGGCTTGAAGAGATTCTGGGCTTCTGTCTTGGGGCTCCTCTGTTAGATGCTGTGAAGTTAGTAAGTAAAGAGAATAGAAATAGAAATCTTTCAAGTGATTCTAGAGGCCAGGCTTAGACATAAATACCTCATTTCTGCCTGTGTGACATATACTGGGACTCTGTAATTAGTTCTGCTAAAGTGCAAGGGAGGTTTGAAATAGCTTTCATTTTATTTACAAATGATGAATTCTTTTCAATGTAGGTATATTGTCTCCATTTTTTAAGAACGAAACAAGTAACTGGACTTGCATTCCCATACTGAGAAATGAAACAGATTCTGGTATCTTGACAGTCTGATTCACAGTCTAGTATTGTTACAGGGCAGGGAGAGGAGCACCTAGAATCCCCAAGCTTGCCCTCTCTGAATGGGTTTTGTTATTTGCCGCATTAAGACAAACATACAAAACCTTTAATGGAAAGGAACTTTAATACAACTAGGGTACAATAAAGAAAGAATAAAGAATATAGTTACTAAGTTAAGCATTTAAAGTTACCTATCTCCTTGAGGGTAAAAGTCCAGCTAAATAGGATTGCCCCAAAGCAAGGCCCAAAAACCTGGCACACATTTAAAGGACCTTTTAGTAGAGACCCATAGAAAAGGGTCAGAAAGAGTTAGACAAATTTGAGAGGAAAAGAGCAAAATCAAAATTAAGATGAAAGCTGCTATTGCTAACCTCCCCATGGGTCTCTCACCCACATCTGTTTCAACCAGTTTAAGACTGAAAAGCAAGCACAGTTTTTTCACATGTCCCTCTGCTCCACGTGCTTTATTTAAGTTTCCTTGCTGTTCTCCATCTTCCTTTCTTCTCCTTTTCTTTTCTCTAAAAATTTTTTTCTCCTCAGCTCCACCCACTTAAGGCAAAACCAAAATTTTAAAACTTCCCCTTTTCCTAAAACCACCCTGTTACAGTATTTACTTGATTTATGACTGTTCTCCTCCAGGCCTTATCCTGGAGCTGAAATACTTGAACTGAGTTTTTAGATATGGTGGAGGAGACAAGTAAAAACTTTTCTACAGGTACTGTTGTAACAGGCTGATCCCCAATGCCCCTCTCCCTGCCCTGTAACACTGTGACTTCTGTTAGAAGTTTGGGTAGTAAAGGTTTTTTTCCTACCTTTCCCTCTAACTGTACTTAGTCTTTAAAAATACATTTTAGGTTATAAAGTAGTATATGGTTTTTTTCACTTACTATATTACTTTGGCTTCTTTGTGACTACATAGTCACCATGTAGTTTAAATTAAAAATATTAATATTGATTTTGAAATAAAAACATAGCAACTAAAACTAAAGCTTAAGAAATACATATTGTTCAAATTATATCTCTGCCATTTTCTAGAAATATTTTTCTGGAAAATATTCTCTTTTGCATACCTTTTTATGTAGATTTTGTTGATAGAATTCCAGCTTTAAGAAAGACTTAGTATCAAGAGCTCTTCTGCCCTTAATTTGTAAGCATACATTACTGAAATTGAAAAACTCAGTGTGAAAAATTTAGTGCTATGATTGTTGTTTTCTTCCTTCCCTCCCCCAAGGGAAGTAAAATCAAAGGAAACTGGTGTCTGTGTACCTTAAGTGTACTGCTTTCTGTAGCACAAGAAATAATTGTTCCAACAGTTACTCAGGTCTGGTGAAGATGTTAGTTCTTTATCATGTCCAGAATACCAGGATTTCTAGCTAAAGTATTCTCTCCTTTCTATTGTAATTTAAGTTCCTTTTTGTTTTGAAGTTTGCTAGGTCCCTCTTTTCATGGAGAGGTAAGTGATAGGTTACATTCTTTGTACATTTGAATAGTGGGTTTTGCATGAGGAGTAGATTTTGCTTTGTCTCCATAATAGCTTCCTTGCTGAACCTGCTTCCTATTTTCCTGATTGTTCAGCTAAAATCTCTACCCTTTTATCTCCTTAGGCTCTCTTTGGTCTGCTACTTCCCTTCATATGTCCCTTATCAAAAATATGGTTGGATTTATTCTGATTTGTTTTATACTATATTGGCTAAAGAGGGTGTTACAACACCTTCATATTCAGTTGTTGTAATTCTTTTTGCCTGTTCTCTTTTGCATGTTGCTTGATCTAAGAATATGCAAGTTCCCTTTGGTGAAAGAAACCTACTATTCAAATGCACAGTAGGTGGGACTTGTGACCTAAGGGAAAGGTTGAAACCCTCAGCTACTACCCTTATGGAATGCCTGAGTCCTTGCTCTCCTTGCCTTAGCTGTCTTAACTTCGAGTTCCAGAATGATGTTCTCTTTAAATTTCCAGTAAGTAACAAGAGACTTTATGTCTATCTATATGTGTAACAGGCTATTTTTAGCTCCATATAGTGAAAGGTCTTATAGGTATTAAGTGGTTTTGTTTTCCCCTAAGGATTTTTTTTTCCTCTTATGACAATTAAAGAGATTTAGAATGGAGACTAAACTTGTCTTTAGTAACCTGTGTTTTTATTGAGTTTTGTGTGACTATGTATTAAAATGTTTTTAGTTTGCTGTCCGTACTAAGCTCGTGTATAGTCAGATTTTGATTTTATGTTTCTGAAGTTTTTACTTCTGGGCATTTTTTAAGTGGGATTGCTGCTTAATGTTTTTAAAGCGTAGGTCAATACATACTATATACATATATTAGACACTTGTTCTTTTTCATTGCTTTTGAACTACTTTAGGAAGAAAGGCTATACTCTGATACTTTATATAAGAGATTTATACAAGAAAAGCATTGAAAGAACTACTTCAGTAATTCAGTGACATGTAACACCAGGTTGGCTTTATTATTTGAGACACTGCTGAGAATCTGAACATAAGTGAGAACCACTGAATAGTTAAGGTAAATATCATGAAATACTCTGAAAATAGTGCATTTAAACTGAAATGGAAGAGTTTCAGTTTTTAGTAACATCCTATTAATCCTTTTTATAAGTTAATTTTTTTTCTATTGTAAACACAGTGTGTACCTGTGATGTAGGAAAAAAATGGCAAATTGATAAAAAAGAAAAATAAGAGGTAAATGATTCCATTCCCATCCACCAAGATAATCAGCGCATATAAGTTTTTGTTGTATTTCTTCCATCTAATCTTTTCTGTTATATTTTCCCTTCATGGTTGTAATTATATTGTATGTACAATTTTGCATCATGTTCCTTTTACTTAACATGTTGACATAAAGCAGTTTTCTCTAATTGTGTTTTTGTAACAGTTATTAACTGCTACATGGAATGTAAAGCTAATAAACTTTAAACTTTTGTATCTTTCAAACTCATACTAGAAAGGCATTGTGCAGCAGTTGCAAGCAGATTGCAAGTCATTTTGCTGAGACAGACATGCCAACTAATAGCAAAAGAAAAAACTAAATATTCAGATGAAAACTTAAAGTATAGGGCATGGGAGACATATGGTATGGAATTATACTGTATATGAAGCACTAACTATTAAAGGTTGTGCAACTGTACTTTTAAATTTTACTTTAAATTTATGATCTCAGACCTTAGATGACCACTCAGTGCTGCCCAGCACTTACATGTTCCATTTCTCAGACAACTTTTTCAGGTTTTGTTTTATGCTTTTGAAACTAGAGATCTACACTTCTCATCTTTACTCCACCAAACCCTCACCTCTAGCTACATGTGCACTCCCTTTTTGTTTTGTAAATGTTTGTGCATTTTAATTTTTGCTTTTGGAAAAAGTGTCCTGACTATTAGGGCCCAATTCCTACATGTGTGCTCTGTAGTACATTCTCTCTGACTTTTACCCACACTTTGTTACTTTGACCATTGTCTTTGATTAATTGCTTAGTGTCTGTTGGATTATTTCTGTTTAACACTTTTTTTCTTTCTTTATATATAGTTGACATCAATTGTGGCCACCATGGATTTTTCCATCACCATTTCACTAGTGTACCATCACCTTGGTCTCCTGTGCTCTCCCTGCTCTCAACTCACTCCCTCTCCCCTCCCCACAGGGTGTCCCCTATTTGTTCTTTTTGGTTTTGTTATGTTTTTTTTTGTTTTGTTTGTTGTTTTTTGTTTTTTTTTTAATTCGGTTCCCTTATACTCCTCCTAGGGGTGAAACTATCAGTATTTTTCTTTTGCCGACTTACTTCACTGAGCATAATCCCTTCTAGCTCCATCCATGTTTCTATAAATGGCTCTAGTTTATAATTTTTGATTGCTGAATAGTATTCCATCGATTATATGCACCACACCCTTTTTTTTAAAGAGCTGTCACTAAAAGTAGTCGCACCTAGTTTTACACAGAAGCATCACAGCCCTGCCTCCCTTCCATACTGATTTCTTAGTTTGGGGTCTATTCCCATTTTCTTTAAAGCCAAAATTAATGATATTTATTGTCTCCATAAACTGTTTTCTCACATCCTTATTAATTGTACCCTTCTACCATGTTTTATTTTCTCCGAAAATGTGCCTCTATCTCCCTCAAACGAGAAATGTAGATAACATCCTTCAGTCTTTACTATTTTCTCACTCCCTACCTTTAGTCCAGCAATACTTGTTGCTGTGATGTGTAAAATACCTCTCTCTGCTATCCTTGCCTCCCTCTAATTCACAGAGCAGCAAGAGATCTTACAGTATATAAATGGAATTAAGTTACTCTTCCTTCCTTTGAAACCATTATTTTAGCATAAAATCTAAACTTCACACTACGACCATGAGACTTTGCATGTTTTGTTTCCCTCCTATCGCTTTGGCCTCCCTCATATTCTCCTTGCATGTGGTGCTACTGCCTTTTGGCCCGTTGGTTACATCAGTAGTTTGTTCTTTTGTGCCTTTGTGCTTCTAGACATGCTGTCTTGGCCTTGAATCTTCCTTTCATTGTTCTCATCTTTCAGGTTGCTGGGTAAATACCTTTTTAGAGAGGTTTCCTCATCTAATACTTTGGCTCTCATTCTTACCACTTGGTACTTTTTTTTGTGGTATGGTAACTACGATTTTTCTTTTTCTTTTTTTTTTTGGGGGGGGGGTTGTTACTTTATGCCCCACCTGGACTATAAGCATCAAGAAAGTGGGAAATTGCTATTCCTTTGCCTAGCAGAGTACTTATCCCCATTGGGTTCCACAAGTGTTAATAAATGAATGAATGAATGAATGGATAGATAGATGAGTAACAGACCAGAAAATAAGTGACCCTGAAAGTATCCAGCATCTTTAGTTTCTAGCTTTGAGCAGTAATTGTTAGTAACGAAGATGACCGGAGTTCTTCATTCAGTATGGAGTTCTTCAGTACTTCAGTCTGTTAAATGTAATCTATTATAGAAAAATGCATTTACAAAATAAGATCAAACAAATGAGTATATTTAAAAAAGAAAATGGATCCTAGAAAAGAATCTCAAGGGTCTTAAAATATTTCATAATTATAGGGCTCTAAATGTAACCTGTGTTTTCCTAGGAAGAGTTCTTTCATGGATTATTACTTCTCAAAGTAAAAACAACTAATTTTAGTTTTTATAAGTGAGTTATTGCTTAAGTATTCTACTAAATGATATGTACTCATCACGTATGGATTCGGTATTTGTGATTTGCATACTTGCTCAAATTTGTAACCATAAAAATCTATACTTGTGATATCGTCAAGGCTATCCATAGACATAAACGTGACAAAAAATTTGAGTGGCCTGACACTCTTGTTCTCAGCTGATGCCGTCTTTTTTGACTTTAATATTGCAGATAAGTGTTCTTTTTGTGCTTTACTTAGTACCATTTTTTTCTACATTTTTGTTTATGATTTTGTTGATGATTTTGCTATTTAAAATGGTCTCCAAGCATAGTCCTAAAGTGCTTTCTGTTGTTCCTAAGTGCAAAAAGGCTATGATGTATCATAGAGAGAAAGTTCATTATAATGATTCACAGAACTCAGGAAAACACTCCACTGAAAATTACAGAAATTAGGTATACTTTTTGGGGGCATAAGTTATAATATGTTGGCCATGAATTTAACATTAATGGATCAGCAATGTATATTAATAAATAAGATGTCTTTAAATAAAAATACACATAAATCAAATTTGTGTATTGATCATTGATGAAAATATTATAACCAAAGGCTCTCAGGAACCTAACCCTGTATTTCCCCTAGGAGCAATGGTTCAGTGTTCGCGGAGACTTTATAGACCATAACTACCGCGAATTACGAGCATTGACAGTAAGTTAAAATTCTAGACTTCGATCAAAATTTTAGGAGGTGCGTCCTTACCCGTACTCATTATAATTTAATTTAGGGATTTTTGGTTGGGACATATTATTAAACCAAAGGGAAAACTGAATTCATTTTGGTTCAGTGATCCTTTTTGAGTACTTACTATATGCCAGTAACTTGTACTAGTTTTAAATTATGCAAAACAGTTGAGTCAAAAATCTTAAGAGAATCTTTCAGTTAGGTGGGTATTCCATTTTAAGCCATATGCTTTTAAACCAACTATCTGGAGTTAGCACAGACCCTATTGTTAAAGACAAAATCCTCCCTAAGAATGCCCTTGCTTCAGATACTAACTTCAAGTTCTTGGTATACCCGGATTACCCAAACTTCTGTAGCTGGTTACATGCTACACATTGAGTGCTCCCATGACCCTGTTAGGTTGAATAATAAACTAGAAGACTGGAATTCAGTACTGTAATATACCTACGAATACACTTTTATTATAAAGAATGTACATAGGAAGAGGTTTGAGAAGGAGCTCAGAGTTTCCATTTCTTTTAATTGTGATGTCAGGGCTTGTCACTCTCCGGGCACATCCATGTGTCGCCCTACCAGGAAGCACCTGTGACCTTAAGTATCTAGAAATTTTATGGAGTTTCATTACTTAGATGTTATTTAAGTCACTGACCACATGTTAGAATTTAATATCTTATCCCTATACCCTCCTTGGAGGTCAGATGTCTGAAAGTCCCAACTCTAAACAACATGAGTGACATTTCTGGTAATCAGCTTCTTGGTCTGGAGGACTACCTGTAGTTGCCTCATTAGCATATAGCTGCTGAAGTTCCACGGGGTTTTGAAACTGTGTTAGGAGCTAGGTAAAGACCAAGGAAGACTGTCTTAGAAATAGTGAAAAGTAAGTTGGGCACAGTTTTGCAAGTTGAGAGAACAAAAACCCAAAGGATAAAAGAATTTGTGGAATAAAATGACATTATTGTAGCGGGACTATTATGCTCAAGGTTCAAATGAGTAGCCAGATAACTGCTCTGGACCTAAAAATGCTTCCAAATTTGTAAGTTCTCTTATTTAAAATAGTGTACCCACCATGAACTCTCCAAACCGTGGTCATTAAAAAGGGGGGTGGGAGGGAATAAAAACATCTTTTATAGGATGTGGGGGTTTGTAGATAAGTCTAGAGGAAATATACTATGGTCAGATCCTGAATAGCTGTGGAAAGGAGACCACAACCCCTATAAATTTGGGCCTTGTAATGTTTGTTTTTACTTTAATGGAAATTTTCACATACAAAGAATAGACAAAATGATATAATCAATATATATTGAATATAATGAGCTGTGTATTCATCACAATTAATGTTGGTGACCAAGCTTGTTTCACTGTGCTCCCCTTCAGCTTTCCTCCTCCAGCTTATTTTATAGCAGCTCTTACTGCATTCACAAATACTTCAGTGCATATCTATAAAATACTTGATCTTTATGCAAACTATTAGAATTCAGTAATAGTTAAAAATTTTAATTCTTTAATGTAACAGTTATAGACATCACTCCAATTGTGAGTTTTGTATTATTTTTAATACAAATCAGTTGTTAATGATTTCTGGTGTTGCTAACATTTTAAGAACATGTAGCTATTTTGCTTTAAAAATCTTGATTTTTGTAACTGAAAAATGTAAGATTTGGCAATACAGGGTCTTTCTCCTGAATACCAACAGGACCTTGTTCAAAGACTTTGCCTTACTCATTGCTTTATTTTGTGAAGAGTCATAGGAATGATTTAAATAGGTATTTTCCTTGATAGGATTTCCATTATGGAAAAACAGTTAAAGGTGAAATCAGAATGCATAAGAAGGACCAGTTAGAGGGTTTTGTCATAGTCAGAGCTATAGAGAAAAATGCTGTCCTAAGGTTGTTGAATGGAGAGAAGCAGTGTTTAGAATTTAAGAATTAAAGAACAGTTAATGATAATGATAGCAAGTGGCCTGGGCATGTTGAGAAAGACTATCACATTTAAGTGACTGGTAGCTAAGTTAAGGTGAGACAGAAAATTGTGAAGGAGCAGTTGGGTGGTTGAGAGTGAATAAATGATGTACTTAGATGTTTTGGTTGATGGTGGAGGTGAATATATACAATTGTTGGAACCATAAATTTAAAAGATTAAATATAGCCAAGAATAAATGTTTTGCAAATATAATGACTTTAATTCTCATACAAACTTTCACAATTTTCTAACTAAATTAAATGAGAGGAAGATAAGAAAGCAAAACAGTATTTACAGTTCTGAAGGCATTCAAAAGACTCTTTAAGACAGCTTTCAATTCTTTCTGTATAAAGTGAAGGCTAGGTAGAGAATTCTAATGTGCTCCTGCTGACTTTCCATTTACTTTTAGTAGAAAATCTGTTTAATCTTAAGATATTAATAAGTTGACAGTTTTAACAATTGTTCTACAGATAGCATTGCAGTCTGGCATCTAGTAAGTGCTCAGTAAGTGTTTACTGAATTTGAGTCTAAGCCTTTTAAGTCTTAAAACAGTAGTATGTTTCAGATTAGACATTTTCACTATGTTTTCCTGCAGTTTCTTACCAAAAAAACTTAATAATTGTAGAATAAATGAGCAATTCTCATGATTTTAGTTGCTTTATTTAGAAGAATTATATTTTTTCCCCTAGTTTGAGATGGTATCAACATCCTACAGAGGAAGAACTGAGGATTCTTGCAGGGAAGCAACATAAAGGGAAAAGTAAGAAAGATAGGTAAGTTATATTGTTGAGCTTATAAAGTTCTAAATCTTTGACATAATTTATGTTTGTACAAATATATTTTTACTTTAATGAAAGGAACATTTATTGATCATGCTATTAAGTAGTTGATAAATTTGAGATCTAAACCCATGATTGAAAATAACACTGAATCATCCTTTAAAAAAACTTAATATATATAATAATCAACATGAGCACAGAAGAATGATTCTTATAATTAAGAATTGTTACTTTTATTCTTTATGTTTAAATATAAGAACAATGTAATCAAATTAAACCTGGAGGGGAGAGTTGACTGGACATAGCCATTTCTTTACCATACAACTTATTTAAAGGTTATTAGTTGATTTCAGTCCTTTTCCAGGTCTTGCTACCACTCAGTATTAGGATTTTGGGTACATTAACCTGATTTTTTAAATAAAAGTATAGACAATATAGTTTCTTAGATTCTTTTCTGCTGCTGAATATCCTATCAAAGTTTATGAACAAAACTGCCTGCTAATAAACCTCACTTAAACCAGTAACAGTCTCATCTGTGGAAAGGAACAGTAATTTTGAAGGATCTTTCCAACTTTAAATTTTTAGCTTTTTTCTAACTATCTTATTCTGTGTGATCTTTCACTTATTGTTCTTTAAACAAACAAACAAAAATCTATCTCTGTAAGAGTAAGTTCTGCTACAAATGTCCCTTTACCCTTCTGACTAGAAAATACTATTTGTATAGCATATGATACAGCAAATAAGATAGTGAAAACATGATTTACTCAGTGATTCTATTCTGCTTCCCTTTTAAAAATAAAGAATGGATTTAAATGGGGACTTTTTTTAAAAAATATTTTCATTTTTACTATTTCTATTTAATTGAATTCTCAAGGACTGGATAATTTGCCTTTCCGAATGGACTTTGGCTTCCTCAACTGGAAAGAACTTCTTAGAACTTTAAATTATGACTCAAATACATTATAAAATGGTGACAATAGATTGCTACCGAATTATATATATGTATCATAAAAATTATATAAACCTGGGCTAATTTAGGTGCTAAAATTATTTAAACATTAATGCTCTCTTAACATGAAATAGTAGTTTGAATAGACTGTCTACTAATAATAGTACTGTTCTTTTTTTCACTTACTAAAAATGTATCTTGAATATTTTTGGAATGTTATGTATAAAGCCTCCTTGTCTGTGTTCAAAGTTACATTCTCTAAGAAAATATTCCTGCCTAATACATAGTTTTTAAAGCACTTTACATGCAATTTTAATTAATCTACACAACATTCGATAATAGCTATCAATTTGGTTTAATTTTACTAATAAGTTGTTGGTGAAAAATGTTAAATGAGTTGTTCAAGTTCAAATAATTATTAAGAGTTGAGATTTTAATCCAGATTAGTTTTTAGTTTTATATGTTTGTTTCTAACCACTCCACCCCTGCCTATTCGTTGCTAATATATTCAGCATTTCATAAGAGTTTTGTATAGTATTTATTTTAACAAAAATTTGAATTCTTATTATGCCATGTAGTTACTAACTTTATTTTTATAATAATTTTATTTTGAAAATGCTTTACAATTGCAAAAAGATGCACTAATGACATTGTCTCATTCCTAGTATCAATAATTACTTTTTGATTTATTGACATGTATTATTTGTACTGAGGTTTCCCATGTTTGTTCAAGAATACAAATGTAAAATATTTTCTTGGTCTTAGTGTATTGCTTTCTGTTTTGACTTGTCTTTAAAAAATAAATTTGGGAATGATACATGGAATGAAGAATTCTGTGATTTTTCTCATATGTGATTCTTAGTAAAAGTAACTTCAGGTTAGTCCTTCACATTTCCTAATTTCTCGTGCACATAAATCTTAATAGATTTCTTCAACTCTAACTGTATGTAGTTAAGGTCTGATGGATGGATGGATGGATGGATGGATGGATGGATGGATGGATGGATGGATGGATGGATGGGTGGATATGTGCACATATATATTTCACAGAGAAATACATTTGTCTTTATTTGCTTTTATTCTTGTGCTTAAAGAAAGAGGTATTAGGTTGTCTTTAAATCTATAGAAGAGAAATTAAGAGAAATGGGGTGAATGCTAAGGGAACAAATTTTTTTTCCTGTCACCTCATTTAGGTAATTGTTTCTCTTGTAATCTCTATCCACATAATTTACATCCATATTTTGTAGCCCCCTCTCCCTTAAAAAACTGCCTTTGAGTACCCTCCCTCCTTTTAGATGAAATATTAGAAATTCTGCTGTTTTTCACTGTGAAATTTAAGTTTTCATTTGTAATTAGTCTGTAATTACAATCCCTTGGATAACAGTGTAGGTAACTTGTTTTTTGTGTCACTTGTCTGATTTTTATAGGAAATATAATGGTCACATTGAAAGTAAGCCACTAACCATTCCAAAGGATATTGATCTCCATCTAGAAACAAAGTCAGTTACAGAAGTGGATACTTTAGGTAAGGGAAATCTTGGTAAAGTGTTCTATAAATCTCAGCTTTATATTATGCTGGTGAAAGTACTTTTATCTGTTGTGGCTAAATTTTTTGGTTTGTATTTCTAATCATTAAGTTTTTTATTCAGAATATGAAATCTGTCTAAGAGCTTGGAAGCTCAGAATGATAACTCTTGAATTGAGAATCTTTTCTATTGACCTAACTTGTAGTAAGCATTATTTTTCCCATTTTTCAGATGAGACAATCACACAAGCTTGTTAATGTTGAGATCACGGTTTTTATTATTTCAAATTCTAGACTTTTTGCTCTGTACCACTTCCTTTATACTGTGGCTTGCAGAAATTCATTTCCTTATTGATAATTGAGTTGCCTGTATTTACAGTAATTCCAGTGTGTGCTCACATTTAGTAGAAAGTATATTAGAATAATCAACTGGATTAGTAATCAAAAACTTTAGGATTCATTCTTACCCAGTGGGTATCTTTGAATAAATTATGGTAGTTTTTCTCCTCTATCTCAGTATTTATAATTGTGTAAGAAATGTAGTTTTTTTAAATTTAAAGTAAAATTTGTATGAAATTACTTGAATCATAGAAGAGAAAGTTATCTAACATTATATAAAATACTGAGTTTCAAGTCTAGCTATACATCAGACTCATATGAGCAGCTCTTTAAAAATAGCTTCCTATACCTAGTCTTAGAGATGTGGTAAATCTAGCATGGCTTTTGGGAATTTGTATTTTGAAAAATGCTCCCTGTGGTTCTGATTTTTCATCATGTTTAGAAATTACTAGTTTATATGATAAATGAGAGATTTAAATAATGTGTTTTTAAAAAGTAATTTTGGTAATGTTTTATAAAGTGTCATTACATAATTTGGCTTTTTTGTGTTTTTCTCTGTCCCAGAAAAACCTTAATACATTTACCTAGCATCTCTTACAGGATTACTTTGTAATACAATATCTTCAATATATTTGAAAGTGAACTCTGCACCCACAAAGATTGTATGTACATAAAGGAGAGGGCATTCTAGAACCCAAAAATGTCACTGAAAAATGGTATAACTCAGTTGTCATTAATACAGTTGAAGACTGGAAAGTCAACCTCTTTTCCGTTTAATTATTTTTCATGCACAATTTAAAAGGTTTAAAAAGCACTGTGACTTCTTGATTGTCATATTTGTTTTACTAATTCTCGTATGTGTGTTTACTTGTATAAAATGTTCACAACATCTGTATAAAGAGCATACATACATTCCTCCTGTGATTTGTAATACAGATTTTTGTCATTTTTCCTAATGACTTTTATCTGTTGACTAATTATCAGCTAATTAAGTTTAATAATAGCTTAAAATTGAGTATCTGACATAAATGCTCTATATTAACTCATCCTCAAGATTCTGTGAAATGTCAATATATAATTATCAATTTTTTAATTTTTTTTAATTTGTTAGCTAGAGGAGTTAAATAACTTGGCCAAGGTTTTACCTAAGTATGTTAGGGCCAGTCAGTGAAAACTAGGCTCTTATTAGGAATTTTAAAAATAAAATTAAGGTAATGTGACTTTAGTAAACAGCTTCTTCATTATTTCGCTTTAAAATTGCTTTACCAATAAGTATTTTGCTTTACCAATATGATATTGGTTAACTAGTTACAGAATATCAAGAACATTTTAGCTAGTCATAATGGAGATATTTAAGATTATATTTATGCAATCATTTGTGAATACATTTGGTGCATTTGTGGGGTGAGGGGGTCTGTGTATATGTGTGTGTCTGTGTGTTTAGAAGGTTTTCTTTCTGATCTTTAGGTTCTGTCAAGAATTTAAAGTACTCATCTTGATGAGCTCGTTTTCTTTTGACTCCAGTATTATATTGAAAGGCAAATCTGTAATTATATTATTAAATGCATAAAGAACAATATGATACTGATGTTAAATTTATAGCCAAGAATTTGTGTAACTTTTACTTTTGTTGAATATATTGTTGATATCCCAATAACTTGAAATTCTGTCTCAATTTGTATCAATTATCTGTAAGTCCCTTTTAAGGAATGTAAAAACATTGGGATATCACTTGGCTGTTTGCTGTTAGTTTCCTGCATGAAACTTATAGGATTATACAGGCATTAAGAATGAGAATACTTATTTCAATTGTTAATAAAAATTGAAAACCTTCAGATAAAGAAAATTTGTCTTTTCCATTCATTTACCTGTTTTTCCAGAAAGTTACTCAAAAGAATCAACTGGGTGACTTTTAGAGGGGTAGAGGAGTGTGTAGAGGGTAGTACTTCTGCAACCACCTTAGGATAAATCTTTCAGATTAATGCTCAGAATTAATGTTCATCACAGAAACAAAAAACCTTGAAGCAAATTAAGAGTATTAAATTAACTTGAAGCATATAAAAATTCATTCAATCAAAAAGGTTGTTGGAATTTATACTGTTACCTCAGATATGTTTGTTTAGTGTGTTTTGATATTTTAGACAAATCTTAGTTTGAATGATATTTTTATTATTTTATTTTAGATTTATTTATTTATGCAGAGTAAGGAGAGCTGGGGTACAGGCCAGAGGTGTGGGAGGTAAGAGTGCGTATCCACCAGAGACAGAAGGGGAACAGAAGAGGCAGAGTGATCGAAATACACTGCTGAGGGGAGCAGGGCAAGGCAGAAGAGATCTGCTGTGCAATGTGGGTCACCTCCCTGGCTGGGGATTGAACTTGTGCTACAGTGACGGTGGATAGCTATGTAGTGCATTGCTTAACCCCTTGCGCCACCATAGTATTGGTATTTTTTAAATGCTGTCTATAAACATTTGATTTTAAAATGTTCAACTAAAATATAGGAGTGAAAAAAAAAAGGAGTGGATATTATGAACATAGCTTATTTCCACATTTTAAGGAGTCCTTCTACAAAATGATGTGTTTTGGACTGCACTCTGGCAGAAGTAAGCCAGAATATCTGAGATAAAAGGGAGATGGAATCATGTTTACTTCTGAGAATGTTAGTAATTTTCATGCAAACCCTTAAGGATGGAAAGCTTATTGTTTTCGTTTGTTTTGGAATGATTTGTTGAAGGGATGTAGTTTTATGGACAATTGACAGATTCTTCATCTGCTTTACTTCCAGAAGTGGAAGAGGGAGTAAGAAGTACATTTATTATTTTAAAATGCAGTAATTTCTACAATCACCACACTCTAATAGTGCAGTTACTAACTAACAAAGTTTAACTCTTTATATAGAATTAATAATGTGAGCAGTATAGTATTCTGCTCCAAGTTATGTTCTTAAAGTTAAGCTATTATAGCTAATATTATTAAAGTATTGATTTATCGTTTCTATAAAAGATAATCATCTATAAGAAAATATTGACTCATTTTGCAGTAATTTTTAACAACATCTTAGTTTTTTGTTAGTCATTTCGGGTTTGTTTTAATTGTTTAATTTATGAAGCATTAAAATTTAATTTGGGGTACTAGAATTTTCAGTCTGTTGCCTACATTTTAGATTATCATATTTATAAACATTACATGGCAGATCAACAAATAAAATCTATTATGCTTAAAATTAACTGTTGAAAATCCTTTCCTAAGCCATTTATGAAAGTTTAAGTAAGTCTTTGTTTTAAATCTTATTTTTCAGCATTACATTACTTTCCAGAATACCAGTGGCTGGTGGATTTCACAGTGGCTGCTACAGTTGTGTATCTAGTAACTGAAGTCTACTACAGTTTTATGAAGCCCACACAGGAAATGAATATCAGCTTAGTCTGGTGCCTGCTTGTTTTGTCTTTTGCAGTGTATCCTTCAAAACATCATTACAAATTTGTTTTTCTATTGTAGCTAACACTGTTAGATCTCTCTGATTTGAAAACAATTTTATATGATTAGAGTTTTTTATATTAAAATATTCTTGATTTAATTGAAAAAAAATTCAAAGTAGAGGTAAATAGGTTAAAAAGTGAAATACAAGACAAGATTCCATTCCTGTCTTGTTTTCCCTGAGTCTCGTGCCATTTTAATTCTTTTAGGTATTTATTTAGAGATTTCGTTCCATAGTTTTAGCTACTAAGTGATAATATTATTTCTTTTTTAAATATTATTGCACCTTTTTGCCCCTTTCCTTTTTTTCTTTATATAGTAAGGAGACAATTTTTAATTTAAATCAGTAGTCAGTTTTAGTTACCCTTATGAAAATATTCTTTATAGGTAAGCATTATAGTGTTTTGTTGTCTTCTTTAAATAATTTTTTTTACTCCTGATACAATAAGCCAAACATTTTTAAAGATTCATTTATGCATACAAGAACTGGGTTCTAGGACTAAGATTTGGGGGAGGGGCGTGAGAGGATTCAACAGACAGAGTGAGGAGCAGAACAGGCAGATCTATTGAAATATACTGCTGAGGGAAACAACTGGTGAAACAGGAGAGGTCTGCTGAGCCATGTGGGTTAGCTCTCTTGCTGGGGATGGAACTCTTGCTGCAGTGGCTGGCAGTAGCTTTATAGTGCTCTTAACCCCTGCACAACTAGGGAGGCCCTGTTAAGCTAAACCCTTGACAGAGCTCTAAATCTTAGTAGTTCAGATATGTCATTTCTGTTTTTTCCTATGGTTGTCTAAACCTCGGTTTTCTAAACCTCTACCTTAACTGGTATGCTGAAATTTTCTTCATTGTGTCCTTAAGAATTCTCTGTGCTGCGGGGCCTCCCTGGTGGTGCAGTGGGTTAAGCAACGCACTGTGAAGCAAACCGCAGCCACTGCAGCACGAGTTCGATCCCTGCTGCCGGCCAGGGAGGGGACTCACATGGTGCGGCAGACCTCTCCTGCTGTGCCCGCTGCTCCCCTCAGCAGTGTACTTCCATTGATCTGCCTGTTCTGCTCCCTGCTTTCTGTGGTGAATCCTCTCACCCTCCCCCCACTCTGACCTGTACCCCAGTGCTTGTATGCATAAATAAATAAATATTTAAAAAAAAAAAGAATGTGCTGCTTTTTGCATCACATGATTTCCACTTCTTAGCTTTTCTTTCCTTTTGGCAGCATGTATTCTATCCTGTTCACAGAAATAATGGTATATTTAAAAGAAAACTTGCATACTTATTTTCACCCCCGTCTCCCCCATAGTTTGACTCAGTATAAATTCTAAGAATGAAACAGCTTTTCCTCAGAATATTGAAAGCTATTGAGAAGTTGGATGCTCTCTTATTCTTGACATGCCTTCTATATGCACCAGAAACTTTTTCTCTCCATTCTTTTAATATTAAGTTTCATCATGAGTTGTGTTAAGCTCTAGGTTTGGTTTTTAAATCTGGAAACTCATATCCTTTACTACCATACAATGTTTTTGTTATCATTTTTTTCTTATTTTTTAAACTAGACATTTAGTACCTTCTGCATTTCCACCTCTCCAGAGATAGTGTCTTCTGACTCCTTTCTGTTTGATGTTTATATCCTTTTTTCCATATGCCTTGCAAGGCTATGGCTTGAATTTAGTTTTAGACTTTATTGCAATTTTGGGGACATGTAGACATTTGATATTTCTCATCCACCTCATCTTCTGACTATAGTAATGCTGAGGTTTTTTGTATTTTTGGTAATAATGGGTTTATACTATGATCATGTGAACATTTTTCATTAATAAAATTCTTAATATTTCATTTGCATTTTCTTCTTTGTACATGTCATTAATTCACCATCAGATCTTTGGTATATAAATCTTGGTATAAAATCTTTCAGTATGTTTGAAGTACCTGGTATATCAATTTAATCTTCTTGGAGAGAGTTCTCTGGAACTTGTAAGCCCTGGTCTGGGTTGTTTAACTCTCCCAAAGAATGCACAGTTATCTTCCAGGGATCTCCAATCTTAGTTTCTCTTTGCTTCTCTTTCATTTTTACTCACAAATCATTTAATAACCTATGGGAGATTAGTTATCTCTCTTTCAAGGATGAATAGAATGGGTTTTAAGCTAAATATGTCTGTGTAAAAATTCTAAATCTCAGCCGTTGTACCATCTGAATGATAAATGCTGAAATATACAGATAGGTAAGCTCTTGAGGCCACGCCGACATTACTATTAGCAGAAGCCAACGTTGGTTGTTAGGTTCTCTGTTTTATGTATTCATTTTCAGGGTCTTTAGTGAAACATTTGATTTATTTCTTGAGAGATTCTTTCTTATTTCCCCTTTCCATTATTTTTCTTGTTTTTCTCTTAATCTTTTTGTTTAGTTTTTATAACAACTGTTATTTTAAAAATGTTTAAGACTTGTTTCTTTGAACGTTCCATTTTCATAGCATTCTTGTGTCATAGATTTAAATATTGATAACTTTTCATTTCTTTAGGGTATGAAGATCTCTTTTAAAAAGCACCTTGCTATGTTTATTTTCTGAGACTTATTCCTCTTTTTGCTTTAATCACCATTATTGTAGAGATTGTTCTCAAAAGTCTTGTCATCTTTGAGTATATTTAAGGAGACATTAAAAAATTGAAAGTTTTGTGCAAGTGATTGGAGCTGATTGATTGGCAGACCTTTTTATAGATGATGAAGTGGGGACCTGGTAGTATCCTTGGAACTTTTAAATATCATTCTGCAGGATATTTGATTATCATTTCTCCTGAGAAATGTTAAGTTTGGGATGTAAGTTTGATAGCCAGCGTTGTAGAAACTTAAGACTCAGAATCAGCATTTAGTGTAGCTATTAATTTGAAAGTATGTCTGTATCTTTCCCCTCGTCTCTCATTTTAGCTTTCCATTATTTTAGTTGATTCTCCCAAACCCAGTCTTCTCTGGGTTTAACATCTTTAGATATTAATTCTGGGTTCTGCCAGAGTTCGGAATTATCATCAACTAATGATTGGGCAAGACAGAAGATGTTGTGAGTCTAATTACTACTGATACAAACATTCAACCAATTGCCCAGTTTTATCCATTCTGCAACCCTGCCTGCAGGGAGAGGTATTTGCTGTCTTCAATTCCTGACTTGTCCAGTCCATTTTATAAATAAGTTGTCTGTATTCCTCTCTTTGTAGATCCAACATAACAAAAACAAAGCCCAAGTTAGTTATTCCTTGTCTATGTACACTATTCAAAAATTTTATTGACACCTTTTTCTAGTATTCTCTCTTTTTCTATTATGTTTTTGATTGTTTTTACTTTCTTTCCTATGTGGTTTATTACTTAGTGAAATTTGTATGAATGTCCTGTGTGTTTTGTATTTAACCAGAGACTGTTGAATTAACTTTAACAATTATAAGTGGATACTGTATTAAATATGTTGATTTTACATTTAGCATCACTGTATTGTTGCTCTGTTGACTCTTTTGGATTTATATAGCTATAATTTAAATTAGAAGAATAAAGCCTTAAGAGTCAACATTTTCACAAAATATATATTGTACCAGATAAAAATACTGACCTTGTGTTTTAGTTGAAAAATATCCCAGATAGTGAGATTGTAGTAATTTCAAAAGGAGATAAAATTTGAGCATTTAAAATGTTACTATTTGATTCTATAGTATTAAGTATGAAAAATGACATTTCTTTAGATGTCATCATATGATATGAAACACTAAAAATATTTGACTTGATAATTAGACTATATAATATTTTTTCATGCCTTGAGTTCTCTAAAATGCTATTTATAGAATATTATGTAATATTCTTTGTCTTTTTCATTATTTAAATGAGATATATTAAAAATGTATCCTTAGTATTTATTATACAAATGCATATTCTGGGTACCTATTTTTATTTAATATAATACAATCCTTAATACCATTTTAGTAGGAATTAGAAAAATGTGCTTCTTAATAACTACTCAAATTACTGTTGATGTGAATAAGTTCCATCTTTCTATATCACTCAGTAATGTCCAATAATGTGAGAGCAAACATCCCACACAGTCTTTAGCACTGAACTGGCTTTGCTTAGTTTTAACTAATGTGCTTGTGAAAGACACCTAACAAAGGCATCTCTGCGGGAGTCTAGTAGCTGGCTTTCTCCCCACCCCACAGAAGACAGAACAAGCTAAAGCATTTAGGATCTAAGATATTTTCTGCCAACTTTAGCCTTCCACAAAGGGAGATGTAGAAAAGCAAAGTATGTATGCCCTACATGATTTTCTTTCAGACTTGTAACAGTGAGAAAATGACCTATTACCTTCAATCTCATGCTGGAAACCAGTGCTAAATAGCCAATATCCAGATTAACACTAAGGAGGAGTATGTTTATAGCCTATTTTTTATCTTAGTTATAACATATCTTGGTGTACCTTTCATACTCTGTGAACAAGTACAGTTGCAGTGAAGTCTTGTCTGGCTTCTCTTTATTTTCTTATTGTGTGTGCCAGCTTAATAGTCAAACACATGTCTCCATTGATTACGTAGAACAATAGCTCCATTTAATTATAGTCACACATACATCATTGATTCAGAAATTCTCTGTAGTTGTTACTGATGAAGTATCCTTTGTTAAAGTGCCCCTGAAATTAGACATAACTTAAACAACTGGTTCTTTAAAAAGTCAGAATGTTGTTTTATATACTCTGATCATTTTGGTTTTTTACCCCATCAGTTTTATTTGACATTACTATGTAGGACAATAATTTTAATTTCTACAAAATCTTGAAAGTATTAAAGCATGAGAAAGACTTTTAAAGGTATGACACTAAAATCTTGAAACTAAAACTGAGGCACCTCCTGTCATCAGTTGTGCTTTCTTCTTCAGCTGAGTTATGCATTCATCTCAGCTGTCATATCTTCCCCTGGTTTCTCAAATCCAAACTAATTCTTAGCTCTGATTTCTTTTCCATTCATAACTCTGATCATTATTAGACCAGGTTTGAGTATTTTAATTCTGTATGCCATGTTACGTGATATGGAGAAGAGAAAGAGTAAAGAAAGCCATACAGGGAGGATGTAGCAGTTCTAGTAACTATCTTAACTGAGAAATGTTCCATATAGTCTTAAAGGTGTTTGAAAAGTTACTGGTTTTGCAATATGAAACATAATTTTCTTTTACTAATAAAGGAAAGTAAGAGGATAAATTGGTGTATGTGAAAAATTTAGAGATCCATTGATGGAAATAAACTTTTTAAAATTAAAAGTTTGAAGAACGTGGGCCTCCCCGGTGGCGCAGTGGGTTAAGCAACACACTATGAAGCAAACCGCAGCCACTGCAGCACGAGTTCGATCCCTGCTGCCGGCCAGGGAGGGGACCCACATGGCACAGCGGACCTCTCCTGCTGTGCCCGCTGCTCCCCTCAGCAGTGTACTTCCATTGATCTGCCTGTTCTGCTCCCTTCTCTCTGTGGTGAATCCTCTCACCCCCCACACCTCTGGCCTGTACCCCAGTGCTTGTACGCATAAATAAATAAATCTTTAAAAAAAAAAAAGTTTGAAGAACGTTTACTTATGAATAAGCTATCACAGAGTAATAATGAGTCAATTACATGAATTTAAGTGAGAGTAAAGCTGTTCTACACAGAATGATAAAGTTTTTCAGTAGTCCTATTACATTTGGTTAAAGGATTGAATCAGTCATATTTCCACAGTGCTTGTATTTTACAGTGTGACTAGTTTAAGGTACAAAACTCCATTGTGTATGTTTTTAAAACTGTTTTAAAGTTTTAATTTGCCTTGGTTGCGAGACATGCAAATTTGATACAAGGCAATAAGTTGTATGTTACTCATTTCTTTGTGTAGATTTGTAAATTATGATCTACATATAAAATGGTGTGTTTGTTTGCTGTAGGGACTAGACAGTAAAGCCAACTAGCACAACATATCACATTTTCCAAGTTCCTTAAAAGATACTAAATTACTGTCTAAATAAGAAAATATCCTGCATTATTAGATTTATTAGAAAGATGAAACTATCCCCTGAAGTGAACTCTATAAGATCTCAAATTTCATATTAAGGAAGGAACAGTCAAAACTAGTGAATCTGTAACAGTGTGTTTTATCTTGAAAATTTGTATATAGCATGTTGTGTCAAAATTTGGTTCTTTGGAAATTTTTGGAGGTCTGTGATATCAGAACTGCCAAATTGCTCATCTTTTAGGTTCAAAACCTAGAGTTATGTAGGGAACTTTCTTGGAAGGTAAGATCATATTTCTGTGGGTTAATTTAAAATTACTACCTTTCTTGTAAGCTGGGAATTGATAATTCCTTCTGAATATAAAAGTTTAAGTATAATCTTTATTGTTTTACTTTATTCTAATCCACAAAACTAGTTAATAGGGTCTTTTTAAAAATTTATTTACTTTTATTGTTATGTAAAATCTGTGTTTTACATTTTCAGTGATTTTTGGCTGTTATTTCCTTCTACAATCTGACTAGATTGAGGCTGACAGTATCCGTTTTGTGGGATAGGATTTAAAATATGCATGTTTTTGCTTGTATCTAAGGGAATTTTAGGTTTTCTCTTTCTTTTTCTCTAAAAACAAACGTTTATCTAAGAAAATAAGCATGTTTTAATTTGAAAAAATCCACATTGTTTTGTCTTTGCACTGAGACTGTATTTTAAATATTTTGGTCGTCTTTTCTGATGGAAAAATAGTTGTAGGTTTACCTATTTGAAATGAATTTTTTTGGTAGTGATCACAAAAATAAGTATATAATCTTTCACAGTAGTAAATCTTTTAGCTTACATGAAAATTATGAATAGAAATATGATCTATTTTTGAAAGATAATCATAAAATTTGTGGAAAAAATTTTGAGAAAACTGTATTCTTTAGGATACTGTCCATTAGATTTGTGTATTGGTACAAACATATTTCTCCTCATAATATCAGATCTTCCTTCACAAAGAAAATTCAGATAAAATTTCTTTGAGTAATTTTAAGATATTCACATATAAGAAGCATTTAAATACTAGAATTGGATCTTTAAAACAATGTAAGTGCAACCAAGCGCACACCTAGTGGTGCTTTGATAAGTATGTTACCTAAAAATTAAGTTTGTTCACAAACTTTAAGGTAAATATTCAACCAAACAGTTAAGATATAGAGAATGCTTTATATATATATATTTACCAATACAGTTCAAGATGTTGTATGATATAGTAGGTTATTAAATGAATTATAGTAGTAAGTACAATGAGTTCAGAAGACTGGTCTGCACTGAAGAAGTATAGACAAACTTCATGAAGGATGTAGAGTTTTAGTTGAGTTTTTGATTATTTGGATGGAAGGGAGAATGGTAGTAGTTCATATAACCGTGATGGTCCAAGACTTTATTACTACATTCAAGAGGTGGTAAATGTATTCTGATTTAAGTAAAGTTTGGGAACTAATGGAAGCTTGAATAAATAGGTATGGCCAGATCATAGTATTACATAACAGGATATTGTATGTATTGTGTGTATGTGGTTTGTGAGGTTTTATTTTAAGATAGGAGTCAATAAACATTTGGTTTTAAGATTTACATAGTAATTAATAAGGCTTGGTTGCAGGGGTTATAATATCTGAGGTGATTTTGGTGTACATATATTAGTGATGCAAGGACTGGTATGCTTTGTGTCTTAATTAAGTTGCATCTAGTTTTATGGTGGTTTTCCTTTAGTTTTGACATATTTATAATTTGATTATTCTTTGGTTAACAAAGTTTGGAATTGAGAAATTTTACCTTGGTTATTTAATACCTTTTATTTGGCTAAAGATGTTATTTTGCTTTTATTAGACAGATAAAGGAGCTGAAAATGATCTCTGTAGAATCTAGTACCCATTTTCAATAAAAATGAAGCAGTAAGGTTTTCAACCTCGATTTGGACTCTCAGGCAAGGAGCAAGATCATAGTTTGTTCTCAGAAGTAATTTACTTGGAGTTTTGTATTTTGGTTTGTAACCTTATCCTCTCCAAATGTATGTATCTTCTTTCTGATAAAGACAAGACAGATGAGCCTGAAGTGTTTGAACACAGTAACGTGATCCACCACCTTAATTTCTTTTAATTTGAAATTTTGGAAAAGAAGTAAATGAGTAATGAACCTGGGATTCAAAAATTCATGGATGGAAAATTTGACCATCTGTAGTCTAGAATCTCATCACCTCTCTTAAGTAGTTGTATGAACTTACCTTAAATGTTAAAAGTTTATTTTTTAAAAAAAGTTAAAAATTTATGTCAGGAAACTTTTAGGTCTTATAAAATTATTCCTAAGTTGCTTTCTTACAAAACTTGGTACCCAGTAACAGATTCTTTATTATCAGAAAAAATACTATTTGTATGGAATGAAGATTCAGTAGTTCAATTTATATTAAATCAGACCTTTTTCCTTGTTACTTGCCTGTGTATTTTTCACACTTACCCTGGGTGAGCCCTTACTGAAGTGATTAATAACGCTGATTACAAATATAATGAGGTTATACTTTCCAAATTGCATGTTTTGTAAATAATTGTGTAATAAACTCTTAACTGTATATACATTTTCTATGAGCACATACATTTCTATGAGGAAAAGTTAGTAAGTTTAAGTAGGGCAGTCTTCACTATAGTTTTCTTTATTGAGATTCTAAAAACAAATCATGTAAATTTAAACTACAATGCGTTTATAACTGATTAATTTGAAAACTATTCTAAAAGCTGAAATTGTGCACATGGCTTAGGTTTAACCGTTTCTGTGCCTGCACTTTACTGACTCAGAAGCACCTTTCATTACAAGCAATTATTACTTTTACCTAGGTTAATAGTATGATTGTGTTCTTGTAGTAGGGCAGATCTTGCTTTTATCTCCACTGGCTGTAGAATTTAAAAAGATTTTTTTTTCATTAAGATTATATCAGTTTATTGTATGTATTTTGGGGCAATTGGTTCACACTTCTGATGCAAGTCACCACATCTCACACACCACCAGAGTACCCATGGTCATTTACCATCGACAATTGGGCTCTCTCCCACCTTTGTTCCCATCCCTTCCCTCCCCCCAAGTAGCCTCAATTTTGCAGACATACTTCTAGGATATTTTTTGGCTAAGTTTTGTCAGTTGCTTTGTTTTGTTTCTTTTTATTCCACATGTGAGTGAAATCATCTGGAATTTGTCTTCTTCTGACCTATTTCACTTTGCATATAATCCTCTCCAGCACCATCCATGTCCATGCAAATGACCGTTCAATTTTTTTTTTAATAGCTGAGTAGTATTTCATGCACATATACCATATCTTTTTAATCCACTCCTTTGTCATTGGACCCATAAGTTGTTTCATAACTTAGCTCTTGTAAATAGTGGTACAAGAAATACACATGTGAATGAATATACCCTTTGAATTAGTGATTTTGCATACCTCGAGTATCTGGACCATATGGTAGATATTTTGTAATATTTTGCGAAATCTTCATACTGTTTTCTATAGCAGTGGGACCAGCCCCACATTCCACCAACAGTATAGGAGGGTACCTTTTTCCCCCTATTTGTTCTAGTCTTTTTGATGTGAGCTGTTGTCAGAAGATTGAGATTGTATCTCACTATGGTTTTAATTTGCATTTGCACTCATGCTAAGTTACATTGAATATTTTCATGTGCCTGCCATTTGTATATCTTTGGAGAAAAAGTAATGTAGCTCTTTTGCCCATTTTTTGATTGGCTCTGCTGGTGTTTTTCACTTGAGTTGTTTTAGTTCTTTGCTACTAGCCACTTGTCAAATGTATAATGTAGAAATATTTTCTCTTACGCAATTGTGTGTCTTTGTTTTAATGATAGTTTTCTTTCACTGAACAGAAGCTTTTAGTTTGATATAGTCCAGTTTGTTTTTGTTTCTCTTGTTGTTGGAGTTCAAGTCCCCAAGACATCCCTAAAGCATTGATGTGTGTTTTGCCTGTGGTTTCTTCTTCGTATTTTATGTTTTCTATGTTTATATCCAACATTTTAATCCATTTTGAAATAATTTTTGTGTATAATGTGAGAAAAAGGTGTAGTTTCATTTTTCTGTGTGTGGATGTCCAGTTTCTCCAGTAACATTTGTCAGAGAGACATTCCTACTTTATTGTAAACTCTTGGCTTTGTTCTAGGTTAACCATTATTAGAATAATTATTCTATAATAATTATTATAGAATAGAAGAAGTATTTGTCTATTTATTTTTTTAAAGATTTATTTATGTATACAAGAACTTTGGTAAAATCCAGAGGTGCAAGGGGGTGAGAGGATTCACCAAAGACAGTGGAGAACAGAAGGCAGATCTACTGAAATACACTGCTGAGGGGCGCAATGGGAGAGACAGGAGATGTCTGCTGTGCCATGTGGGTCAACTTCCTGGCTGGAGATCAAACTCATGCTGTAGTGGTTGGGAATAGCTTCTTAGTGCTGCAGCTTAACCCCTTGTGCCACCAGGGAGGCTCTGAAGAATTCTTTCTAAACTTCGGTAGGGATTGCATTGAATCTACATATTGCTTTGTGTAACATGGACATTTTACCAATGTTAATTCTTCCAATCTATTAGCATGAATATCTCTTCATTTCTTTGTGTCTTCTATTTCTTTTAGCACTGTCAGTTTTCTTTGAATAGGTTTTTCATCTGTTTTATTAGATTTTTTCCCCCACAGGTGTTTAATACTGTTGAATGTGACTGTAAATGTAATTATTTTCTTGATCTATTTTTTTTTTCTAATTCACTGTTTACATCTAGAAATGCAGCAGATTTTTCTATATTGATTTTTTTTTTTACTCTGACAGTTTACTATATTTCTTGTTTCTAATAATATATAAAAGGAATCCCAGTTTGAAAATTAAGGATTCTCTGATTCTAAGAGTAAACTATTTACTTCTGTCGCTGCATCCCCAATTTAAAAAAATATAAAATAAAATTTGGGGCCTCCGTGGTGGTGCAAGGGGTTGGAGTCTCAGCACTATGAAGCATCCACAGCCACTGCAGCATGAGTTCAATCCCCGGCCAGGGAGGTGACCCACATGGCACAGCAGACCTCTCCTGCCTCGTCCACTGCTCCTCTCAGCAGTGTATTTCAGTGGATCAGCCTGTTCTGTTCCCCACTCTGTCTAATGAATCCTCTCACTCCCCACACCTCTGCCTGTACCCGAGCTCTTGTATGCATAAATAAATAAATCTTTAAAAAATTGTTTTTGTTTGTTACTACCAAACTACTTCATGTACACAAAGCATGTAGGTGCTGTATATAGTTTTATAGAAGTAGTATAGTAAGTTGTTAGTGTACACACTTAACCAGACGAATAGGTTTAAATCCTAACTGCTTCTGAAATAGCTGTGTTTTAGGGCAAGTTACTTAATCTCCCTGTGCCTCCTTTTCCCCCCAGTCTGTAAAGTAATGATAATAGTTGTCTAATACGAGAATGATGACTTCATTGGTAATCCTTGGTACATGTTGAGCACTAACTGACTGGTTTTTTTCTGTGTATAACATACAAATTTTTTTTTAAAGATTTATTTATGCATATAAGCACTGGGGTACAGGCCAGAGGTGTGGAGGGGTGAGAGGATCCACCACAGAGAGAAGGGAGCAGAACAGGCAGATCAACAGAAGTACACTGCTGAGGGGAGCAGCGGGCACAGCAGGAGAGGTCTGCCACACCATGTGGGTCCCCTCCCTGGCCGGCAGCAGGGATCGAACTGGTGCTGCAGTGGCTGCAGTTTGCTTCATAGTGCGTTGCTTAACCCACTGCGCCACCAGGGAGGCCCATAACATACAATTTTTGTAAAAGTTTTCTTTCTTTTAAGAGTGTGTATGTGTGTGCGCACACGCATATATGTGAGGTACCTTGTTTTGTTTGGTGCTTGCTTTCATTGAAAACAGTTGGTACTGTGGAGATATGGGTTGTTTCTCAGCTTTGGGTCATCCATCAATTTGATCAATCAGTGACCCCTTCCCATTATATTTAATAGGTGACCATGTTTAGAATTTTGACTTTCTTGGAATACTCAACTGGGATTTATTTGCTGTAGAGATTTTTGTTTAATCGTATTATGAAGAGGTGATTCCCATATTCTTAGTTTTCATACCACAGATTACCAGTGACTAATTCTCATTTAAATTGTTGAATGATGCACAGATGGTTCCTATGATATCTTTTTGTGTTTAATTCTACATATAAATTACTTCATAATCATGCCCAATAAAAAGTAGTTCCCTAAAATAACCTATACCCTAGACCCTGGCATTTCATGTTACTGAAAATGTAGTTCATAAAATTATTGTCAAATTTGAGTTAGGATAAACTGAAAAACATTCTCTTCCTAATTACAACTTTATTGTGTTGGTTTACTTTCTGTTGTTTTTAGTGGGTTAAAAAATCTCACTAGACTTGCTTTGCTTTTATGTCCTATTTCCTGGAAGACTGTTCTGATTTTCATTAGCTTTTTATTTCATTCCAAAAGCTACTTTGTAAGTAGACATATTATAAAATTAAAATAAATGTAGTAAGATTTTATTCGAGTTCAGGTTCAATAATGATGTTGTGTTTAACTTCCACAAGTTATTTGTTGTTTTTCCTGAACTTTTCTCCTGCAGCAAAGTTCTATTTTCATTAACTACACACTATTTTAAAGTAGAAGATGGTGGTGAAAGATCAGTCTGTGTCACCTTTGGATTTTTTTTCTTCGTCAAAGCAATGGCAGTCTTGATTGTAACAGAAAACTACCTGGAATTTGGACTCGAAACAGGTAATTCACACAATTTTAAGAATCAGTTTTACTTTATCTGATGTTAATTTTTTTATTTCAATAATGTAGTATTTAATAATTCGACAGTAATATAATAAATATTCTTATTTACAGACCTGTATACTGTGTAGTCACATTCTCACAGAATTTCATGCTGTTTTATCTCCTTTTTTCTTTGGCAAGGTCTTCCTTCTACTTCCCCTTTTGACCCTTTCTCCCTTCTCCTGTCCTCTTAACTTAGAAATCTTACTTCACTGTTCACTAAAAATATTTATTTTGCTTTATAAGTTTGTCTTTTTTGATTATTTCACTCATATATGTGAAATTTTCCAATATTTGTCTTTACTTACCCTACTTTACATAATTCCCTCCCCAGAGTGGCTTCTGTTTTGCTGTAAATTGCAACATTGCTTCTTTCCTCATAGCTGAATAGCATTCCATTGGGTGGATATAGCACATCTTTATACAATTCTCTATCAGTGGACACTTAGGTTGCTTCCAAATCCTAGCTCTTGTAAGTGATATTGATAAACATTGTAGAGAGTGTAATTTTTTAAGATTTTTTTTATATTCTTCAGAATATGAAAACTGGAATTGCTAGATTATTTGATATTTCCATTTTATGTATTTTGAGATGGGTCCACAAAGCTTTCTAAAATGTCTGTGTAACAGCTTTTATTCTACCAAAAATTATTAGGGTTCCTCTTTCTCCACATTTTTCTCATGCACTTGTTGGATTTTTTAGTATATTGCATTCTCATAGGTTGAGATGATATCTCATATTTTTGACTTGCATCTCCCTTATTAAAAGTGATGATGAGCATCTTTTTATCTCTTGGTGCATGTATATGTGTTATTTTTTTGGTCAATTGTTTTATCTGCTGCCCGTTTTATAAGAGTTGCTTGTTTTGTGTGTGTTAAGTTAGGTAAATTCTTTGTACATCTTAGATATTCACCACTTCTTAGTTGTATGATGTGTGACTATCTTCCCTGTTCTATAGGATTCCTTTTTAGTCTGCTAATTCTTTCACTCTGTAAAAACTTTTTAATTTGAGGTGTTGCCAGTCTTATATCTAAATTTTAACTCATTTGTGATGTATTTTTGTATATGGAGTTAAAGAGTGGTCCAATTTCATTTGTTTTACATGTGTTCATCAGTTTTCCCAGCACCATTTGTTAAAGAGTCTCTCCCTTGTGTGGTCTTTACTTCTTTATCATAAATTAGGTCTTGATACATGTGTGGCTTTATTTCTGTCTTTTAGTTCTATTCACTTGATCTGTGCATTTGTTTTTATTCCAATACCATATTGTTTTAATTACTGTTTCTTTATAATATAGTTTAAAATCAGGTAACATAATGCTTCCATTTTTCTTTTACTCACCTTTATTCCTAAGCAAGATTTTTTGTTTGTTTGTTTTAGATGAGTTTTTTGTTACTTAAAAACTGCCTCCTAATTTTTCCTTAAAGTTAAAATAAGTTAAGGCTAATTTTATTACATAAATAAAGATACAAGTTTTGTTGCAAATTTTATGCACACAGAGAAAGTAAAAATATCAAGAGATGTTTTCAAAAGCTTTCTGCTAATCAAATTTTATTATATTATGGTATACTAATTAATTGGCATTTGAAAGGGATAAACAAGTCACTTTAAAATATAAGATGTCCAGTTTGCTAGCATTTTCTTTCCAAATAAAGATTCTGTTGATTACTACTGTGATGAGTAATTATTTTTTCCTACAGGGTTTACAAATTTTTCAGACAGTGCGATGCAGTTTCTTGAAAAGCAAGGCTTAGAATCTCAGTAAGTTTTTCATTTTAATAAGCGTTAAATTTAATTTTAGTAATTTTAGTTTAGTGAAACAGCATTTACTTTCTTTGTTTTTAATCAGTGAAAAGAGTTCTTTAAGTAGGACTGCTGCTTTTAGAAATGTCCTTCCTTGCAGTTTTCACATTTGTATACATTTATAGAATTCATATTTGAATTTACTCTTACTTGATTTAATTCCTCTGCCACCAGAGGTTAAGCTTAATTTATATTTGAGTCATAGATTAGATTTTGTAGATTGGGTTGTTACAAATGTGACTAAAGAGATGCCTAACCGAGATTCATTATGGGTAATTGAATTAAAAGCAATCTTTTCATAGATGTTTACTTTGTATTATGGTTGTTGTTATTATGGTTTATGAAGAAATTTATTAGAATAAAAGGGATTCCTAGGAAGTGAAGTATAAAAATCTATCAACTTTATTTTTTTTTTAAAGGGGTCCTGTTTCAAAACTTACTTTCAAATTTTTCCTGGCTATTTTCTGTTCACTCATTGGGGCTTTTTTGACATTTCCTGGATTACGGCTGGCTCAAATGCATCTGGATGCCCTGAATTTGGCAACAGAAAAAATTACACAGTAAGCGGAAAATGTACATAAGCACATGCAGATAAATAAATGTTTTCCATCTTATGAAGGTATATTATTGTGATGAAATAAATTATTGTATTGAAAATGAATGATCATTTGATGTCACATTACTTCCTCTTTCTACAATAAACAAATTTCTTTTATTTACCTCTGAATTCTAAGTTCTGTGTTAAAAAATATAGCATCAGTTACCTAATACCTGTTTTACCTGTTAAAACGGAAATATCAGTATCTATGTTATTTTTCACCCAGAAGTCAATGTGTATGTAATTGTAATCTCTGCATCTGAATCTGGAAATTTCACTCAAATCAGAGAATTTAATTAAATTATTTTTCTTTAATTTTATATAAATTATTTTATTAAACTAATTTTGTAATTTTACTTAAAATACTGTAGTTAAAAAGTTTTTGAAAGTAAAATTTGTATACATAGAAATGTTTGTTTTTAAATTTTGTGGTAAAACTCTTGTTAAAAAATGATGTTGTTAATCAAATTACTTTTAACTACCAAGTTCTTTTTGGTTCTTCATTGGAAAATCATATGACTCTCTACATATAGTTCAAAGCCTGTCTTCTCTGTGATTATCACAGATAGGCAGAATGACAGGTTCCTTTCTCCTTCAACTCATATCCAGATACAAATTCTTGTCTAATATTTTTTACAGTTGAAGTCCAAGTTGAGAATCTTACATGTTGATAAATGTATTTATTATAGTCATGTTATACTGAGTGATCATATTTACAATATTTTTGCTCTTTAAAAGCCCTGTATTTGATGATGCAGATTTTCTAGTCTTATCAAATTCTTACCTCTTACTATATCATTTGCCTTTATTTTAATTGCAACAGTCTTTATTTTTCCCTTTATTCTCATTTTTCTATGTGTACTTTTTAAGTGTGTTTGCTCATTCTCACTACCATTATACACTCCTTCATCCCTCTGTTTTCTCCTCCTTTTTCCTCCTCCTTTCACTCAGCATGTTCTTGGCTAGTCCTGCCTTTCACCCACCATCCAGCTCTAATGGCTTCTTTTAAAACAAAACCTGGCTCCCCCCCCCCCCCTCCTCTACACACACACTTCAGTCCACTAACCCCAGTGTTATGATTTAAATAAGCTGAAAGGGTGGGTGNCCTGGCCCCCCCCCCCCCCCTCCTCTACACACACACTTCAGTCCACTAACCCCAGTGTTATGATTTAAATAAGCTGAAAGGGTGGGTGGAGGGGAGCCCTTCACCAGCTACTGAAACCGCTGTGGGCTGCTCCTTGATACTAGAGTGTTCCCTAGCAACACTGCATACCTAATACTGCTGCTTTCTTCCCCCACACTGATGGTTTACCCAGGCTGTGGGATGAAAGAGTCACTTTATAAAAACATTTAAAGCATTTTGTGGTGGTTTGAGTGGGGGAAGGGACATGTTTGTTTCCTTTTCAATACAATGGGGCTTCTTTTTTTTAAAGATTTTTCCCTTTGAAAAATTAGAATATGTTATTTTCAGTTTATTAAACAACCTTCCTCTCCTCTACCCCATTTTCTTTTGGTTGTGGCACTCTGCTTGTTACAAAGGGTGTGGGTCGACTAGTTCTGTTGGAGAACTGCATGACTGGCACAAAGAGCAGCATTCTCACCCCCATGACCAGGCACCAGAACTAGAACTAATGCCAGTGGTTAGAATCAGAGTTCCACCTTTCTCTGTCAGCTGTTCATGGCTTCCTGAATCAGCCCTGTCGCTGCACACAATCATTATCACTTCCCTCTAGTTATATTTTAGAGTGTGTATGAGTGTTTTAAGCTAAGTTTAGTCCTTCATCATGGTTCATATGAATGCAGTACATGGCAATAGTCAGAAAAACTTTATTATTTTTTTTTTCTAAAGTAAGGAAAATCTTTACCAGTCCTGTTTGTATGGGAAACAAAGTTGGGATAGCAATTAACAATGAAGTTATAGTTCAGACCTGAAACCTTTTACTGTTTTAGATATATTGTCTTGTTATGAATAATATAAATTTCCTTCATTTGTATATGACAGGTATGTTCATAATACTTCATGAATAAAAATATGTGTATCATGATTTTAACATTGTAATTATTATACATGATTACCACATTGAAGTTAAAAGTTGTTGAGTAGTGCCATGTAATAAGTATTGTTTCAGCTACTCTGAAATGTATCAAAAGATGACTCCTCTGCACTGAAAATTAGTTGGGCTCATTGACTATAAAGTTGGAGAATCATCTGAGTATTTGTGTTTTAAACCAGTGAAGCAGTATAGGATTATTGAAAAACACTAGAATAAAGTGAATAATTTAGATTTTAGAGCTAGATCTATCTCTAACCTGTAATATTGCCATGAGCAAGTCCTTTTACCTGGATCTAATAGTTCTCATCTGAAAAATTAAGATAATGAGGTAGTTTTGCAGGGATTCAAAGCAGCATAGAGCAATAATGATAAATATAAAATTATAGTGTCAGTAGTACCTCAATAGAGAATGCTGAAAATAAGTTCTTCCCTTCATTTTGTAAGTGAATTTCTGTAGTTTATGATTGTATTTTTTTTTCATTTTAATGTTTATTTCTTACCTGCTTTCAGAACATTACTTCATATCAACTTCTTGGCACCTTTATTTATGGTTCTGCTCTGGGTCAAACCAATCACCAAAGACTACATTATGAACCCACCATTGGGTAAAGAAAGTGTCCCTTTGTAAGTATGGATATTTATTGGAGGTCTAATTTTATAATCAAGACTGTTTTCCAAAATGTTATATGTGTATTTAAGATTTTTAATGACAATATTGAACATTATTTTTAAAACATTAATAGAGACCCTCAAAAGTGTGTTATAAAACTTTATAACTTTTATTACCTTTTGCAATCTGCTTTAATAAATGTTAATGATTATTACTCTGCACCAAATGACATTGTAAACTTCTAAGGTTTCCTGCTTTCTCGCTTAATATCCAGTTGTTACCTGACATTTTTCTGTTATTGATGTGCTTATATTTCAGATACTTGTTGCAATTCTCTTAGTTTTTCTCAGTTGTGAAAATTATGGTGATGGGAGTGAAAGAAGTAGTATAAAAAATTAATATTATAGAGTAGCTTCTGTAAGAGTTAACACTTTCCATATTTGCTTTATCTTTATTTTGTCTTGCTTTTTGATGTAGTTTTTCAAATAAATTAGACATGAGATTTTTATCCTTAAGTACTTAAGTACCTCAAAAATACCACTTTTATACATAACAATAATTTTTCAAACTTACCAAAATTGAAAACAATGCCTTAGCATTAGTTCATATTTCACAAATTAGACAACTGTATTTTAATAGAAGATAGTAAGAAAACAATTTATTAAAAGGTGATAATAACTATTCTTGATATGTTAAACATTATCCTGGGGGGAACTATGCTAGAGGAATGGAACAGTTCAAACAGAACTAGTCCAAGCTCCAGTTCTGTTTCTCACTTAAAACTGTCACTTGAGGGAAATTATTTAACTTCACTGAGCCTCTGTTTTCCCATCTGGAAAATGAAGATAATAGTATCTACCTCACAAAGTTATCATTGGAATTAAATGAAAGAAAGAACACATGTAATGCAACCAGCTGGAAGTAAGTACTTAATAAATGTTCCTTTCACTGCTTTGCTTCATCAAAATTAAAATAGAAAATCTTGAGTAGTCATTTATTCCACATTGCACATTTCATATACTTCATTCTGGTCAAGTTTGTCTTGGACTATAATAAGTGATAACCATGACTTTAAAAAATGTTTATTTTTGGATGAGGGATGAGTTCCTTGAAGTTGTCATTTTTTCTCAACACATGTGAAACTTAATGATAATTTAACAGATTCATATGTCTGTAGGCCATCTGAACATTGTCTTTAGAGAAGTGTCTTGAGATCCTTTCCCCATTTCTTAGTTGGGTCATTTCTTTCTCTGTTGTTGGATTGTTTAAATACTTTGTAAATTTTGGAGAATTAACCCCTTGTCAGATACATGATATGTAAGTATTTTTTGCCATTCTGTAGGCTGTCTTTTTGTTTTTTTGTGATGGGTTCTTTTGAGCTACAAAAGCTTTTAATTTTTATATAGTCCCACTTGTTTATTTTTACTTGTGTTTCCCATGCTGGTGGAGTTGATCTCCAAATACATATTTGTAGTAAATATCCTGTAGTGTGTCCCATGTATTTTCTTTCAAGTACTTTATGGCTTCAGTTCTTATGTCCAGATCTTTAATTGATTTTGAATTAACTTTTGTGTATAGATTTAAATATGGGTCTTGCTTCATTTTCTTGTATGTGGCTATCCATATTTCCCAACACCATTGACTGAAAATTCTGCCTTTCTCTGTTGTATAGCCATAACTGCATTGTCAGTGATTAACTGTCTGTATTTATAGGGATTAATCTCTGGGCTTTCAGTTCTGCCAAATGGTATTGGTCTGAGTTTCTGTATCATACTATTTTAATTACTGTTGCTGTGTGATAATGTTTGAAGTCAGGAAGTATATTGCCTCCTTTTTCTTTTATCTTGATTGTTTCAGCTAGTCACTATCTTTTGTGGTTCCATATTAATTTGACAATTGTTCTATTTCCTTTAAAAAAAGTCTTTGGCATTTTGGTAGGTATTGCATTAAATTTGTAAATTGCTTTGGCTAATATGACCATTTTAATGATGGTAATTCTCCAATCCATGAGCATGGGATAGCTTTCCATTTCTTTGTGTCTTTTATTTCATTTTACACAGTCGTATGGCTTTCATTGTACAGGTCCTTCCACCTCCTTTGTTAAGTTTGTTCTCAACTATTTCATTCTTTGAAGCATGATTGTAAATGGAACTGTACTCCTTATTTCCATTTCTTCTGATAACATTGTTTTAACATTACAAAGTACCACTGATTTTTGTGTATTGATTTTGTATCCTGCCACTTTACTGTATTCATTTATTCTAGAAGCTTTTTGCAGAATACTTTGATTTCTCCAAGTATATTAGCATGTCATCTGTGATTATTAAGAATTTCATTTCTTTTCCAATTGGGACTCCTTTTCTGTCTTTTTCTTGCCTAATTGCTTCAGCTAGGACTTGTAAAATATGTTGAATAACTGTGACAATAATGGACGTCCCTGTCTTGTTCTTAATCTTAGTGGAAATGTGATCACCTTTTCACCATTGAGTGTGATATTTGGCTGTGTGTTTGTAATATACAGGTTTTATAATATTTAGATTGGTTCTAGTCCCATTTCTTGGTGAGTTTTTATAATAAGTGGGTGTTGGATACTGTTAAATGCTTTTTCAGCATCTATTGAGGCTTTTCAAAATTTTATAACTTTTTTCCAATAAAGGGGTAGCTAAAGAAAAGGATCCCAGTGTTCTGCTTTTTTTTCTTCTATAGCTGTTAACTATAATACTTTCTTTCATGATGGACTTAACTGTTTGGTTCTATTATGTAAGTATCTATGGGAGAGTAGCAAACTTCAGTTGTATATTTCTAATTGTAGCTAAGTATAGATTTTTTTTATCTTAAATGGTTAACATTGACACATATAACTAAAATGTTAATATATTGGTCTTTGAGAGCATCATGTCAACTTTTTGATCTGTAGAATGACAGAAGCTACATTCGATACTCTGCGACTCTGGTTAATAATCCTGCTATGTGCTTTGCGGTTGGCCATGATGCGTAATCATCTACAAGCTTACTTAAACTTAGCCCAGAAATGTGTGGATCAAATGAAGAAAGAAGCAGGGCGAATAAGTACAGTTGAGCTACAGAAAATGGTAAGTTTTATACTGGAGTCAAAATGGAAACCAATAAATACTGTTTGTTTTTTTAAAAAGATTAATTTCCTTTAATAGATAGTAATTTTATCCCATAGTAGTCTTATTTTAAATAAATGGTATAATCTTAAACCAAAAGGTGACATAGAGACATTGATCTCGTTTTGGTGTGAAGAAATGGTATCAGACTTCTTCTAGGCTTAAGTGTGTTTAAAGTTTAATATAATTGGGTTGTGCATTGATGTATTATGCCTAATTTTGCCATATGGGACCAATTGGCAATTATATTTGCCAATTATAATTGATTTGAAATTTATTACAATATAATGTCTAACTATATGACTTAACAGATAGGAAAATAATAACTTTAGTGACTATGTATTCCTTTTAACAGCTTTCCAAGTATTTGACATGAAATGTAAATATTTATCATAATGGATAGTCCATGGAAGGAAAATGTCATCAATTATAGTGGAAGAGATCTGTAACATGATTTGTCTTTTTATAGAAATTCTTTTGGGTCTCCTGTTTTTGAGTCTGCTTCTTGGTGGGAATGTTTATCAACTTCTCATATGTTTTCATACTCTGTAATTTTACCTAAATGAATACTTTCATATAGAGATTTAATGTTCTTCTCTCAAACAACTCAGTTTTCCAGTAATATGTAAGTTTAATTCACTCATAACATGTCAGCTATATTAGACACTTAACAATGTTGTTGGTTGCAGGTGGCTCGAGTCTTTTATTATCTTTGTGTCATTGCCCTGCAGTATGTGGCACCACTGGTCATGCTGCTTCATACCACTCTGCTTTTGAAAACTCTAGGTAAGCATGCCCTTGCAACTGGGTAGCATATTGGTTTACTTTCTATGTATAATTTATATGCTTTTTGTTACCTGCAAGGAAATAAGTTTCTAAAATGATTTCTCTTTAAAAGTTCTTAATAAGAAATATGGGAAGCTTAGCTGTAGAAGTTGCTTCATCATCTTGATTTTGAAAACTTAAGCCCATATGATTTTATAGCATATGCTTTACTTGTAAGAATTGTTTGCTAAAAGTTAAGCTTCAAATTTAGTGAGTTAACAAGTGAGCAGTGTTGTTCTTATTTTGTGTTACAAGATGATTAAAATTGTGTTAGTGTCAAACAATATTATAGGGTACTTGTAAACTTATATGAATTATAGAATCCTTTGGTGAGTTCTTCCTTAGATAATTTATTGTTGAAAGAGTAAAGATTTTTCAGTGGAAGGAAGGGAAAGAGTAAAGATTTTTCAGTGGAAGAATGCAATTCTGTAAGTCTTTTCACTAAACTATTACATTCTTGTGTGGTTTTATTTAAGAATGATACACTATTGTACTGATCATTTCCTTTTACATCAGTCAGGCAATCTGTCAGTGTGAAAGTTCACGGTAGCCCAAAGGAGCTAAAAGCATTATTTGGGTAGGCTCAGTAGATACCATAAAGTTGATGATAGGTATAAATGCCCTTTAGGACTCTTGAAACATAAAGGAGTAACTCAATTGTAAATTATATGAATCATATCCTGCATATGGTAAAATAAAATTCTTGAAGCTATTAATAGTCTCTCACATGGAAATCATAGATAATTTCTGAGAAAGAAATTTATTTTGATATTCTGGAGATAGAAAAGATTTCTAAGAAGTTATTGAATCTGTCACTCTAGTAGAGATAGTTGATTCATGTATTATACAAGGAAAAATTGTTTTCATTATTGTAGCAGATTTTAGTGCAGTTAATTAAAAAATAAACTTTCAGCTTTCATATGTACTTTTAAAGATGAGACCAGATTGTAGTGAACTTTTTTTTACCAGTTAATATAGGAATATAATTATTTCCCTTTTTTTTCAGTATAAAATTTGTTGTGCCACTGAATTTGTTCTTGATTTCAAATACAAGTTAAAAAATATGTCTCATATATATTTAAATACAAGTACACTTTTCTTAATAAGAAGCTTTGGAATTACTCTTCAAGTTTCATTTGTGTCTTGAATTTTCTAGGTAATCATTCTTGGGGAATTTATCCAGAATCTATCTCTACTTTGCCGGTGGATAATAGTCCGCCCTCCCATTCTGTTTACTCTGAATTACCATCTCCTGATGGGAAGATGAAGGTAACTGTTACTCAAATAACAGTGGCACTGAGCAGCTTAAAAAACATTTTCACTCCTCTGCTTTTTCGAGGACTTCTGTCTTTTTTGACCTGGTGGATTGCTGCTTGTCTTTTTTCCACAAGCCTTTTTGGGCTCTTCTATCACCAGTATCTGACTGTGGCGTGACTCTCAGTTAACAAAACAGGATATTCAAGTCATATTTTGAATTCAAATATGTGTGCCCTTGAAGGACTGACAAAAACCAGAAGAAAGCAAATACAAAGGAAAATAAAAAACATATCAGAATATCTTATTTTAAATGCTTCCTCTGTATTCTCAGGGTGAATTAATGATATAATATTTAAAATTACAGAATAGGTTGTTAAGTGCTATACTGTGGCATTGGAATATTAACTCCTTGTATTAACTGATGTGAGAGGGCTATATACAGTGGTAATACTTCTGATTACCTTGGTTTACAAAAACCTCCAGCAGTCTTTGAAACTTCTCATATGACTCCAGTTTATTGATTGATTACTCTTAATGGTGTTGAGGTACTGTTATTATTCATAGTGGCTGCCTATGGAACAATCTTCAAACTGAGCCATGCTTTAGGGGAGGGAAAGGAACTAAAGTCACTTCTGTTGGTAATAGATTAGTCACTCTTCAAACAACAAAATCCAACAGAAAGAGAGAAATAGCTACTGTATATTACAGTAAAGAAAGCTGCACAGTAATTTTAAGTATAATGGAGATGTATGTGCTTAATATCTACAAGTACTGCTGCTTGAAAGTGGCAAGAGTATTGTTTTAAAATGTGTGCTATCCAGTTTGAGGGATCTTTCAAAGTATTGGTCATGTGAACATTTGCAATCTTGCTGTTAGGTTTGGACCTCCCTTATTTTATTTTATTCTATGAACCTAAAGAGTTCTTTTTAATAGTCTAAAAATATTTATCAATATTGATCAAACTTTTAAAAAATTTCTTTGTAATCCTGCTGATTATCTGTATGTATTGTATATATATTATATATTAAATATATAATATATTGAGATTATAAAAGATGAAAATATTGGTTCCTTATAATATTTTAAGTTGCTGAATGTATATTAAAATGTGATTGAATGAATTGTATTTGTATCTAGAGATGTTCTTTTTTGGAATGAGATTAAAATATGTTTTAAAAGTTCATCAGAGCAAGCAATTTATTTGTGTTGCTTATGTGTGAGATTACTTAAAATTTTATATTTGGGTGATTTCTCCCAAATTACAGTTCTTTTTTTGGTCACTTTCAAAACTAAGTGCCTTTCCTGCTATATCAAGTCTATAGATATTATTTAAGCCCATGTTAAATGGGGCTTATTTTAAATTTATAATGTTGAGAATTAGATATATTAAATTTTTACTTTACAAGTCATTAATTCAGTTAATTTGAATGGAAAATTCTAAGAAGAGTAAAGTTATTTTTGATGCATATCTAAAATCCAAAATGAAGTATTATAGTCATAAAGCAAGTAATATGAAATAAGCTAGTACTTTGAAGTATGATTTATAAATACTCTTTGATATACTCAACAGACTGTATACTGTGTTTAGTACTGTTGTCACTGTGAAGGGAATTTTGGAAACTCTTCTTTTGGAATTGCTTTCAGGACTTGCTTCATGTAAGAATTCATTTGTTTGATCTCAATATAGCATATTCTTGCCTTTTGTTGTAGATTAAATATTTTGAAAAGAGGTGATATTTTAAACAGGACTGAGTAATAAGTGATTAAATTGGTTAAAACTTTTTGAGTTGAAGTGAATTGTGAATGTAGCCAAATAATAGCATATATGTATTTCTAAAAGAATTCTAAATATGTCTTGACCTGTATCAGCATCACTAAAATTAATATCTCATAATAAGATTATAGCAAAGTATTACATGCATTTGTATGTGAAAGTTCTCACATTTTGGATTTGGAAAGAACCTCATCGAGGATTTATAACAATTCTTACTAAACAGATCCTTTTTAAAAATTATAATTAAAGTTATCTTGAGTTTCAAAGATTAATACAGTGTAGTAATATGGTGTAGAAGGAATAGAATTCATTGTTACATGGAGTAACATACACTGTTAGTGAACTCGAATTCTCCCTAAGTATGCTGTGAACTTAAAACGTGCTTGTTAACTGAAATAATTTTTGGTTTTATTTTTTGCCTTTATTCTTTTTCAAAGCAAAGGTGAAGAGAATATTGGTTATAGTTACTGATTTGTTTAAACATTTTATCTTTGTACCAGGAATTTTGTTCTTTAAGTACAAAAGGATTTGTACTTAAGTAAACCAAATAATGTTTTCTAATTGAGATAAGCCAACTATGTTGGTTTTAGGATGTTTAACATAATTTGATATGTATAATGTGAAGTGATTCCAAATACTTCAATAGCCTAAATTAGGCCAATGGTAGTATTTTAATATTGGATAATATGAATTTCCATTGGTCAATTTAAATGGGTCAGTGGTAAGTTTTTAAGAACCCCTGTGTTGGCTTTGTATGACTGTGGAATTCTATTCAATAGTTTGTATATTCCTACTTTGCCGTTTTTCCATTACACTATAAAACTCAGAGTTCTGTTCTACAACTCCTACCTAAGTTGATTTGTGTGAAATGAAAAGCATATAATTTTATCTTAATATCTCTATGCATTTTTATTATCTTTGGTATTTTCCCCAGAATTCCAATTGCTATGCATAAGTAACCAATGCATTCAGGTAGAATGGACTCATTGTCTTATTGTTTCTGATATAAGTATCATTGGTAAAATACTGACATTTCTTCCTGAGTTATGATTCAGAAGAGATACTCATCCATTATCATCTATTAATGGAATTGATAAGTCCAGGAAGCAATAAGTAGAATTCATTATGAAATCTATAATTGGAACTTCACTGGACAGATTTTATTCTTTCAAATGAAAGATTAAATTCTTAGTACTGCAAAGCAGAGGGTCTCAATGTTCTCTGAATTCATACACACTTTCTGCGCCATCTCATAATTGAAAATGGTCTATCATGGGTATATGACTCTATTCAACAAAATAAAACTAAGTGATTTTTGAATGTGGATCATCATGTGTCTTCAAAGAGCTTTAGGTTTCTTAAAAAATCAAACTTAAACACATTTATAATCCTAGAGCTTGAACTTAGTGTATTGAATAGTTGTATAATCTCCCCATTTAACTTTGATTTGTCTCAGTGTGTCTATAAACCTGGGTTTATAGTTGAGCTGATTATATGTGATAAAAACTTATATGGAGACTAAGAGCCAAAAAAAGGTGACATAGGTAGGCTCTTTGTGGAGTCAAAGACCCTATATCATCTTTTCCCTTCTTTTGTTTTCTTTCTTAGAAAGAAGATAAAACAGATACAGCCTGTTCATACACTTATGTTCTTTTACTGTTGAACTCCTTTTTAGCTACAAACTATTATCAATATTTTGGTTGAACCTATCTAGTGATCCAGAGTGTGTCTTTTTCTATCACATTGTGGGTATTTTTTTTTTCCCCTCTATATCTCCCTATACGTGGTTAACTCCTCTCCTGTCTCCCATTTGGCGAAAGACTATTGTCTTAAAGTAACATAACTGGGTGGAAAGAATGTAAATCAAGAATCAGAAACATCTTGTTCTGTTTCTGTCTGTAGTTAACTATTGTTTGTTTTTATTAAGCATTTGGCACATATTAATTAAATAGAACTGAATTATCTGTTGACCTTAGTTCTGTCATATGTAAAATAAAATAATTTACATTACATATATGGCCTTATATCTAAATCTAGATTACTGTTATTATTCACATCACTGTTGACCATTTGTGGACAGGACATTTGAATAACTGTTAGCATACGAGCCAGTCACTGTATATTTATTTTTTTATTATTGAAGTAACACTGAATTTACAATGTTGTTTGTGATTTAGAGGTATAGGATCTCCCCCTTCAGATGTTGCCATACCACACTCACTACCAAAACACCCTTAGTCTACCATAGTCCATTGGGCTCCCTCCCCATTTTACTCTCCCCTCCTTCTTATCACTCTAGTATCCTCTACAATCAGATTGCTAGGGATTGTTACTTGTTTAACTGACATTTATCTGGCCCTTTTTTTCTCCTTATTCCACATACAAGTGAGACATACCTGGTTTTTGTCTTTCTAATCCTGATTTACCTCACTCAGTATAATCCCCTCTAGTTCAATCCATGTTGTCACATGGCAAGAGTTTATCATTTTTTCATAGCTGAATAGTATTCTGTGGTGTATATATAGATTATATCAACCTGATCCACTCATCTGGTTTCGGTTAGGTTGTTTCCATTACTTGACTATTTATGCTGTAAAGAGGTATTTGATTATAATAAGTCCAAGAGATGAAATTGTGGTCTTCAGTCATCAAATCAGTCAGTTTCTCACTTTCTGTTTGGACCCTGTTCATTTTGTATTATAAGAGATATAACATGAATATGCCCTCTTAAATTTTTAAGTGTGTAGTGCAGCTTGTTGAATATGTGTACATTGTTGGGTAGCACATCTCTAGAATTTTCACATCTTTGACTTAAAATTTAAATTTAAAAAATAATATTCTCCTTTCCCTTGTCCTCTGTGCCCTAACAACCACTATCTCCTTTTGGCTGCTTATCTGTTTGACTATATGAGATAGCCTATATAAATAGAATCATGAAGTTTTTGCCCTTCTATGACTGTCTTATCACTTAATCATTAATATTCTTAAGCATGCTGTCATCTATGTGGTAGCATATATGGGGTTTCCTTTTTCAAAGATAAATAGTATTCCTGTGTCTGTGTGTGTATTCCACTCCTATGCTTTTATCCTTGATGGGTGTTTAGGTGTGTCCACTCTATGGCTGCTGTGAATAATGTTACACTGGGAGTGCAAACATCTCTTCAAGATTTTGTTTTCTTTTGGATAAATACCAGAAATAGGACACTGCTATATATATAGCAAATAGTACTTGCTATATCATAGACTAGCTCTATTTTTAATTTTTTGAGGATTCACCTCTTTTTCCCTATCTCTTTTACAATATCACCAAAAATATACAGAGGGTTCATTTTCTGTGTAACTTTACCAACAGTTGTATTTTCTGGGTTTTTGATTGTGGCCATTTTAACAGGCACAAGGTGATATAGATTTGATCTACATTTCACTGATTAGCGATGTCAGACATCTTTATTATATGCCTGTTGATAACTTGTTCTTTACTCTTCATTTATGGGTGATCCTTATGGTTTGTGAATCCATTACTAGATACGTTTTATAAATATTTCCTGCCATTTTATAAGTTACCCTTTCACTGTTGACTATTTCATTTGTTCTGCAGAAGCTTTATAATATTATGTAGTTCCACTTGTATAACCATCTTTTTGTCTTAATGTGTTTATTGTCATCGAGAACACCAGTGTCATGAAGATTTTCCCTTGTGTTTTTTTCTGGGTCTCTTTAACAGTTTCAGGACTTAAATTTAATTCTTTAGTCCAATTTATGCAATGGTTGAAAAGATTGTCCTTTCTATATTATGTATTTTACTTGCTTATCAAAGGTAAATTGCATGGATTTATTCCTGGTTTCTTTGTTCTGTTCCATTAGTCTATACATCTGTTTTTATTCCAGTACCATAATATTTTAATTACAGTAGTTGTAATTTCAAAATGTGATGTCTCTAAATGTTTTCCTTCATTGTCATTGCCAAACATTGTTCTTCATTCTCAGAAATACTTAGGGCATTTGGATTTTTTTGTGCTTTTCATGAATTTTAGCAAATTTTTTTTTCCTATTTCTGAAGAAATGCCATTGAGATTCTAGTAGGGGTTACATTGAATCTGTAGACATTTTAGTATTTCAGTCTATGAACATGGGATAACTTTCCATTTAGTTGTGTTTTATTTAATCTCATCGATGATATGTAGAGTTCTCAGTGTACAAGTTTTCACTTCATTGATTAAATTTATTCCTAAGTCATATTCTTTTTGGTTCTATTGTAAATGATACTTTTTCCTTAATTTCTTTTTCTGTTCATTTTTAGTGTATAGAAATGCAACTTTTTTGTGTTGATTTTTTTTTTTTTTTGATCCTGTAAATTTACTGAATTCATTCTAAAAAATTTTTGGTGGCGTCATTGAATTTTCTACATATAATGATATCTACAAATTGATATTTCCCTTCTGATTTTCATGTCTGTTATTTCCTAATTATTCAGGTTGGGACTTCCAGTACTATTTTGAATAGAAGTAGCAAGTGTGGGTATTTTTGTTTCATTCCTAATCTTAAATGAAAAGTTTTCAGTTTTTCATAATGCATATGATGTAAACTGTGGACTTTTCATATATAACTTTTATTATGTTCAGCTATGCCTTCTTTAGTTTATTGAAAGTTATTATCATGAAAAGGTATTGAACTTTTTCATACTTTTTCTGCACATATTTTTATATGTTGTATATCATTAACTGATTAGCTTATATTGAAATATCCTTGCATCCCAGAGACAAACCACTTAGATATCGTGTCCAATACTTTTAATGTGTTGTACAATATAGTTTGCTAGTAATTTGTTGAGGATCTTGGAATCTTTCAAATTTTGTGGATGTGTATTGTGGATTTTGCATATAAGTTCTCAATTAGAGAGATTTGGCAGTTTCCTTCTCAGGATCTCATTATCTTTTCCTCTTTCTGTTTTCCATCCACTGAACCACAGGTTCTTTAGAGCTGCTTAAGTCACTAGATTGGCCCACGTCTCTCAGGGTTATAGAGTATGCTCCCCTGTCAGGGATCTGAATATGGTAAAATGGAAAACCTACGCTGAGCTAGGAGGTAAAACTGACAACTGACAGCCCAAATTTTCCAGCCAGCTTCATGGGGGCTGTCTGTGTTTGTCAAGGGTGCAGGAACCTCTTAACTGGTTTCTGGATTTCTCACAAAGGGGATTGTTCTGTTTATTACTGAGTTTGTTTCTCTGTGGGAGAGAGCACATCTGATAGTTCGCTTTCTGTCATCCTGATGAACTTACATCTTTAATCTCTTAAAATGACCAGTGTAGAATTCTGTTCCATTAGATGTAACAGTGAAAGAAAGATAAATTTTTTTAAAGACTAAGGGAACTTTTAGGACTATTGAAAATATCTATTGGTTTTATACATACTGAAGGAAAATAATTGTACATAAAAGCATGTAAATATATGGAGGATACGCCATAAATATGTGACCAAATAAATACTGATGACATTAAAACAATTGTATGTCTCAGGTTATTTCAAAAGTTCAGTAAATATGTCCTACCTTCCATGACAATGGAGAGGAAGGGGTGAATGAATTTAAAAAAAAGTTTCATCAAAGTAATAATTTGTAGTTGAATGATGTAAGTAGGATATACATTATAATCCCTAACATACACTAAAAAAGGCAGGGTAAGTAAATAGAATAATGTTACGAGGTAGGAAAAGCATAAAACCTAAGAATGTGATATCAAAAGTAATAGAAATGAACACAACTATATCTGTCATTGGATTAGCTAGAATAAATGTACAATACGTAAGTATTTTCAGGTTCCTTATCGCAAAGCTTTTTATATGGTATGTTTATGAGGCAAATCTAAAGTAAAATGTTGAAAGTCAAAGATGGGGGGAAATGGGTTAAATACTGAAAACCACTTTACTTTTAGAAGAAAGTCTACATTAAAAAAAGAATCTGCATTTCATCATGATAAAGTACATTTCGCCAACAAATAAGTAAATTTCAGTTTACAACAAAGTATATTTCAGTACTTTTCACCAACAAAAAACAGAAACAAAGCACAACCTTAATCTTTATTTACCCAAAATGTCAAAGTGTAGAAAGCAAAAACTGAAATAAAAGATTTGGATACATGTGCCATCATAGGTGAAAGCTTTGATACAGCTTCATAACCAAAAGAACTAACCATAGATAGTTACGTAGAATCAATTTTACATGTACATAATATGAAACTATAGAATTTAAGACAGAATGGTAAGTTTGAATTATAGATAACTGCACCAAATATGATAGAATTACATTATTTTCAAGATTAACATGACCAGGGTCTCCCTGGTGGCAGAAGGGGTTGAGTGCCACACTGTGGGGCTTCCATGACCACTGCAGTGTGGGTTCCCTCTCTGGCCAGGGAGGGGACCCACATGGCACACAGACCTCTCCTGTCTCACTGTCTGCTCCCTTCACCAGTATACTGCAGTCGATCTACCTGTTCTGCTCCCCACTCTGGTGAATCCTCTCACCGCCACCCTCCATGCCTCTGGCCTATACCCCAGCTCTTGTATTCATAAAGAAAATCTTAAAAAATTAACATGACTGTTTTTGCACCACTAAAGAAAAATTATGTGAAAGTTTTTTAGTATGAACTTTTGAGCATGTTTCTGATCATAATGAAATTGAACTAGATTTCAGTAACACAATCATAAGTTATTTCCTAAGGTTTGAGTTGTTCATGTAAGGATTAAAAAAAATTACTTTGAAGTAAAGATAAGGGATATATTGCATCAAGTTGTAGTGCTGATGAAAAATGCTTAGAACAAAATTTAGAACTTAGATACCATATAAGAAAAGTCAAACCTTAGAGCAAAACATATGTAAAGATATAGCAAAAAAAAATAATATATATATATTGAGAATTTATTTGCCCCTGAAATTCATTAAATTCTTAATAAAACTAGTCCAGGGAAAATGGGATATACAAAAAATCATTTTCAAATTTGACCAGTAAGATAACATTACATACCCTATGAATATTAAAGATTGTTAGGAATACTAGCAACATAAAATTGAACATTGAAATTTTACAATTCATTTACAATGAATAGTATCAGCAAGTTAGGAATAAATTTTTATTTGCCAAAGTGTACAAAACTTCTACACTGAAGTCTGTAAAACAATAAGAAAAAGCAGATGTATATAAATGAAGATATTCCATCTTCATGGGTTGGAAAATTAGTGCATCTATAACATATGCAGTTCAAGGAGCTTCTATGGTGGTGGTGCGAGGGGTTAAGTCTCAAACATTGTGAAGCTATCGGAAGCCACCTCAGCATGAGTTCTATCCCTAGCCAGGGAAGTGACCCACGTGGCACTTGCCTGTCTCACCTGCTGCTCCCTTCAGCAGTGTACTTTAGTAGATCTGCCTGTTCCCCCACTCTGTCTCTGGTGAATCCTCTCATCCTCAACACCTGACCTGCACCCAGCTCTTGTGTTCATAAATAAATAAGTAATTTTTTTTAAACAAATTGCAATTCAAATCCTAATTCCGGCAACCTAGAAATTTACAAACTGATATGTGTAAATGCAAAGTACCTAGAATATCCACAGCATTTTGAAAAGGACAGAAGAGAACTTGAAGGTTTTATTATAAAGCTACAATAAAACTGTGTCACCAGGATAAAGATAAATTAATAGATCAAGGTAAAAAGAAATAGAGTCACATTCTACATTCATTTGATTTTTCAGGTATTTGCACTAGAATAATTGGATATCCACATTTTTAAAAAGTGAACTTTAATCCTTCATACTACACACAAAAATTAATGAAGGATTTTGTACCTCAATGTGAAAACTAAAACTGGCATGAAATTTTTAGAGAAAGTCATAAAAGGACACTTAGGTAATTTTAAGGATGGATAAAGGTTTCTAGGACACAAGCAATAACCATACACTGTTTTTTATGAAATAGATTTAATAGAAATTTAAAATTGCTAAAGAAGACAAATATCAGATGGTGTCATTTATATGTGGAACACAGAAACAAAACAAAAGTGTCAGATACAGTCAAATCAATACTAAACCTGGAGATAAGTAGACAAAGGGAAGGAGTGTGGTTGGCTAGAGTGGGGAGAGGACTGTGGGAGCCTTTGTAGTGGGTGTGGAGCTGGTAACATTCATCTGAAGGATATGATCCCCAAACCTCTGTCTTATACAGTGTTGTAAGCCCATGCCTCAATAAAAAAATAAGTTAAAACAGACATGTAGAGTCTGAAGACTGCAGGAGAGTGCAGACTGCAGGCCCATCTCCACATATTTACAACCAAATGACTAGAGAAAGTTGCCATCTCCTGAAAGGTAATCTGATGACTCACAGCAAGAGCAATGATGTGGTGGAAAATGGTGGGGAAAATTGTAAATGTGGGCCTCCCTAGTGGCCTAGGGGTTAAGATTCATCATTGTCACCACTTGGATATGAGTTTGATCCCTTGAAATGGAACTAACCCACGTATAGCTCAGCAGACCTCAGCTGCTTCCCTTAGTGGTATTTTTCAGTCAGTCCACCTGCTGTCTCTAGTGAATTCTTTCATACATCCCCCCCTGCACGTCTGGCGTATACCCCAGTTCTACAAGTAAATGGTGAATTGGCAGTACAACCCACAACAGAGAGGGGCAGTTGCTTTTGGTAACCCAATGGCACACACCCACATGGGGGCACTTGAAAAACCCAAGCACTGAACTAGGAAATGGGGCACACAGAGTTGGTGTGCAGGACAGTGTATGTACCACTAGAGAACTCGGGAAGATACAGTTATAAATACTAACTTGAGTCTAAAGCTCTTACACTAGAAAAATTGGGAGTCCAAGCAGGGAAAGCCAAATTAGATCACTCGTGTGTCCTTATCAATGAGGCTGTTATTTGTAGCTGGAGCCTGATATTCAATACATCTGCCACCACCATCACTCACGGCCAAAACCTTAGCAATTGAATGCTTTTACTAAACATACCTGAATTTTAAGAATGGAAGCAAGCACCCCAGGGCAAGACTACTGGAAAAAAGAAAAAAGAACAACTCCAGGATCTTGGTCTTGTCTCAACTTAGTCGACTGCATCTAGTTTTCAAACATAACCTAGAGGTTGAGGCTAGCTCGAGACTTTAATGCAGACACTCAGGCTGAGTAGTTGACCTAGAGGAGGGGATCACTGTGGTTCCCCACCAAACAACTTTGGTACACTCTCCTGTCCCAGTTTTCTTTCTACATTTTACTCCTTGCTACTTTTTTGGTCACTTGAACAGGTGCAAAAGCAGCAGTCTGACTGTTTATACCTATTAAAACCTATAAAAAATCAAAATGAGATGACCATAACACAAGTACTGGAGGAAAAAATGCTGAGATGTCTCAACCGAGCTGCAGAATATGCCTGATGAGTTTTTGTTAAGTTATAACCATGATTGTCAAGTTAAGGAAAATAGTGGATAATGGAAAATAGAAACACAAAGATCGAGAAAATAGATTGCTACAAGATGTAATGGATCAAAAGTCGTACTATAGCTGAATTAATATAACAGAAGACAAATGCAAGTAGTGGAGAGAATTAGTGCAGTTGAAAGCACAGTGGTGGAGAACACATAGAATGACAAAAAGAAAATTTAAAGATGAACATTATAAGAGCTCTCTGGGATGACCTAAAAAAAAAAAAAAATAGCATGAGGTTTCATGAGGTTCCCAGATGAGACAAAGAAAGTCATTTAAATTTATTTAAAGAAATAATTGCTGAGGACCAACTCAATCTGGAAAATGAGTCATATGTCGTGATCCATGAGGCCAAAGAGTTCCAAATAAAGTAGCCCCAGACTGACATGCTCCAAAACACTATAATTTAACTGTTGAAAAGCAAAGGCAATATCAAAAGCATCATGAGAAAGAAGAATAACATAAGAGTAGACATATTAGATCATGAACTCCTCAGTTCATGGGAAGCTAAGCAGTGAGTGACAGGAGATATTTAAAATACTGAAAAAGATTTCCGTACTAGAATATTTTATTACACAAAATTGTTGCTCAAGACGGAAGGGTAATAAGCAGTTTCCCTGAAAAGAAAAATTTAAAAGAATATATCAACAGCAAGTCAAACATAAAAGAACTACTGAAAGGACTATTACAAATTAACAACAAAGGAAATACAGAACTAATACTTTATGCAACATGGAGGAAGAGTAGAGTAAAATTGTCCCATGAAAGCATTTGAGAGGGACTCCCTGGTGGCACAGTGGGTTAAGCAATGAACTATGAAGCAAACCGCAGCCACTGCAGCAGGAGTTCGATCCCTGCTGCTGGCCAGGGAGGGGACCCACATGGTGCGGCAGACCTCTCCTGCTGTGCCTGCTGCTCCCTTCAGCAGTGTACTTCAACTGATCTGCCTGTCCTGCTCCCCACTCTCTGTGGTGAATCCTCTCACCCACACACACACACACCTTTGGCCTGTACCCCAGTGCTTGTATGCATAAATAAATAAAATCTTTAAAAAAAAAAAAAGAAAGCATTTGAGATTGCACCATGCAGTGGGAAAATGAACATATCCATCATATACTAACCTCAGCAGACCCTCTCAACAAAAATCAATACAATACATAAGAATGTCATGGAACTGTAACAAGTGACTAAAGCCAAAAAAACCATTACAAGGGGTGTCCCATGGCAGGGGCCCAGGGAAAATGCTAAAAAATAGGCTGGAGCAACTGATAGTAATATAAGGTATTGCAGAAGGGGGCACAGAAGGAGTCTTTGGTATGCAGTCTTGACATGGGGGGTCAGCAGATTTGGGCCCCACCCACGCCAATCTTTCCAATCTTTGAGAAGGCTGTTGTGGCCTGGAGGAGAAGGTGAAGACCCAGGAGCCAGACGTCTTACTGAGATGCATGGGTGTGGCCGCTTGTCGGGTTGTTCGGCCACTGCTACTTTGAGTGTCGCTTGTCTGGTGTTGCACTGGGGAATCCCTGCAGCTCATGGAGTGTCTCCTGTTGTATCTTCTATTGTCTTTGTGAGTTGGAATCTGGCTTTTAGTCTGGTGTCCTCAGTGACAAGAAGAAGCCCTCTTAGACATGTGGCCTATTGTTCGGGAGAGAGACTCTACATTCTCATTGTGGGAAAGACTCCATTTTAACTGCTTTGTGCAGGGCTGAGAAACACTGAACACAGCTTTGGGTGAGGTAAAGGCCTCAGCAACTCTTTTGGCCTCAGTAACTCTTTCCCTGTTTTTCCCTGGTTTGTTAAGTAAATCCTTTGTTGTTCTCTAAGCCTAAGTAGTCTTGCAATTGTGTGTGTGGGTGAACTCAATGAACAATTTGGGCAGCATCCTTGTCCAGTTTAGTGCCCCTCCCTGCACTATATCAGAACCTCAATAAAACAAAAGGAAGTGTCAAAAAAAGACAAACTAAAAACAATTTTCTAAATATCGAAACAGCAAGAAGCACTTTGTCTCAATAATTACCTGAAATGTAAGTGGCTTGAATGTATCAAAAGGTATATATATGATGGCTGAGTAAGTTTCAAAACAGAATTCATGTATCGTTATTGCTGGTCATCCAAGTATAGGACTAACTTCTAGAATATTCCTAACTCCCAGTGTGCTCACTCAACCACTGTTGTGTCATAAAATGCTGGACAAGAAGTATGTCAACTTGTTTGTTGTTTTTCTGGATCTGATGACATTACTGCTATTTTCAATGTTGTAGTCTTTGTGATTTAAAGTGATTTTTCATTGTAAATGACTTCACTTTTTTTAAAGATTTATTTACTTATGCATGCAAGAACTCAGGTACAGGCCAGAAATGTGAGGGGTGAGAAGATTCACCAGAGACAGACACAGTGGAAAGCAGAACAGGAAAATCTACTGAAATACATTGCTGAGGGGAGCAGTGGGCAAGGCAGGAGAGGTCTGCTGCACCATGTGGGTCACCTCCCTGGCTGGGATAAAATTCATGCTTCAGTGGCTGTGGATGCTTCCTAGTGCAGTGCTTAGCCCCTTGCACCACTAGGGAGTCCCTGACTTCACTTTTTAATCTTATTTGTATATATAATTATATATTTTTCGTAAAGAGATTTTCCCAAGATGTTTAAGCTTCAGGATCTACCTGAATCTGTCCATGTTTAATTCATTTAATTGGACTTTAAATCACTGTTCCTTCTGCCCAGTTAACAGTCAAACAGACAAATTACAAATTTTCCCATCTGGCTGTGGTGAACACAAGTACAAGAAAGCAAAATTTTAATTTCATGCCTAGACATTCAAGTCTCAAAAAAGTTATTGCTATTTGAGGTAGTGTTTTCACCTGCCCAAGTTTCAGTTTGTGTAATCAGTTATACCAAAAACCTTTCTGACTACCATGTAAGTCCTTTGTTTAATACTGAGAGAGGATGAAAGATAGAAGACTAGCTCTAGAGATGAAGATATATTGTCACCAATAAGGTAAACTGAGCAGACTGAGAACTTAGAAGGTCAAGGCCAGCCACATCCCTATTTATCATCAGCCAAAGATTTAGTGTCTAAAAACAGCATGTGGATCAAGAAAACATTTTTCACACTGGGAACTTTAAATAATAGCTTCCAACAACCCTAGAAGCTAGGCAGATTTTTAGGAAGCTTCTTGAGAACACATGTTAAGAAGATACCTATCATACCAATGATACCCCTTTGTCAGTCTGAAATCTCCATGTCCAAGGCGCACACTCATTCACCCATCACCCATGCACCATTACATCCTTAGCATTAAAGTCACCTTCTCAAGGGGGGCCTTCCTTCAGTCCCAGCAGTCTAAACAACTCCCTCTCTTGTTCTTGGAATTACTGGTTGTACTCTTGTTTTTCCTACCAGACAATGAGCACCAGGTAGCAAAAAGTTTTGTTTCCACTACTGTAACCCTAGGACTCAGCAAACAGCTTCATTAATCAGTCTTATCGCTTGTTCCTATCATTTATTTTGATGCCCAAATTGTCTGTTTTTCACTATCATTATTTATTTTTGATGCTCAAGTTGTCTCATTTTGCCAGTGAAAGTTCTCCAAGCTGATGCCAATAACCACTTGACATGTCCCCATCATTTGGTGAGCACTTCCTTACTTTTCTTTTCTTTTTTTTTTTTTTTTAAGATTTATTTTATTTATGCATACAAGCACTGGGGCACAGGCCAAAGGTGTGGGGGGGTGAGAGGATTCACCACAGAGAGCGGGGAGCAGAACAGGCAGATCAACAGAAGCACACTGCTGAGAGGAGCAGCGGGCACAGCAGGAGAGGTCTGCCGCACCATGTGGGTCCCCCTCCCTGGCCGGCAGCAGGGATCGAACTGGTGCTGCAGTGGCTGCAATTTGCTTCTTAGTGCGTTGCTTAACCCACTGCGCCACCAGGGGAGGCCCCACTTCCTTACTTTTCAGTATAGTAGACATTCAGACTTGCTTTGCACTTCCTCTACTTTGAAATCAGTTATTTCTCTAAGAAATCCTGCCTTTTTTTTTTTTTAAATGAAGAATGGTGTTTGGAAACCATGAGTTGAATGTAGGTGCATTTATTGGTTTGAATTGTCTTTGTTCCACGACGCTCTGAGTGAACAGTAGACAAAGCTGTGGATGTATGGGTACGCTGACATGTGAATGCACACAAAGGAAGACATGCAACATACATCTATACAGGTTTATTTTACAATAACATTTATTTTCACAACCATGGCAGCGCCCTCTCCCTCTAGCATAAATGCTACCCTGCTCATCCACGTAATGTCTGCATTGTCAGAAAGGGCTCAAAAGTTGCCATGAATGTATGAATAAAAATTATCCTAGGATGTTGTTGACTTTTGTTTCAAGTTCTTGCAACCATCTGAAGTGTTTTATCCCTTTTTTCAGACTAATGTGCATTTCTCTGGGTATGTGTTCTCCATTAGAAAAGGAATAAAGAATCCGGGCTTTCTTACTATTATGGTAAATGTTTGTATCTGTTTGGGTCTATATTTTTCAACTGGGGCATTATTGGCATTTAGGGCAGGAACTACCTCATTGTTAGATAGCTGCAGTTGCAGTAAGATATTTTGTATCCCTGACTCCCTTCTCACTAGTTCCACCGGAAGCACTAGCCACCACAATTAAAAAACGTGGGATAACTAAAATACAGAATCAAAGCACTCCTCACACTCCTACACTTATCCAACTGCTTCCTAGGAAGGCAACCTCCTCCCTAGTTAAAACTCCTGGAAATTTTTGCACTTTGTGTAACAGCTATTTCCTGATACATTCTTAGGTTCACACTAGTCCACTCAGAAACTCACTTAGATGGAACAGTGTTACTACCAAGGTCTTTCCTACACCAAGCGTGTAAATCTTACTAACAAATCAATCTCTCCTTTTTGACCAAGAAAGATCACATGTTTCCTGCCTTTGTGAATGTCCCCTGTTGATCCTATTTTTTGGCTCTGAGGTCCAAAACCAAATACCATTTTGGAAAGGTATTTTTTCTTCTGCCATTGAAATGTCCCTTAAATTTTAAATGTGTGAGTCACAAGAGAGCTGTGTGAAGCAACTGAGTTATCGACATGTAAATTAAGGCCCCAGTGCCATATAGGGAAAATGTGTTATTGGTTATTTAGCTATATTTTTTCATAGGAATCGTAGATTGCTTGGGTTTAGGTGAATAAGCTTCTGGGTAAAAGTCAGCACTATTCTCAGCAGGCCCATAACTACAGTCATTGAGAGCTTTCTCCTGTTCCACCTGCAGTACGCTGAAGCCCCAAGCTGCTCTTCTGATTAGACAAGGAAGTGCCACCTATCTCAGGCCCCACAGGCTGCTAGCACAAGTTCACTCCCCTTCTTCTCCACTCTTATAGCAGCCTCCCTGTGGTAGAAAGAAGCTGTACCTATTAGCTAAGAATCTGCTCCTTTCACACTGTGTCTTCATTGGTTCTACCCATTATCACAGAATACCAGGGACTGGGTGGCTTATATAGAAACAACAGCAATTTATTTCTCACAATGTGGAGGCTGGAAGTGCAACTGATACAGCATGCCAGCACAACTGGATTCTGGTGGGGCCTCCTCAGGGTACAGATGGTCATCTTGCCATTGTATCTTCACATGACTGCAAGAGGGATGAGAACGTTCTCTGGAGTCTTTATATAAAGGGTGCAATCCATTCAGAAGGAAATCATAACCCAGTTAACTTTTAAGGCCTCAACTCTTTTTTTTCTTTGAAGATTTACTTATTTATGCATATAAGAACTGGGGTGTAGGCCAGAGGTGATGGGTGGGCTAGAGGATCCACCAGAGTCAGTGGGGAACAGAAGAGGCATATCTACTGAAATACACTGCTGAGAGTAGCAGTGTGTGAGACAGGAGCTGTCTGTTGCATCATGTGGTTTAGTTCCTTGGCTGGGGATCAAACTGGAGATCAAGCTCATACCACAGTGGTTGTGATAGCTTGATAGCATTGAGACTAACCCCTGCGCCACGAGGGTCAAGGCCTCAACTCTTAATACCAACACTATGGGTATGAAGATTTCAGTATATGAGTTTGGAAGGGGAGCAATACATTCAGACTATTGCACACTCTCTGCTCAAAAGTGTACAAAACTGGCTTCTATTCTGTCCTTATGAATTTGGATGAGAAAGAAACCACCTAATTCTACCAACTTTATAAATATGAGATGGGAAGTAAGTTTCAACCCATGCTATATTTGAGGGGGAAAAAACACTTAGACTTGAGAGTAAGTTCTGTATAAACACATGGTTTGATTTTTAAAATTAGTAGGTTGCATTTGTTCTGTTTTGAGTAGAACCAGTGACAAGGGTTTTACTGCTTTATCAAATAAGTAGGTAGCTCTTCCATACTTCCAGCGTTCTTGCTATGTGACTAGTTCTGTCAAGTAGTGTGCGATAGAGCTGGGAGCAGAAATAATGTGTGCCAGGCAGCCTCAAATTTATAAGGATCTGTTAATTGTTATGTACACTTTTCAAGTGAGTTATGCTAAAACTGGACATAGAATATTTCTAAGATAATTTCTAGTTGCTCCCAAGAAATGGAAGAGGTTGCTGCATTAGTCTGATGAAACACCTTTGTTTATAAACTAATGTGTGGTTTACTTTGGTTTGGTTGTGAACAAGCTTGAACAAACTAATGATCCTTTAACTAGAAGGAACTAATCTGTAAAGGATTGATTAAATAATTGAAAGACAAATGCAAACTAAAAAACTATGTCAACATGATCCTGTTTTAGTGTTCATCAGTTAGTGATTTTGAGCCATAGGAAATTTATTTTAACTCAAAGTGAATTTCATACACTGTAAAGTGCACAATCAATTTTCTTTGCCATCTCATCTCTCACTTTCCCTAACAACATGGTCCATGGCATTCCCAAAGACTTGCATCAGCAAAGTCTTCTTCGTACCTTTCAGTAGCCTCTTTCAGTTCATTTAGGATCCTGGATACAAGTAAAACGCACACATACCCACATACACACACATACACCTTAGGCCATCTTATCTAAAATAAAATATTTCTTCATCTGAGAACTTTTTAGAATTTTGCTTACTTGGTGCTGTTGAAAATGGAGATTTTGCACATTGTGTCCTTATGACCATTTTTTTTTTTTTTTTGCATTTGGTGAACAACAAAAACAAGGAGAAAAAAAACACAGAACAATTTCACACCTAAAATTGAAGGAGTTGATTACTGTCATTTTGATGATGTGCCTTTTATACGGTTGCAGTGGTTAAGAAAGACTTTATGGTTTGGAGCATGAGCACTTTAAAGTGATTCAAAATTATTGAAGAGCTACAAATTTTATAAAGTGCTTCAATTTGTTACTGACTAGAGCAGCAGTGGAACGATTCGGCAGAGCTTTTAGTACTATGCACAGCCTGCAAATGCTCTCATAATCTTCCCAGGTGTCGCTCCTCTGGCACGTGGGGCTCTGAATATTCCTGCCCAGAAACCCTCCATCGCTAACAGCAGCAGAGCTTTTGGTGGGCAGACCTGCATGCCACAAAAGCAGTGCTCACACATTGGTGCAATTTTGGCAATACTGCAAACTGAAAGCAACCTTCTGTGCTTACTTGACTTTGCTAGAAGTAAAACGATTGGTCTAAAAAACTACTAGACTATTGGTTACCTAATTTTGTGAATGGGTGGGAGTAGGCATGTAAGGAATGAGAAATAGTGGGATAAGAGTGAAAAAGGTAGCTTAGATTCTACAAAATGGGAAAATGACCTTTTAGTCCATTGAGACACACAAGAGACTATATTTATGACCTTGGAGCTTTTCAAAAGACTGAAGTTTGTAAAAGCAAGTTTTAATAATTTCTTTCAGCTTTGCCATTAGCTTGCATTATTTTGCTGGACGTTGATTTGCATGTTTTAGAGCAACAATAAGTCCTGCTCTGTAAAACAAGAAGAATAAGGCATAATCTTTGAACTTGAAAATGGCCAGGTGGTTTAGATGTTGGTTTATAATGTGGGGTTCCACTAAAGGACATGTATAATTTTGCCTTTTAAAATGGATTTACTTAGCTGACATGCATCTGACTAAAAGAATTGTAGAGCTCAGATAGTTCATTAAGGAGAAGGTAATCTTAAATCAGAATAAAGTGAATACATAAAAGTCATTTCAAGGCAAACCAGTTATAACATGTGAGGGGTTAGTAACAGGTCTCTAGAATGTGAGTATGTGGCAAATTAAGAGTGACTGGCAAACCTTGTTCTATGTGGTCCTCTCACAGATGTTTCTTGCCAGAGCTGAGGTTAGAGTTCACATTTCCAAGACACTTATCTCACTAGTATACTTTCTTCCCCAGGCTATTTGGTCATTTTATTAAAGAGCATGATGAATCTTTTTAGAAGAATAATTAACATGTTAGAATATAACTTATAAATAATTTTTATAGCAATATGTTGTTCTAGTTTTTATGCATAAGAAATCTAGAATTAACATTGAGAATAATTAATATGATTGATTACAGCACCATCACCCCAAATTTAAAGACACTAAGCATTTCTTTCCACCTTGTTTTCTTGGTGGAATTTCTAGAGAACAGCTCCGTGAATGTCTCTTTTATTACATAAAATATGAATCAAGACCGATTTCTGAAAGATTCAAGACTTGAGAGTCACACTTCTTCAAGGACAACAGTGGAAAATTGTCTATCATTGTAAAATCAGAACTTTCTAGAAAAAATAAATTTCTTTTCTCACTCTATTTTCTTTCCTTCTTCTTTTCTCTCCTTAAGTGAACATGTAAAGAACATGTAAAGCAACTGGAGTACTTGACTATTATCATTTTATGACTTGTTGTATTATTTCCTGCTCTTTTCCTCCCTGCTTACATTCCTTCTCCAAATAGTCATACATATCTCTTGTCTTTTTTGAGATGCTATTTTCTCTTATCAGGAAAATTGGAATTAATGGTGACTCTCAACTCTTTTCTGAAGGGGTACTGTTGCAAGTATATGCACTGACACATCCTGGGTGCCACAATCTGTCCCCAACAGTGCTCAGCTGGGAAATTTCAACCAGGTACATTGAGTTCTGCTTAATCCACTTTGTGGCTTATTTGATGAAAGTACAAGCACCAGGATATTTGTAAACAAAACATTAAAATACCAAGGCATTCTGTTTTCATTAAGAAAATTTAAAAGTTGAAATAGCAAAATTTAGTAAAATAATCAAGAAAGAGAGGTATTTGCCCTCATTTCCTAGGCAATCAACCTTAAATAAGGCACATTTGCATTCTGAATTAGTAGTATATTTTAATTCACCTCCAAAGCCAAGCAGATATGAGAAACACTTTAAGGTTGCCTTAAAATGTGATTTTATAGAGCCCAAATGTTTATATCTAAATGTCCATTTAGTAACTTTATGGAGTTGATATAAGAAAGATCTTATCTGCCTTCTTTATGAAACTATTACTTCTGAATTCTATAACTCTGGCTTTGTTTTTAAGTAAAATATATTGAATGAATGCAAACATTTTATGAGCTCCATACTATTTTGATTTAAGCCCTTTATGCCATGTAAAGCCCTTCCTTTCTCATTTCTACCTATCAAAATCCTGTCCCTCATTTTCAGCTGGATATTATAATCATCTTGGCTTAAATCAATCTTCCCCTCTTTGAATGTCTCTTATTGCACTTGCTTAGGTGACCCCTATGACATTTACCATACACTGGTGACTCTGAATCCTAGCACATCTTAATATATCTAATTCCCCAAGCCTGATGATAAGTTTCAGAAGCTCATCTAGACACACAATTCATTAAGTATTTACTAGAAACATGTTTATCATTTGACCATAATATGCAAGAGCTATGCTAGGCACTGGATATACAGTGGTGAAAACCAAACATGGCCACAGTCCCAAATGAAGCTATTTATATGGGTAATAGAATGTTATCATTTGTAATGTCAAATACAATGTTGTGACCATTATAACAGTACTGAAGATACATTTGAGGAAGGATCTAAATTTCTATGTTTGTTGTGTATGCTTTTACTACATATAGAATTTTCTAGTTTCTTCAAGTAGCTTTTAAACAGATGTGTAGTCTAAGTAAATTCTGATAAATCCAACATTGTCATTTCTAGACTATTAACATTAACATGGGATCCTCTAGAAATAAACATTTCATATTCATTCCATATAATGAAGATAATTTAAAAAGAGTTATGTTTGGTTATTCCAAAAATGAGGGATTGTGTCCTAGGACTAATCATCTTTCTTTCAAATTTATACAGTAAATTAATCTTGGACTCATGATTGAGTAGAAATTGTCAATAAAAAGCACTAAATCAGAAATATGAAATAAAGTAGAAGTAATATAATAATGGCTTAAAACTTAAATAGGAGCCTTTGATTGAATATGGTAGTCTGACTCTCCTAAAACATTAATAAGGTATCATTAAAGGTGTAAAACAAAGTTATATTTAAGGCTGTAAAAAAAAAAAAAGAAAAGAAAAGAAAGAAAGAACATAACAGCCTAACAGCAAAAAGCAAATTTGAAAAGTTCTGAAAGCTGAAAAATGGATGGAGAAGTGGTAACTGCTGAATCAGGGGAGAAACAGCCACTGTCTATTGATAGAATATGTGTAGAGGTTACTACAGACAAAGAGGGAGCCAGTTTGCTATGTGGAACCAGAATTCAGAATTGGTAGTTCACAAAAGATGGGAGCAAGACATATGACCCAAGCAGGCATTTAATTGAGTATATAAAACTGTCAATGTCCCGAGTGTTAAGCATATTACACAGTGAATCATTTCATTTCCCAGGTGTAGGGTAAAGGTTGATCAGGTATTTTCACCCTCCCACCACTGATGATGGACACCTGTGGTACTGCGAGCATTCCAAGGTGGGCATGCGCAAGTGGGTGCACCTGAGTTGGGACACGGGCATAAATGGGCAGTGTCATGAGGACGCCAGAACTGCGAGGACCAACAGACAAAACTGTGAGGACCGCCTGACCAACAGAACCGACAGGACAAAGGAGCAGCAGCAGTGAGAGAAGAAAGTAGCCAAAAGGGTGAGGTGCGCTGGGGGCTGGGAGGCCTGCCAGCCTCCCGGCCCCCCGGCACCCATGCCTGCCACGTATCTGATGCCACCTCTACTAAATAAAGCATAAAAGCCACCAAGGGCTCCAAGACTCTCCTTCCCTGACCCGTCTGCCCAGAACCATCCTGAACCTTGCTCCAGTGCCACCTCCATCCTGCCAAACACCAGGTAAATATAATGAAGGACTTCCTCTACCAAAATGGGTCCAGGAAAGCTTGTATAGGACACTTCAGAACAAAGACCTCTGGGTTATTGTGTGTATGTGCTCTTCAATAAAATGGCCAGTCCCCAGTCACATTTCATTAATTGAACTGCCAGTTAATAAGATCCAATCCCTGTTCAAAGAGCTACCAGCCATCAATATTACTAATTCTGTTAAAAACAGAAAACAAATATCTCTAGTCACTTGAGAAAAGTCAGCAATATAAATAAAAAAGTCCAAGAAAAAAGGTAGTAAAAAAGAGGAACATGGATATTGCAACAACCTAAAGGAAATGGATAATTTAGGACAACAACAATAATCTTAAAAATTTAATATTCTAGAAAGACTGGAAAGAAACCACAATATAGCGGTAAAACATGAACAGGTTGCTATAAAAAGGAATAGGATGATATGAAAAAGAAAAGATAGATGAAGTAAATGCTTTGGTATTTAAAACAATGATTTTCATATAAAAATATCAATTGACTGAACAATAATAATTCAATAATTCTGTAAAATAAATAGACTATACAACAAAAATATATTAACAGATTAACCTCGAGGACCAATTCCCAACTTGTAGAAATTTCAGAAATAGAAAAAGAAAACTAAAGAGAGAAACTTGAATTGAAGGGCATGAATAATTAGATTGAAAGTGCCCATAAAATGTTCAGAGCAATGAATAAATAAAAACTCACATTAGACGCATTATTTAAAATTATATAACAGTAAGAATAAAGAGAGGACTCTAAAAATTTACATAGAATGGTTGAAAGCCTACTTTTGCAAAGGAATGAGAATCAGATTAGACCAACCTTCTCATTAACTTTAATAAAAGATAATGGATCGATGCCTTAAAATTTCTGAAGAAAAGCGTTTTAAATGTGTAATTCTATACCAACCAAATGATCAATGACATGTGAAACTAGAGTAAGAACTTTTTTATACAAGAAAGATCTCAGAAGAATTGTCTCCCACATGCACGCTCTTACACACTCTTACGAGGATATTTAAGCAAGGAAAGGGAGAGAGAAGTGATCCAAAATAGAATGATCGCGAGCCAATGCAGAAAACATTGACTATAACCCAGAAAATTAAAGGAAAGGATGATACAGATTATGTATTACATAGACAACTTGGAGAAAAATTTGTCAAGATTGAAGTAGAAAGGCAAAAGGCTCATGGAGGGAAGTTTAAGAAAAATAGTAAATTCCAGGGCCTTCCTTGTGGCTCAGGAGTTAAAGTCTCAGTGCTAACAAGCTGTCCCCAAGGCACTGAGGCAGGAGCCATCCCTAGGCAGGGAGCTAACCCACATGCAACAACAGACCTCCTATCTCACCCACTGCTCCCCTCAACAATGTATTTCAATAGACTTGCCTGTTCTGTTCCCCACTCTGTCTCTGGTGAATCCTCTCACACACATAATACTCCCACACCTCTGGCCTATACTCCAGTTCTTGTATGCATAAATATATAAAGCAAATCTTAAAAAAAGGAAAGAAAAATAGTGAACTTCAAAGATTTGATATGATTTTTCAAAATCTTCAAAGCTTATAGAAACAACAGATAATTCAGGAAAAATGAAATATAGTAAACTAAGAAAAACAAAAAGTTGTAAGAGGAAGCATAGTCATGGTTGCATAATAATACATTGTCACATCAATTTAAAAACTTAACTTTAAATTTATATTCAACTTATTTAAAAGTACATAAACTTGGTTTTATGAATTAAAAAGCTCGGCCTCTCCCTGGTGGCACAGTGGGTTAAGCAACGCACTATGAAGCAAACTGCAGCCACTGCAGCATGAGTTTGATCCCTGCTGCCGGCCAGGGAGGGGACCCACATGGCGTGGCAGACCTCTCCTGCCTCGCCTGCTGCTGCCCTCAGCAGTGTATCTCAATCTGCCTGTTCTGCTCCCCGCTCAATCCCTGCCCACTGGCCAGGGAGGGGACACACATGGCACAGCAGACTTATTCTGCCTCACCTTGCTGCTCTCCTTAGCAGTTTATTTCAGTCAGTCTGCCTGTTCTGCTCCCTGCTCTGTCTCTGGTGAATCCTTTCACCACCCTGGACTCTGGCCTGTACCCCAGTGCTTGTATACATAAATAAATAAATCTTTAAAAAAAAAAGACTGTTAAGAAAAAAGAAAGATTTTTTTAAAAAAGCTGAATATAATTTTACCAGTTTTTGTGAGATAAATACAAAATACAAAGAATATTATTTGGGTCATAAGAGAGGAAGAAGTGCTTGGTATAAAATTAAAGCATATTTTCTGTGTTTGATGCATCAAGAAATTCATGTAGAAATGCATTATTTAAAATTAAGATGGCAAAGAATAAAAGAAATAAAAACGATTGGTGAAGAAAATATAATGGGGAAAGATACAGATAAGGTATATCTGCATTTCAATGGCAGGAAATTCATGATAATGTTCAAGTCAATAAACAAAAAATAGATGTATAAACATATCATGTAACAATATGATGGTAGCAATCCCCAGAAAAAAGAAATCATTTAAAATATTTAAAGTGATTGGTTATGAGGGATTATAATGGAAGTGGTGAAAGGGAAGAAAATTTTGTCTTTTGAAGCCATTCAGTACTATGTGTTAAACTATATATATGCTTTAATAAAAAAGTTACATTAATATATTATTTGATAAGGATAGCAAATACAAAATTTTATATATATATATAAATGTATTTTAAAGATTTATTTGTGCGAACTGGGGTGCAGGCCAGAGGTGTGATGGTGTGTGTGTGCGAGGATTCACCAGAGACAGAATAGGGAAGAGAACAGGCAGACTGACTGAAATACACTGCTGAGGGGAACAGTGGGCAAAACAGGAAAGGTCTATTGCACCATGTGGGTTAGCTCCCTGGCCTAGGATCGAACTCACAGAGCTAATAGCTCTGTGCCTTTAGCTCCTGTGCCACCAGGGAAGCCCAAAAAATACATAATTATAAATAAATAAATATTCACATTCAGGTCTCTTCCAGATGAGGTATTCTTAATACTTCCAAAATAACACTATTTATGGAGTCTGGAGATTTACTCTGCAATGTAAAGAATATAACTATTTGATTTCATGTTAAGTGTAAAAGAAACAACTCTGAAAATATCTGGATAGGAAAAACAGAAGTTGTAGAATAGGCAGGAGACCCTAACCTAACTTAATATTGTCATTTCAAATTTAAAAATAGAGTTAAGCTGCGATTAGGATACAATTTAATCCTATAATCTAGTTTTCACATCATGATAACTATATTTATCATATACTTATTTTATATCAAGTACTTTGTTTCTGTTACATTTGATCATTACTATTTCACAGAGACAGTATTTTTATTTCCCATTTGCAACTGAAGAACTGAGACACTAAAAAGTTAGGTAACTTGTCCAAGGCCTCAGAGACAAATAATAAGGGATTTTGGTAGTGGACTTAGCTTTCAGCTGAATCTGTAGTCCATGCTATGCTGCTGTTTCATTCATTCATTCACTTATTCTTTGCATTAGCAGAATGAGTGTAGTTTTTGGGATTCTTGGAATCACCTGCTATTACTTCTGAATATTTTTCTAATTTTCATGTTTGTACATTTTATGAAAAAGCCCAAATTACATGAGCATCAGTTTAACAGTATTTTGTGTGAAGTACTGATGTAATTAGTGACTAAAGGCTCTGTCACTAGAACAGATTGTCTCAATTTGAATATTGATGCCACCATGTACCAGATATCAATTTATGATGCTAAGTAGCAAGTTATTCTTCTGGCCTCAGTGTTCTCATCTGTAAAATGGCAGTAATAGTCCATGTCTCAGAGGATTTTTCAGGGAGGTGAGATGAGAGATCTAAGCAAAGCACTAAGAACAGTGTCTCATTCTGTAATATTCTAGTTTTCCCAGGTAAGTTCAGCATTTACTTCCCCCATGTCTATCAATTTGATGGCTTTTAAGGATCTTATGATTGGGCCTCCCTGGTGGTGCAGTGGGTTAAACAACGCACTATGAAGGCACTATGAAGCAAACCGTAGCCATTACAGCAGGAGTTAGATCCCTGCCTCAGGCCAGGGAGTGGACTCACATGGCGCAGCAGACCCCTTCTGTTTCACCCGCTGCTCCCCTCAGCAGTGTGTTTCAGTCAATCTGCCTGTTCTGTTTCCCACTCTGTCTCTAGTGAATCCTCTCACCCCCCAGAAAAGGGCTTGATGAAAGTGCCCTTTGGGTCACACCTCTGGACTGTACCCCAGCTCTTGTATGCATAAATCAATCTTTTTTTTAAAAAAAGATCTTATGATAATGGGCTCCTTAACAAATTTATTTCAGATTTATAATGTATATTCAGAATTTTATCATATTTTCATTTAAGAACACTTACATGTAGGAATCATGATAGGAATCACTAAAAAGCTGCCACTTAGTCCATGGTTCCAATAGTCAGAAAGACACTGGCACACTGCATATTTATTCATTCACTTAACAATTCACTTGTTCTCTCAGTTACCTGCCAGGTATGCTGACAGAAATAAGGTGAAGGCATCCTAGTGTTATAACCTTATCTACAAAAAGGCAGACAAAATATAGTGCCCAAATTAATATTTGATCTTCCATCTTGTATGAGTGCTAACTGTGGTAGGAATTAAGATAATGGCATCAGGAATTTGAATGTGCCTCTATTAAATCACTAGTAATCTGTTAACATTTAACAGTTAAATGGCCATGGACTAATGCAGCCGAATGGTGCCAAAAATCCTGTCAATGAATGCAAGAGGATCTTAAGCAGCTTATTGAAATTAAAAAAAAAAAGTAAAGTTTCAAAAATGGTAATCAGTTTATTCTGTGATGAGAAGAAAAATGCCAGTGCTTTAATTGCAAACATGATTTCCTAGAGCATTCCAAGTATTCCCTGGAGACTTTCAGGGGCAGGGATTGACTATCCTTGTGCCTGCTTGGATAGAAAAGGGCTTGATGAAAGTGCTATGTCTGCTGGCAGTTTAATCACTTAATACCTTGTTCCAATTGAAAACATAACCCAGCCCCATTCAGAAGATAGAGAACCTACACTTGATCTATCTATGGCTTGTGCAGTCACTGATATTTCCAAGGGAAGTCCTGTGATTGTTGAAATGGAAATTAATTTCATAGACTAGGGTTGAACTGAAAAAAAAAAAAAAGTTCACTGTAATCTGCTGCTGCTGATTCCTGAAAGTGTTGCTCAGATTAAACAAATTTAGTGTCTATCTAGAAGAACAGGGCTGGAGGGGGCCAGGATATTGGGTGTTAAGGTAGGATTGGAAGTTGAGGAAGGAGATAGTTGATCAGATTCTTTATTACTAGAGAAAAAGACAATTTCAAGGACACTATCGATAGTATATTTTCTGTATAGATCTTGATTCTTAGAATGGATGGAATGTACTAGATGTCTTCCAGAAAGTTATAAAATTATCAAAGTTGTTAGTATACCAACTTCAACAGTGAAGAAAAAATCTGAGCTCTTATTACGGTCATAAAATCCATATAGATAATACCATTCTTGAGATCTTCTTCTACAATTAAGTGAAGTAAAAATGAAATAAAATGTTCTTATAGAGGTTCACATAGCACTTGGTGACCTTAAATTAGTTTAAGAAACCAATAGTTTCATCCATGCAAAAAAGGTAAATATAGCTTGTGATTATTGGGGTTATCCTTTTGCCTATGAGTGTTTCCACTATAGGTCAGTAGTTGTGAAACTTTTTTGAATCATTCATCTCATTGGGAATCTAGAGAGAGACAGGATATTAGTTACAGAAAAGTAGGTATGTGCATAATTCTTTCTGTATATTCATCTGTCCTAGACCTCGGGTTAGATGTTCCTACCAGACAGTTAAAAAAGAATAGACAGTTAAATACAGACTTATTATATAAATACCCAGGAAAAGTTTATTTTTATGTTAATATTTTCTGCAACTGCAAAATACACTGAAGTAAAATATTTCATAAAGCTGTATAATTTGTGAACTCCAAATTAACAAAACATAGTATGGAGAAAAGATTTTCTCCTCTTCTCCCAACTAGTTTATCGCAGAGAAAAGGCCATATTATTTTCTATACATACACATATGTGTGCTAAACTTTGAAAATTTTATTTGAAAAGATTAGGTAGTAAATGTGAACTGTTGCATTAAAAGAGTAGATTTAAGGACAAATTTTAACTTTTTAAAATATACTACTGCTTGTCCATAGCTGTTCTGAATTCTAATCCAACATAGCAAAAGGAGGAATTAAATTGAGGAAACTTTATATCTGTTTCTTAAATCAGAAAACCTGATTAGCAAATATTACTAAAATGCATACATTTAAACATTTTTTTCTAATTATGTAAAAATACAGTTTATTTATCTTTTAAAGGGATTTTGGAAGGATTAACTGTCACTAAATTTTCAGAAGATATTTCCAGGGACTATTATTTGAAAATAGCAATGCTTTTTGAATTGTTAAATCGATCAATTTGCTAGAAAGCAAATGGTTTCAGTTTATGAATCAGTTACAAAACATGCAGAACAAATAGGAAATAAATTAGGTGCTATTAGGAAGGATTTTAACAATGCAGTATTTTCTGAGCTGCGTACTGAGAACCTTCTGTGAAGAATTGCCCTGGGGGTGGACAGGGGCCTTGGCATCTATCTGCCTTTTCTCTCCTTGCAGTTGGTCTATGGCTTACACTGGGAGAAACCCAGGCGCTGATCCTCAGCTAGTCCTGTTGAGGCAGCAACTGGCAGCTTCTGGAACTGCTATTGTTTTGAAACAAGAGTGGCACATCTGAGAAGAGAATCAGCCCTGCTTCTTTCTGTATCTTCTGTACTGGTCCTCTACTGTTAGACGATTTAGGGTGAATGTTGATTCCATCTTCAGCTACTGTCAGGTGATTAATTCCCACTCTGGAGGCTGTCAGCCCCCCGGAGACGCTGGTGCCTGCTTTTGGAGAACAGTGCCGGCTTTTGGTCTCTCTAGTGCCTTCTGCCACTTTGGGCTCAGAGTCCAAAGTGCACCCCTCCCCCCACCTCTGTCACAGCCGTCTGGATTCGGTTCTTGGTGGTTGGCTTTAAGCACAGTTCCTTGACAGAGAACTTGGGCCTAAATGGACTAAGGAAACCAAGTCCCAGGACCTTGGCCTGCCGACAGTGAAGGCTTTGGTCCTCTACTTCTTGTGAGCTTTACCAACTTTGCTTTTGCCCATTGCGGGATCTGCTCTCTTCCACTCTCTCCCGAGAGCTGGGGAGGGGAGGGTTGGGGAGAGGTGGGCCAAGGGGGAAGAGTTAGGGGATGGAGAGGGCTTGGTGGGAGGGAGAACCGGAGTCAGCTGCATCTGCACTTGGCCCCTAGTCCAGGCCGGTGCTACAAACGAGGCTGGGTTTGCAGAAATGGGTGAGAAGAGAGACCCCAGTTTTGCACTCCAGTTTTGCTGCTGCTGGAGATTGCTTGGGGTCTGTTTTATTGATGATTTCTACTCTTCCTGTTTTGACAGAACAGGGAACATACACATACTTAAAAAAAAAAAAACAACCCTTTTCCACAGCACATACTTTTTGCTATTTTTCTGCACCCCTAGCCCCCAAGACCAACGAAATGTCAGCAACTATCCAGACTTGCTTTAAGTTTCAGCCTCTGGCCGGAGGTCTCAGCCTGCAGCCGGGACCACCTTTCACCCCTCGGGAGCCTCCAGATCACACAGCCCCATTCCAGTAATCGGTCCCCTCCTCCCTGGGCGCTACTTTTGGCATTTACCCACCCACCGCAACAGAAGTCAAATAGCAACCACTATTAAGAGTGCTACAACAGCGACAAGTCCGTAAAAGTCTGGGTCCCACCCAAGTCCTCTAGTTTGGTTTCAGTAAGATTTTATAAGGACCCACTCCCTTTTCATCAGAGCTTTACACTTCCACATCTGTTACACATTCCCAAAAGGAAGGAAGGCAGACTATGGGGGAGGACCATAGAGGAGAAAAGAACAGCTAACAGGATACACTGGGATTATATATTTATTTTATATAAAGAAATGATACATAAGAAATTGTAGAGATTCTTTCGAATTAGAGTTCTGAGGCTATAGAAAACCTATTTTTAACACCCCTTCTCTCATAACGGCCTTGATTGCGTAAATTGCTTCTAATTGGATGGCGCACGTACTGGAGACAAGGACGCCTGACAAGCAGCATTCATTCTCTCGCAGATTTAGATGATGTCTCCGGATGAATATCTTTTCCAGTCAGGGAAAACTAGAAAACTCTTAAACTGCCCTCAGTCGTAACCCCCTCCCCCCCACGGGGTTTGTGCAATAGGAGAGATCACCTATTGCAGTGCATTACACTGACATGCAAATAGATATCATTTTACAGAATGGCACGCATAATCCCGTGCCCACGGTTTCCTCCCAGGTCTGATGTGGCACAAAGAGTAAACATACATTATTTTAAAAGATTCATTTAGCGTCTCTTCTTTCCCAGATCTGGCGTCTGTTAAGTTTTCAGTAAATCTCTTTAAAACATACACGGAAGCCACTCCTTCCTTCTTACTTCTTCTTGCCCAATGCTTGGGTAGCCCTGAACATCCCTGTACAGCGTGCCAGCCCCGACAGCAGCTAGTAAGGGTCTTTATCACTTCAGTACTCGGAGAGTCAATGACTGGCGATACCGGGAAAGGAGGTCTTGGGCTACAGAGACGGAAGGAAACCCAATTTAAAGGTTCTGAGGGCTAGGGTCCCAGGTGAGGGCTGATTTTTCCCCAAATCTTCTCTGGACTTGTGGGGAGCACACCTTAAACAAGAACAGGCATTTAAAGATAGTGAAAGTTGAAGTATTTTGGTAAACTGAACAAATTTGACATGGACACGCCATTCTCATTATCTTACCAAACCGGAAGTTTCACTTTTTCATTACCCGAAATAGACAAATAAAGTTACTATTTGAGACCAGAGACAACATGTCAAAAGGAAGTGTTCTCTTTTGTGTCAACTTCAGAGTACCAGATTGTCTTTGCCACTTTTTCCTTTAAGAAAAAACAAAAACCCTGAATGGAATGGGAAACCTCTTCAGGGCACCTTGAACTGCCTTACAGGAAAGCCCTGGGCAAAGATGGAACACCCCAAGGTAAGGGTCCTGGGAGGGTCCTTTGAAGGTGAGACCAGAATGGTGACTAGTCTAGGGGAGTAGGTCGTTCCGCAGCTTCGGTACCACCAGCGGGTCTCCTGCACCTCTCCCGCGGAGACCATGCACGACTTTTCTTTTTATGCATCAAAATGAGAACACCTCGATTTTTGATTAACCTAATATTTTCACTGCTATATCTCTTCGCATTTTACACTGGTCCTCAGAATGACTTTATTAGCACCATTAAAAGGGATCTGGGCAATACGACATTCTCAACGGTGGCATTCCAAACTGGTTCTTGCAATAGGCTTGTGTCTCATCCCTGGCCTTGGCTGGGTCGCTAAATAGTAACGAAACTCCAAACTCTTTGGCTTTCTTTGAAAGATCCTCTCTTATGCAGTTGGAGCTCTGCTGGTCCCTTCACTCCCTGGAGGAATAACGCGGAGGAAAACAGCACGGATTGGGATAGGGGGCACTGGCAACTTTGAAGGGTCAGTAAAATCCCTTCCTATTTAGGGGGTGCCTTTCCGAGGCAATTTAATAACTGAGACAACATCAAAGCTTCTTCTTTGAGAAAGGTAACCCTGGTGATTCAAGCTCGATCTTTTGGCTAGCGAAGAATAATTGCCTGGAAACGAAATTGGCATTCAAATAAGGTCAGGTAAAGCCCAGCGCCCCTGGCCACATTTTGGATCCCAGAAGGGCACTTCCCGTCTCCACCCCTTTTAGAAAGTGAAAGGAAAAGGAGGAGAGAGGGCAGAAAGGGGGAGTGGGAGAGTGCAAGAGAGAAAGAAAGGGAGAAGAGGGGGATATTTAGCAAGTTAAGAGGTTAAATATTTGAACAGATTTGTAAATATATAGACAGCCCTTGTTATTTGGAATGTGTAATAATGCCTTTTGTGGTGCCGTCTGGCTGGGAGGCTGCGGAGAGGACGGCTTCCTAGCACCTTCCTCCTTGGGAAATGAACTGGAAAGCTCCTGAGCTCGCAAAACAAAAAATAGGGGTTATCCTCCTTTGGGAATGGGGGAATCTCCTTCTATCCTCTCTCAAAAAATAAGAAGGAAGGGGGAAAGGGAATCAAAGAAAAAGCAGAATAAATGAAAAAAAAAAAAGGCATGATTTTTCAGGGGCATCCCAGAAAAGCCATCTTCAGGGTGAAGTAATTTCAAAGTATTGTGTAAACTGATAGCTAATAAACTCTGGCTCTCAGGTAGCTATTGTGCATTTATTGTTTCTTTACCCAGCTCTCTTGACTGACAAACGTGTATATGGGTGCGAGTGTATGTGTGTAATTAGAAAACCTGGGTTCACTAACGGTGCTTCCGTGGCAGAGCAGGGTGGGTTTCTTTACGTTTTCCTCGTTAGTGTTTTCTGGAAAACTGTACTGAGCTCTGTGGATGGCATCTGCTGGTGCCCGTGGGCGGAGGACACAGGCTGAGGGTGTGTCCCACTCCCTGTCGCGATTGCGTGTGTACGTGTGTATGCACGCATTCTCTGTCGTGTGCCTCAAATGGAGCCATTTTTTTTCCGGTGTCGCCTTCCTGCGTACATTAGTATTATGCAAATAGAATCATTCCGCTTGAGTATTTTTAGAAGGGGAGGGGTTGAAGCATTTACATTCTTTCATATTTTCTCGACAGTCTTTCCACTGCCTGTGAATTCACTTGGATGCTTTTTCTGAGGTCCTTGTGTGTTTGTGTGTGTACGTGTGTGCGTGTGTGTGTGGTATGTAATGGTGCGGGTCAATGAGTGTGTGCCGCGGGGTGTGGGAGTGTGTACGGCCCCGAGCACCCTGTGAGTGATCCGTGTTCTCTCTGGGTGTCCGTTCTGCCTCCCCCCTCCACCCATGTTTTGTGTTAGCAGGGTGATTATGTGCGTATTTACATATGTGTGCCTATTCCCCCTGCCTACATGTATTGTCTTTATAATCCACACATTTCATATATATTCTCTTATCTTTGGCAAAGTGCCTTTTTTATTCCTCGAAGAATATTTATTGATGTGATAATCTGAAATGAAAAGTGGTCTCCCATGAAGGAGATGGAAGAGAAAGGAGTGTTCATCTTTCTTAATAGACGGGGCAGAGCCAGTTGACTGGATCACAGGGTTCCTCTGCACTTTCTGCGTGTGGTGTCTGTGTGGGGGGTGGGGACAGGGACGGGGGTGGGGTGAGGCGGGAATGGGAAGTCTTTAACGAGAACAAAGATGGGACATTGCACCCCCTCGCGGCCAGGCTTCATATAGCGCAGTCCTGACACTGGCTTTCTTCAGCCAAAAGATTTCTGTAATTTTTTCCGTTAAGCCATTCAGGAACCGCCCCTGAGACCCAGCCCCCAGACGTCAGCCTATCACTAGGCGTCATGCAAATCACCTCTTCCGTTCTCCAAACCCGCGTCCACTGAGCTAGGCGTTTGCCGCCGCACCCCCGCCTCTTTCCTTTCCTCCCCAACCCCTCCCTCCTCCGCCCCCGCCCGAGCAGCTGCGGGGGAAGAGGGCAGTGCTGGGTGCCTCATACATATGCAGATAATCTTCCACTTCCCTCTGTCGTTTCCAGCCCCCCCCCAACCCCCCCTCGCCCCGTCCCCTTCTTCTCGGTCCCCTCACCCCCACCTCCGTCCTGCTCCTTCTCCCGTTTCCCCGTTGAGTCCGCGAGCCTAGACGTGCAGTTCTGCGAGCTCTGGTCCTGGGCAGCTGTTTCCCCGAAGGAGGCCTACGCGCGCGCTTGGAACCTGCTAGGGAAAGGGAGGAAGGAACTATCCTTGAAATCCTCTCGAAGGTCAAATTTGAGGCTTGCTGAGCAGAGGAGAATGGCATCTAAAATGCCTCTGCAGGTTCTGAAGGGAGGTTCTGCACGCAGACTGATTTTGAAATGCCTCTCTTCCCCTAAACACCAGATTAATTTCTCTGAAACACACAATGTACTGGTCACGTCAAAAGGCAGGATGATGATAGATGATTTCGTAAGCCCAGAGCTACAGTGTGTATTTGTCTTGTACATCAAGGCTACACAGCTCCTTAAACCGAAAAAATTGAAGATGAGATCAAACAGCATTAGATCTACTTAGTAGCGTCAGGGAGAGTGAGAAGTGGGGGTATGGGGGGAGGGGCGAGCGGTGGCGCCAGCACGGTAAGGTGTGCGGTTAAATGTCAGAGCCTTGAACGGGACAGGTGAACCGGCAGAATACAAACGAAAACCAAATGAAAAGAAAAATCAAATTCTAGAAGAAAATAACAGATTTGGGAATAGTAGGTTACTATTGTTATTTACATCCGGACTCTGGCTTCCTGGCTTTTACAGTTACAGGTAAAGGGTATTCAAGCTTTGAATACTGCTCTGAACTGACCTTGAGGCACATTGAGGGGGAAAATGTCACTGGAGAAAATCGTGGTATGTATAGTGCTTTGAGATCTTCTAGTGAAAGAGAAGGAAAATTGTGATCTTGTTTCATATGTCTTCTTCGACAAAAGAATATTTAAGGGACTTCCTACTGAAATTGAGTCAGTTCCTCCTCAAATCTTCCATCGTAGAGAAGTGAGTAGAGATCACAAGGTTTGAAACAATATTTTGTCAGCATTTATTAGTCAACATATTTTTATTGGAGTGCTTATTGCATGCCAGGTACACATAGTATCATCATCCATGCAAAGCACATCACATTCTGGTCGATTCTCAGGTGTATTGGAAATGAGAGAGAGGAGCAGACATTCTGCAGTTTCTGCCCTGCTGTTTGTTCCTTGTGTCTTGCAGGAAGAAGCGACATAGCAGATAAATGTGGTATAGGATAACATGGAAGCAACCTAAATACCTGTCAGGAATACAATGAATTAAGTATTGGCATATTGGAACAGTGAAATCTCGACAGTACTTAAAAATAAATGGTCTGTCTTGAAAGCAATTTTGGATGAAAAGAGCAAGCAGCAAAATTACATGTGATATTAATGCAATGTTAACATCTATTAATGCGATTTAAAAAAATCGCCCAATACAAAAGTTTTTGTTATATAATTTGTAGTAAAATAAAAAAGCCTGTCAGAGAAGCATAGATGGCAAATTCAGGATAGAGGTTACTACTGGGGAGAGAGAGAAAGCCTTTAAGCACAAGGATTTTAATTCTATGTTCATTTCCTTTAAAAGAATAAGAATTAGAAAGATGAGGGAACCAAGAGAAGACTTTATGGGAGAGGTTATATTGAAGCTATGTTCTCGAAGAGACAGGCAAGAGTTAAATAGAAATGTACACAAGACAAATTTCTCTTTCTGAACACGGAAGAGAAATATGAGGCTTTTATACTTTTGATCTAATTTTAAATTAACATACAAGAAAATCTGCTTTTGAGTTGGTACATAATTCTGTGGGTTTATAACTGCAAAGAGTCATGTCACTATCATAAGCAGGTACCAACAGACTTTTCACTTTCCTTTCCTAATACTTTGTGCGATCCTCTATAGTCACCCTTTGCCTTTTGTAGTCAACTGCCCCATACACTTAAATACTAGAAATCATTGATCTGTTTGCCATCCCTATAGTTTTATCTTTTCTAGAATTCACGTAAATGGAATCATGTAGTATATAGCTTTTTTTATCCTACTTCTTTCATGTAGCATAATGAATTTTATCTTCATCTGTATTATTTCTGTGTATCAATAGATTGTTTCTCTTGTCTGTTGAGTAATATTTCATTGTATGGATATAACACAAATTGTTTATCAGTTGAAGGTCATATAAGTTGTTTCTGGTGTATCATTTCTTGATTTTAGGGACTGAAATCATTGTTGTCCAGGGTGTTGTCATTTATAACATAGATCATCTGAGAATGGTTATTGTACTATATTGATAAATATGCCCAGTTATTTCCCCCCAGAGGCTATATCTGTAATCTGACATTAAATATGATGTAGCGAATATTCAGCGAGGTAAAACCTACCCAGTCAAATGTATAGAATAAACACATGTTCAAAGTCATTTGGAAATCACCTTTTGGCAGGAGAGTTGATGATCAGCTTGTGTGAACTACATGGGCATTGGCCAATGACCTAGATTTCTAATTGTTTGAGCATTCCTTTATTTCTTAGCTTGCAACTGTGACTTGTTACCCAAAATTTCCCAAATCCTTATGGAAAGATTGACCTTCGCGCTCCAAGATCCAGTTCGAGCTTTACTGGCAAACGCAGGTGCACATATTTGATAACACGATGACAACTTTACATCACTCTCTAAGGTTCTTAACATGTGAGGACCCAGAATAATTCTAGATCTTGGTCTATGTAGTCAATCTTCAAAGGTCAGTCCTGTGACTTAGTATGTTCCCATTAAGGAAAGACCACCATGTTGTGTGCTACAAATAAACTGGTCTTACTATAAGTATTGTAACTGTAGTTTCTAGTGAAAATGAAGCTACTGATGATGAAAAAAAAGAAAGGAAACACTTTTCAAAAGACTGCCAATTCCATGATCGCAGATTATGCCAGTAAAGCTTTTTGTCTTTCAGACACTGTCTTTTAGAATGAGATTCTGTTCAAGAGTGTTACTGTAGTATAATATAAATCAGTGGCTCTGGCTTTTAAAACTTTGGTTCTCTCTCCTGTAAAGCAGCATAAGTGAGTGCCTTATCATAACGTTCCAATAATGACATCTCAAGGCCTGTGTGCTGCATTCACAAGCAAGGAAAGTCCCAGAGCAGGTTGACTCAGCACTACCTGACCAGGCTGCTTAATGCACCAATGAATACCATTGCCCCCAGGAATTAAATATAGAGGTGCCTGGAGCTTGTGTAAAGTTCTCAGTGCCATTTGAAAAAGGTACTTGGAGAAAAGATAGGCTGATTTTTAATTTTAATGTTTTACTCATCGGTTTAAGCACATTTATGGTTTGCTTTGCAAAATGTCAACAGACATCCCAAGTGGATAACATTTAAAAAAGATTGAATTTTCTGTATTTACTCTTATATCATCTCAAGGATGTGGTCATCAATGCCTACAGGTTCATCGGTTAAGACATCCCATTTAAATGATTATTAAAAATATTCAACAATATTTTTGGTCACTTTCCATATTGTCCCAAACTCTCATTGATTAGAATTATAGCAAGTTTGAGTGAAAGGTTTCATTCTAGTTCTGATGCATAATGGAGTTTCTATCTGCAAGACGAACAAAAACACTCAATGAATTACCTATTATGTAATGGTAATTGTGTTAATTTTGTACTATAAGTAGCACCATACATTTACTTATACTTAACAATTGACAAAGCATTGCACATAAATTATTTCATTTTATGTAAATTATTTTATAATTTTATAAATTGGTGTAACAATTATTGTACTTATTTAATAGTAAAGAATAGTGAGATTCAGAAATTTTGAAAATAGCTCAACTTTTGTACAGTTTGAAGGAATTTACATATCTTAATTCACTTGAACAAGATAGCTACTGTAGCAAGTGACTATTATTATTGTCACCTTCATTTTCAGATAGAGCCACAAAGGTATAGAAAGGTAACCTATTCAAAACTCCACAGTAAGTAAAGAGTGGAGTCAGATGAGAATCCATCCAGTCTGATACCAGATCTGAGTGCAACCCATCACATCTGTCTGTCTAGCCAGGGGTCAGCGACTTGCCCCAGGAAATTTGATCATGAATGTTGGATCCTAAATTAGAACATGGGTCTTCAGAGTGCTAGCAAAGTGCTTTACTATTTTGCATTGGTTATAACTTCTCTCATATGCTCTGCTTTATTCCACACCACATTTTACTACATGCTACAGTTCTCATTTCCCCCTTTAGTACAGGGAAAAGCAAATGATTCCTCTTATATGTGGATGTCCCCTACCATGTGTGGGAATCCTTCTAACATATGGAGTCAGTTAAAATGTATTGAAATGAATCAAATTTGTGGAACTCCTTGAACAGTTTAAGCCTCAGACTTCATAAGTGGAATTTTGGTGACAATATGAAAGTAGTTGACGATGAGATTAAACCAGGGGAATAAAGAAATGATTTCTATTATAGATAGGGCAAGATAACAACTTCTATGTATTCCTTACTATGTGCCAGATACTTTTCATGTATCAATCCATTTCATCCTTACAGTATTCTGCTATTATCTCCTTTTTGTGAACAGGAACACTGAGGTACAGAGGTTATAGAATCAACCCATGAATACATTTGTTTGTGTGTGCGTGTGTATGTTAAAGGAGGGAGAAAGAAATTAATACACATTGTTTAGCTTCCCTGCCCCCCCCCAACAATTCCCAGAGTCTTCCTTGGTATATTTATTCAATTTTCATGAGATGATTCTGTGGGAGATGCCTTACCTTTTTCACTTTCCATCTCTAGTTCAGTGCTGCATGACACCACAATGATCTTTCTAAAATATGTATTTCATTATGCTCCTCCTTGATTTAAAATATTTGAGTTCCTAATTGTTTGCAGGTTATGTAGTGTGTTACAGCATAGACCTGTTTTTCATTATCACCATCATTTCAGCCTCTTTCATTTTATTTAAGTTCTCTCCTGGATAGACCACATGCTTTAATTTTTTTGTGATTTTATCCATATGGTTCTCTCTGTCTAGTGTGGTGTTCCTTCTTTTAACCTGGAAAATTATACTCATCCCACAGGATGGAATTAAAATGTATTTCTTGATGAATAATTTTATGATCCTTCATGTACAATTAATATATCATTCCATTAATAATGCTTTATCAACAACAGCTAACATCTACTGAATTTGTAGGTGCTATAATTCTATTAGTATTGATGAAGAAAATGAGATTCTGATGATTTGTGTAACTTGCCCCAAATCACTAGGTAGTAAATTTTTGTACAACTCTGTCTGATCCCAAAACCCATAAACATGCTTTACTTTGTTTTCTGCATTGATACCACATATTAGGTTTTGTATCTATATATCCTTTTCTCTTTACTATGAACTCCAGAAAGGTATTTATTTGCTTTACATTCTTACTGCCTAGCCCAGTGTCGGCAATCTAGGAGTTTCATGAAAACAGTTAAAGGACTGAATGACTATGATATGTTCCCTATTCCCTAAGCTACATTTCTCTCGCCGGTCTCTTTTATTCCATACGACAGTTCAAGATCATATTATTTCACCTTATTCCCCACATTAATGACTTCTAAAGTGAATATTCACAAAATTGACCATCTTGACTACTGTTGCCTATGAGAGTCTTTTTTATTTTTTTTAAAGATTTATTTTTTTATGCATACAAGCACTGGGGTACAGGCCAGAGGTGTGTGTGTGTGTGTGGGGGGGTGGTGGTGGTGAGAGGACTCACCACAGAGAGCAGGGAGCAGAACAGGCAGATCAACTGCAGTACACTGCTGAGGTAGCAGCGGGCACAGCAGGAGAGGTCCGCTGCGTCATATGGGTCCCCTCCCTGGCTGGCAGCAGGGATCAAACTTGTGCTGCAGTGGCTGCGATTTGCTTCATAGTTCATTGCTTAACCCACTGCGCCACCAGGGAGGCCCTATGAGAGTCTTTTTTAAACAGTTTTGTGTGGCCAGAAAATAATGGCATAGGTCTGAACCACTCTAAAATACTTGGTTTGCAGGTGCTATCATTTTGTTTTATATTTCTGAATTGAATCATGACTAGTTTGAATCTTACCATTTCGACAGGCAAACACTCCAACTTCACACCCTTGGGACACCCCTTCTTCTCTTCTAGGTTACCCAAGATTCTTCAAGTAACAGAGTCTCCAAAGAAATTCCCTGACTACATTGGACCCAGTGCCTCGTGTCCTTTGGGGTCATTGCCACAGTGCTTCCTGTCACCACTCTGTCCTGAGCTCTAGCTCAGGGTGCTCATTTGAAGGCAGGGATTTCCCCATGATTCAGATTTTGGTGCTCATCCTTTGGATTCATGCACCTTGTGAAGACCAGAAATATGCTGTACTAGATTGTGTTCCTTTATCTCAGAATCCATGGTCTCACATTCAACTCCTAAGGAGCCACTCAGGGTCTGCAGTGTTCCCTTCCCTGGCTCCAAACAAAAGGTTCATTCTTCTTTCTCTGACCTTAGAGCTGGTCTGTAATCAGATGACCCACAGCATAAAAAACCAAATGTGTGTTTACTTCCACAATCTGAAAACGGAAATGTTTTCTTTCCTCCATGAAGATTCCATCTCCTAAAGACAGATTGGGACACCTAATGGCATCTTCTTTTTATTTTATTTTTTTTAAAGATTTATTTATTTATGCATACAGGCCAGAGGTGTGGGGGGTGAGAGAATCCACCAGACAGAGTGGGGAACAGCACAGGCAGATCAACGGAAATACACCTCTGAGGGAGCAGCGGTTACAGCAGGAGAGGTCTGCTGCGCAGTATGGGTCCCCTCCCTGGCCGGCAGCAGGTATCAAACTCGTGCTGCAGTGACTGCAGTTTGCTTCATAGTGTGTTGCTTAACCCACTGTGCCACCAAGGAGGGCCCGGCATCTTCTTTTTAAAGGGGCAATAATGAAGCAAGCTCATGATCTTCAGCAGGTCATCCCTTTAATGAAGTAAGTTTTCAGTGGGGTCAGCAGGGTGCCAACTTTAAAAAGTAAAAATGCCAGAACTTTTTTTTTTTTAAAGATTTATTTATTCATGCACACAAGCACTGGGGTACAGGCCGGAGGTGTGAGGGTGGTGAGAGGATTCACCACAGAGAGTGGGGAGCAGAACAGGCAGATCAGCTGAAATACACTGCTGAGGGGAGCAGCGGGCACAGCAGGAGAGGTCTGCCGCACCATGTGGGTCCCCCCTGGGTCCCCCCCCCCGGCCGGCAGCAGGGATCGAACTCGTGCTGCAGTGGCTGCGGTTTGCTTCAGAGTGTGTTGCTTAACCCACTGCGCCACCAGGGAGGCCCAAAAAATGCCAGAACTTAATGGTATAGGTAAGTGAGAGCTGCCCGCTAAACCAGAGTCACTTGCTACAACATTACTACTATTATGCACCATGCTGCAAAAATTTTGTGAATTGTTCAGGTTTTTAGAGCCTATGGTCTAATCTTTCTGGTACTCCCAAAAGAGCATGAGAGTGAATTTAATTTTGGAAGGAGCCTAATATTATTTGGATTAGCTTTATTAATAAAATCAACATGAAGACCTGCTTTTGGTAAAAAAGGACATGAAACTACAAAATATAAACACTGCTTTGGAGCCTTACCAAAAGCAAAAGGGAATTTTCAAGCATAGTGTCAGGTATGAAGTATCAGGAAAATGAGTTTATAACTTTCTAATACACCTGCACTGAGAATGTACACGTTTGAATACAAATATTCTGGTACATTTGTGACCAGTCAGTCTCATTACTGCTTATGAAGCATAATTTGTTTATTATGTCCACTGTTCTTGCTGAAAATATCTAACAGCAGACTGGTGCTTCTCTTAATTCAGTGTGATCCTATGAGGTCGTTAAAATATGTATTCTGATTCAAGAATTCTAGTGTGGGAGCTGAGATTCAACACTTCAACTCCCAGGTGATAGTCCCAGGATCCTGCTGGTGGTGCTCTGTCCTGGACTCTACAAAGCCCAGAAAACAAGTTAAATCTGTGTGTGTTCATGAATGTTGCTATGCACATTAAGCTACATATGGGTTGGTTTGTCCTTAAGCAAAATGTTTGTGTTTCTGTACATATGAACTTTGACTTTGAACAGAAACATTTGCTTTGTATTTTATCAATGAAGAAGCAGCATCCTATGTCATGTTCCTTAGATGTGGATCTTTTCTTTATTCAGAACATAAGAGAAATTTCTGTGGGAAAAATGATAAAGTAATTTAGATGTTCAGCCTCACTAATTATTACATGGACGATACTGTCACATGAGAAAAAATCCGGCACATGTTGATATATTTAAGTCTGTTATTTCTGATTTGACAATTTTTGAAACTGCTGTAATAAAATTTTCATGCTAGCTAGCTAAAAACAAAATGTTATTTCGCAGCTAAAATGTAAACAGCTAAGATGTAATCGGAGGACTAAAATTCACACCTACAAAAACACAGCTGTGAAGCATAGCTTTGAAGTGTAATAAAGCCAAATATCTTTGCACGCTAATAATGGATATTACAAATGAAGATGAGAATGACTTTGTTAGAATTTTTTAGTACTTGAATATCTTCTTCATAATGTTACTTCTTTGAGAAATTCTCAAGTTATATATCACATATATATCTATTGAATGTATACTATGGTATGGCTTGCTAGGAACTGGTGATGCAGAGGTGAATCTAACACTAAGTCATTCTTTCAAGTGGTTACTTTTTACTTTATGATGTCTGTGTCCAGTAATTTTTTGAGTTAATTTTTTTCAGATTATAAAGCTACTTCATGCAAATTGGAAACATTAGAGAATACTGAAAAAAGTTTATATTATACATATTTTATATATACATTATTAAAAATCCTAACACTTAACTATTTTATGTTGCATTTAAAATTTTTATTGACCAAATTCCAAGTATTATTATTTCTGGCATCTTTGTGCCCATGCCTCCCCCCTCCTTTTTAAACAGTGACAATAGCTCTTGTTGGATGGTGTGAAAGGTATTATATCTATGTTGGCCTGTGACAAAATTTGGAGACCCACAATAACTGCATAGGTGGTGTAAATATATATGTGTATGTGTCTTTAGGATGAAGACTGGGGGTTTCTTCTGGCATCAACTTTTACCTAATCTTTGAAGGTCCTTTTACTTTGGAGTAAGGAACTGGAAAAGTAGCTGAAATTCTATCTAATTCTATGATCAGAGACCTTTTGGGAGATAAGTGATAGGGTTTATATTCCTAGTGTTATTAATATGCACATTGTGTTTTGCTCCCTCAATGTTGTAATAAATGTTTTGAATTGTGATCATTTTGGATAGAAGTATATAAACTTCTATGAATCCTGGAATTTTGAATTTTATGACCATTTTCTTTATTCATGTTTAGCATGCAAATATATTTGTTCTTGTAGGTATCTTTGCATCAGTGTAAAACTGTCGTCTCTTTAAAAATGTACAATCTAGGTTAAAAATCTAGAATGAAATTTGTAAAACTATTGCCTGCAGGCTTAAGCTGGCCACTGACTATTTTTATAAATAAGTTTTATTGTTTAGAATAAACATTCTTAATCATTTATGTTATGTCTGTGGGTGCTTTCAAGCTACAGTCATCAAGTTGAGTAGTTGTGACAGACTGTACTTAAATCTGAAGTGTTATGGAAAAATATTGTAATAGAAAAAATTGTTGACTCATGATCTAGATTAATAATCTGGGTCAATTTGTTTGCTTTTCTTCAGATACTTAGAGTGAGTATAAATAAGGATGCTACAGTTATAACAGGTGTTATGGGTTGTGCACACCTAGTTTTTGTTTTATTGCTTAGGGTTATTTCTAAATTGGACTTACTAAGGTTTATTTCCAGAGGTCAGCTTGATCTGTATCAGGTAATGCCACATCCATTGACATGAGAGAAACTTGTTTATCAGAGTGACTGTTTTGATCCTGGCAAAATTCACCTGGAAAAATACAGGCAGGAGCATATTCAGTTAATATGGGGATCCTCTGTCATAAATCAAGGCCAGGAAAGCCATGAACTTTTATTATCACAAGGTTAAAGGTACGATTTCACAAAGAATAGGGGTCAAAGTCATGTTAATAGTTGTTATACATTCCTCATGAAAATTAGACAGGGCCTCACTCAGGGAGACCTGACCATGTGTTCTTTGATTGAAAATGAACCTTTGCTGTGACAAGGGTCATAAACCTTCAGGTATTTAGGAGGCAATAATGTTTCAGCATTACTGGTGAAGTATGTTCTAACTAAGCTTGAACTAGCCACCCTTTCCATGTACCACTGACAAAGTGGAAGCTTCGGCAGAAACAAGGCCTCTTTGAAATCCCGTTGAAGTCTGAAATGAAAGCGTTTGCAAAGTAGAAATGAGAGGAGGTCCTTGAATCATGCGTCCTGAGGGGAGGATTGGCATGTCCTCTGCCTACAGGGCCTAAAAAGAAGGCAGCTAAAGGGGATACAGTGATTACTGGGAGAAAGGAGCTAGAAAGGAAGAGTGTGATAGGGAATGCCCTGAAAAGCCTAGGTGACTAGAGAGGTCTTGAAGCTCTCACGTAACACAAGGGGTCTAATTAAGTGTATAAGTATTAACTTTAATGATCTTTAAGTTTTGGTTCTGTGCTTAAGGAACACCCCTTGAGCCTTTGGTAGAACTTTAAAACACCTATCAGAATGTAGTTTGTATTATTTTGCTAAAAGGTTCTTTCTAGAATGAATATCAGTCTGAAGATGAATGAGTACAAGTCTGCCATTTGTAGATTTTGAGCACCATCAAAAGTTATTCAACATAAGCATCAGGTGAAACTTTTTTCTGATTTCTTCCTTGGGTAGAAGTTAGCTATACCCTCTGCCAAACACAGTAAAGACTCCTGCTCTCTGCTTTAGAGGTCTTAAAAATGGTTAATTTGAGGGCCTCCCTGTTGGTACGTGGGTTAAAGCCTTGGCACTATGAAGTTATCGCCAGTCACTGAGGCATTAAGTTGGATCCCCGGCCAGGGAGCTGACCCAGATGGCATAGCAGACCTCTCCTGTCTCACCTGCTGCCCCCCCTCAGCAGTGTACTTCAGTCAGTCTGCCTGTTCTGTTCCCCACTCTGTCTCTGGTGAATCATCCCCCCACCACCCCACCTCTTGCAGGCATTCAAGATGAATGGAACCGAGTGAAATTTTCTTTTTGCATAAATAAAAGATTCAAAAGATTATTGAAAGTACTTTTTAAAAGAAACCAATGCATCTTGTATGAGCCATAAATAAAAAAAAACTTTTTTCTTCTTCTGTTGTTGTCATGACATTAATTACTCTGTTGTTATTGAGAAGAAGACTGTGTCAAATCTTTTTTATTCAGAAAATATTTAAACAATAACTTTCTGAGGTTCAAGTCATTTGAATGAAAGACTAACTCATTCCGGTGCCTGACTTTCATTTTTCTTTTGATTCTCTCCACCTGCTGGGCCAATGCCATGGAGATGGCAGCATAATGTAGGTACTGGTAGGATTTGCACTAAGAGGACTTACACTGAAATGTTTGTGAACAGTGCCCCAGATAAAAAGCCACTTATACATTTTCATGTTTAGGTAGGGACTGACCCTCAAATAACTGGTCAATGAAAACATTCAACAATCTAAATGTCCATCCACAGATAACTGAATAAAGCCACTGTGGAATATATATATATTAATGGGATACCACGCAGCTATTAACTAAGAAAAAATAGTGCCTTTGGGGACAATATGGATAGAATTTGAGGTGATTTTTGCTAAGTGGAATAAGTCAGAAAGTAAAAAAAAATTACCAGATGGATTTCACTCATTTATGGAAATAAACAGCTGAAGAAAATTGGTGAAATATAACTAAAATGACTTTTAGACTTTAGAAACCATGGTGATTATTAATGGGGTGAAAAGGAGGAGGGAGGAGGGTTTAAGGGTCGGGTAATGTGATAGTGTAGAGGTACTGGAGCTTTGGGGGAGTGCACTGTTGAGGTATGAAATTTTACTCCCCAAATCATACAGTTTTGTAAATGAGTAGCAAATCAATAAAATTGGTTAAAAATAAAAATTACTTGAGGGGCCTCCCGGGTAGCGCAGTGGGTTAAGCAATGGCCTATGAAGCAAACCGAAGCCACTGCAGCATGAGTTTGATCCCTGCTGCTGGAGGAGTCCCACATGACGCAGCAGACCTCTCCTGCCTCACCCACTGCTCCCCTCAGCAGTGTATTTCGGTGGATCTGCCTGTTCTGCTCCCTACTCTGTCTGGTGAATGCTCTCACCTCCCTAGACTCTGGCCTGTACCCCAGTTCTTATATGCATAAATAAATCTTTAAAAAAAATTACTTGAAATCTAAAAAATAATTGACCTAATGAAAAATATTCAAATATAATAGGATAAGCTATTAAAATAATAGACTGAATTACATGAAATAAAAAAATTTTGATATTTTAACTAAGGAAAGGACAACTTTGTATTTTTCAAGCTAATATGTAACTGATATTTTCAACTTCTTTTTTTCTATTTTATTTATCATGTTTTCCAAAAGTAGAAAGGAATTATTTTTTTCACTTCTGGAAGAAGAATCGAACAAAGTATCTGAAGAACTTAGGTGTCCTTACTGAAACTTCTTCTTTTGCTTTTTATAGATCCACTAAGTGCCCTAGCAGAAGGAGGGACAGAAGTTGATATTTTGAGTTGAGTTTACGAAGGATTTTGCTGGTTTGAGAAAAGGCTTCCTCACAATGGAGAGAATGCATGTGGTGGCATGTCGTGAGGGAAAGCAAACTTGGGACACTCGGCACAGAGAGCAGGTGATGGGTTGTGGTGATGGGAGGCAGATTCTGGAGTCCCTGAGGAACATGGGGAAATTGCTTTTAGGTGAATGACATGGGCCTGGGAAACATAAAACAGCCACAAGACGTGGTCTTTCTTCAACTTTTCTGAACTATATTCTTACTTGACCCTAAGAAGGACTCCTGAAACAGGACTTAATATGTATTTGCTCTAACTTCAGCTTTTATCAACAGAGTCAAATTAATTGAATCTGATTCAGGTACAAAATTCTCTTCAAATATCTTATGTTTCTGAACTGAGTTATCAGTTTTTACTATTAATTCTTACTGTTAGGCCATTAAGATTTCCAAGTGTCACAGTGGATACATTCTGACCATTCAAACCTCTTTGGGATGCTTGGTGTGTCATTCTTCATGCAAAGTTGAACTTCTGTAATTGAGCAGGCATTCACTGTGACTCAATAATTCAAGATAAATATAATAAGGAGTTGAGATTTATTAGAGTGTCCTCTTGGTGGAATTCTGGGGCTACTGGGCTTTGATGTGAGTGCCTGGATTTTCTCTGACTTTTCTGAGCTATAGTTGCTACTGTGTGGCTAACATGTGTGACTATTTTCTTTTTTTCAAAGATTTTTATTTATTTTTACATAGAAGATCTGAGGTACAGGTCAGAGGTGTGGGAGGTGAGAGGATTCACCAGAGAAAGCAAGGAGCAGAGTAAGCATATCTACAGAAATACACTGCTAAGGGGAATAGTGGGTGAGACCAGAGAAGTCTGCTGTGTCATGTGGGTCAGGATCAAACTTGTATATTGGTTGTGGATGCCTCAAAGTACTGAGACTCAACCCCTTGTGCCACCAGGGAGGTCCTGTGAGCTATTCTCTTAGGCCCCAAATGGAATAACTAGGTAGAATAGTTTTTTCATATCTTCACGGTGTGAGATGTCTGTAATGGCCAACATACTGACATGTTCTGTGACTTTTAATGTTTCTGTTTGTTTGTTTTTTTACATCAATGGACAGAATATTTATTTGGAGAGTTCTAGGCCTAAGAGCGAAGCAATATGATAGTTATACTATCCTTGATTGATTCATTTCCTATGTTAAACACATTTTTCCGGGCCTCCCCTGGTGGCGCAGTGGGTTAAGCAACGCACTAAGAAGCAAATTGCAGCCACTGCAGCACAAGTTCGATCCCTGCTGCCGGCCAGGGGGGGGGACCCACATGGTGCGGCAGACCTCTCCTGCTGTGCCCGCTGCTCCCCTCAGCAGTGTACTTCTGTTGATCTGCCTGTTCTGCTCCCTGCTCTCTGTGGTGAATCCTCTCACCCCCCCACACCTCTGGTCTGTGCCCCAGTGCTTGTATGCATAAATAAATAAATCTTTAAAAAAAAAACAAACACATTTTTCCCCTGTTTTTAATGAAAATGTGAATAATTTTTGCATATTTCTTTATTCTTATTTTGAAGAAAGTCAACTGATATCAAAGATATTCAAGGTAGGCTATCTATTAAAGAGGACAAGACACAGAACCAGGAATAGGGGAACATTTATCATGTTATGGTACTGTATAAAATTTCAGATACCTATATTAGAAACTTCAGGGTTTTTTTTCTCTTCATAAGAAAACTAAAAAAATGTACTGAAGCCAATTTGCAAGTATGGAACAAGAGTTCATAAATGATGGAGAATTGTTTTCCTGTTACCATATGGATTCTTTTATTAGACTTCAAAGAGAGTTTTTCTTGGATGGAAAGATGGTGACCACATTTGGTGTGAAATTTCTCTAGAGTATTTTTCAATAACTTGAAGGTACTTAGTTACATCTTTCAATATCTGCAAGATGAATATATTTACAGAATCTTATTCTTATACTTTCTTTGACATTCTTGATTATAAACTTTTAAAAATATTGATTTCATCATTTTCTTTTTAATTTTGAGCTCTTTTATGATATAATTGATACATAATATTATTTTAGCATAAGGTATACAATATATTATATATTGTAAAATGATTAACGCCTCCATCATGTCATATAATTGTCATTTCTTTTTTGCTGTGAGAACTTTTTTTTTAAGATTTATTTATGTATAAAAGAGCTGGGGTGTAAGCTAGAGGTGTGGGGGTGAGAAGATTCACCAGAGACAGAGTGGGGAGCAGAACAGGCAGATCTACTGAAATACAATCCTGAAGAGAGCAGCAGATGAGACAGAAGAGGTCTGCTTTGCCATGTGGGCCGGGGATCGAACTCACGCTGAAGTGGCTGTGGAAAGCTTCATAGTGCTGCGACTTAACCCTTTGCACCACCAGAGAGGACCTGCTGTGAGAACATTTAAGGTCAATTCTTATAGCAACTCTCAAATACATTATTCAGTACTGTGAGCTATAGTCACCATGCTGTACATTACATAGCTCAATCTCATTCATCTTATAATCAGAAGTTTGTACTCTTTGACTAACATCTATTTCTCTCACCTCCCAGCTCCTGGCAGTCTAGCTGTTTCCATGAGTTTTTCTCTTTTAGATTTCATATGGAAGTGACATACAGTATTTGTCTTTCTCTGTCTGATTTATTTCATTTATTATTCAATCATCGATATCCATCATTGTTAGGTGTTGAAAATGGCAGGATTTCCTTTGTTCTCATTGTTGATTAATATGTTAAGCTATTTTCTAACTTTTCTGTTTCATTTCTTCTTCATTTCATTTGCAAGCCTGTTGTTATCCTCAAAAGTTGTTAAGCAAGTGTATTTCAATCAGACAATATACCAACTTGTTCATTAAGACTTGTATCAGTATGCAAGTATTTTTTTTTAAAGATTTATTTATTTATGCATACAAGAATGGGGGTATAGACCAGAGGTGCAGGGGGTGAGAGTATTTACTAGAGACAGAGTGGGGAACAGAACAGGCAGATCTATTGAAATACACTGCTGAGGGGAGCAATGAGCGAGACAGGAGAGGTCTGCTGCTCCATGTGGGTCACCTCTCTGGCCCGGGATGGAACTGAGTGCTGCAGTGGGTACAGTTCTTCATAGTTTTATGCTTAACCCCTTGCACCACCAAGAAGGCACCAAATATGGAAGTTCTTTTCATATATATATATATTTTTGCCTTAATCTGATAAAAAATACCCAAATAATTAAATTTTATTCAATAGGGAAAATTTAGTTTAGCATCATATTAACAATGTTTCCATTCAGAAGTCTGAAAATTCCTTGACTCAAGTAAAATCCTTTTTAAAAAGTATATTGAATTATATATTTAACAGACATGCATTTCTTGCTGTAAACAGTGGAGTGTATTTCCAGGGAGCAAATTGGTAACTGATAGGCTTTGTTCTTCCTATAATACTGTGAGTACTTTGGAGAAAGAACAATGCTCTACTTATCTTCCTGTGTCCAGGCCTCCTGCAATGTTTAGCAGGCTTCAGGGACATGTTCACTGAGATGTCAAATAAGTGAGCTAATGATGATATAATAAGATAATAAATAGATATAATTATTATACATATAATATGTATATTATATATTATATATGATATTATATATTATACGATAAGATATATATGATAGATATAATTATTATACATATAATATGTATATTATATATGATATATGATAAGATATATATGATAATATGTATATTATATATGTATAATATATATAATATGTATATTATATATTATATATGATAAGAATTATATATAATATATAATAAAATAATTAGGTAAGTCATGCAAGAAAGCAAACATCTCAAGAAAATCTCATGAGTTTTATTTTTTTATGTAGACTATTATTGTGAAAATACCACATAAGAAATAATATAGATTTGAATATAATTACTAAGAGAAGTTTATTATAAATATATTGATCTTTGATAATTTACAGTTTGGAGAATAATCTAGAAGCAGACTAATATTTTTGAATGATAATTACTTAAAAATATTGATTCTAGCAGCTTGTCCTAGACTATCTGTTATTACTATACTATTAGTTTTCATGTATGTGAGTATATCATCTCTCCAACTAGATTTAAATTTGTTGAAAGTGCTTCTGCTTTTTAGTAGCTTTTATTCCCCTCACTTGATAAGAACTCAATAACTTTTATTGAATGTTAATATTGGGTTCATAGTTTAATGAGTGGTTTTGTGTATAACTTTTGCAGTTTTCCCCAAATTGGGACACTAATAGCCTTTCTAGGTTATTCATACAAAGTTTACATTTGTGCTTTAAGAATGGCTTTGTTATGTTAAAAATTAAAATAAAAATGAACATTTTAGCAGTTTTACAACTAAGTGTTTTAACATGTGCGTTTAAAGATTGAAGTACAGACTTCTGTCTTTTTTTAGTGGTATTGGAATCTTTATCTCTTGGGAATGATCTTTATCTCTTGGGAATGATGACTAAGTTCTCCAAACTCCTAGAAGGCTCTTCTAAAAATAGAATTTGTAATTTTTTTGGCTAAAGATTGGTTTTTATTTATTTATGAAAACAAGAAGTGGGGTGCAGGCCAGAGTACAGGGAATGAGAGGATTCATCAGAGACAGAGTGAGGAGCAAAACAGGCAGATTGACTGGAATACGTTGCTGAGGGGAGCAGCAGGCAAGAAGGAGAGGTCTGTTGCACCATGTGGATTAGCTCCTTGGCCAGGGATCGAACTGAGGCCGCAGTGGCTGGCAATAGCTTGATGGTAGTGAGACTTAACCCTCTGTGCCACCAGGGAGGCCCAAATTTGTAGTTTTTTTTTTTTTAACCTGGAAGATATTCAGCAAATGTCACCATCTTCCCCTATCTTGACTTTGTCTTGTTCTCTTGTGAATTTGACTGACTCTACAGATTTAAATAAAATACATCTGTCTTTTTAATCAGTATGTTCCCATAAATTTCAGACCTGTGTTTCCAATCACCTTTCAGAGATCTATAAATTTGTATCTTTACTTGCCTTTAAAACTCAACATGGTCCAAACCAAACTTAACTATTCAATCCATTTTTTCCCTTTCCAGAACTCTTTTTTTTTTTTGGCTAATGAAGTCAGCATTCTGTAGTTAACAGTCTAGTTTTATTCACTTTCTTTCTCTTATTCTCTACATTTAATGCTTTAAAGTTTTGAGAACCAATTTAGTATGTTAGTGTAAAGGGCCAACTGTCTCCTTTGCCCCTAAATAATGACCAGAGAATAGCAATTATTAGTGAGGTCAACATTTTCCAAATCTGGCCCTAGGTCTGCTCATAGTATCCAAGTTCAGAAATCTCTGCTTGGAGAAATATAAACAGACTTATTCGTTCCCAGATATAGACTCCTTCCTAGCAGCACACTCCAATTTGGGAACAATTTTTAAATTTATACAGTCATAGTCCAACTGACTAAACTACAATCTTCTTTGTCATACTCATATTCTTGGTCTGCCACCTGGGTAAATATTTGTATTAGACCTGGTTGTAATAAGGTTTCCCTTTTTCACACATTTATATATACTTATTTTACTTGCCTAGATTAAAAACAAAGGCCATTTATCAATAGACACATGAGAAAATGCTCAACATCCCTCTTAGTCAGGGAAATGCAAATCAAGACCACAATGAGGTACCATCTCACACCGGTAAGAATGGCAC
>JAGFMF010011381.1:2463608-2477974 GCA_019455555.1 Galemys pyrenaicus
GGGTGCACAAGGGCCTGAGGTGATGGTGCACGGGTGAAATGGTGGTGGGTACCCCCTGGGGACTACAAATGATGTCAAATATAACTAATAAAAAAAAAATAAAAAAAAAAATAAATAAATCTTCAAAAAAAAAAAACAAAGGCCATTTATTATGGATTGATCAGTCTTAGTTTTACTGTTGAGAAAACTTATGTTGCCAACCAGTCTATGGGATTTTGATTTTTCTTATATATTTATCTTGCACACATCTCCACATCTCATTATGGCCAGGTGCACTGAAACCATCCTGGCCATCATTATCATTCACCAGCACTATTGTGGTGACCTTTGTAATCAGGCTGCTTTGGGTTGAAACTCATAAAAATCACACCAAAAGTAGCTTAAATGGCAGGAACATATTTTTCCTACTGTATAAAAAAGATCTTAAGTAAGGGACTTTAGAAGTGTTTATTAGTTTAACAACATCAGGACTCTGGATTAGCGGTCTCTGACTCAATTGACTCTCCCCTCATAGTCACAGTATGACTGCAGCAGCTCCAGCCATCTGTTCCCACCCAAAGGCATTTAATGATAGGATGAGAGAAGGAGAATTTCTTCTTATGTGTGTTTTTTTATCAAGGGAGAAAAGCTTTCCCTGACAATTCTTGAAAAATTTCCCTTTACATCATGTTAGCCAGGACTGGGTCCTTTTCCTCTGCCTTAGTGCAAATACAGGGAAAGTGGTGAGTTGCTGCTATTTATAGTTTCTGTATTTGTTAATGTGAAAGAGGAAGACTGGAAAGCTCCCAGGTGGTTACTGGTATTTTAATTCATCTTGGGTTTCTGCCAAATGTGCTTCTTTGAATACATTTCTAGAGAAAATGTCATCACCCTGGTCTTAAACTTTCAGTGCCTTCTATTGAATACAGTACAGTCTTTTGTTGTCCCTTACTATACTTTCTCATGGCTATTTAATGAACCCAGAACAGACCCAGCTCACCCCTATGTTCCTACTGTTGCCCTTGACATTTCCTTCTGTGGACAGTCTTCTGCACAATACCAAATGCTGATTTAGACAGCAACCCTCAGACTCAAGGGCAGCCTCCTTCAGGTAGACTTCTCATTCCTGTTAGCTGTAGTTTTCTTTTCCACTCAACTTCCTTAGCACTTTCTATATATTTAGAACCTGACCACTCATGGACTTAACATTTGAGTCTTGATTGCTCAACAAGACCTCACTAAGCTTTGGTTCAAGGGCATTTTGAAGCTTGCTGTGGTGCAATCCAAGTCTTGTCTGCTGCAAAGTGGCATGTGCAGTAATGAATTTTCTCATGGGGAAATATATCATACACTGCCTCATATGCAAGACTCAGGAAGCTTCACAGTCCTTTCTTTGTCACAAAGAAAGTAAGTTTTGTGAATTCATTAAAAGCTGTCCACTATAGCTGTAAATTTAGAAAGAATGAAAAGATAGTTAACTTTTGGTTTGAGGACAAGAGTAGGAGTACAGGAAAGGAGTAATTCTGCCCCTCATGTGATTTACCAGACAGAGAGTAGCTGGGAAAATACTTGCACTGTCTTGAGATTATATACATGACTTCATGACTTTTTACCTTGTATCACAATTCTTTATGTACAAGACCCCTTGAAGACAGTCAGATTGCAAAAACCAGGGAGCAAATCATTACGATGATATAGCAGCCCAGAAGAATTGAGACAAACTTATAGTTCTGTCTGTTTCCCAAGACTATGTGACTTTGGGAATATAATCAGCTGTGGGAGCATTTTGTTTCACCATCTAAAAATGGTGAAATACCAACCTGTAGCACTATTAGATGTATCGATATCTGGAAAAGTGCCATATAAACTGCAATACTATATATGACTAAATAATTACCATTATTTATATTCCCATAGCATCTGTCATAAGAGCAGGTACTCAGATCACATTTATTTGATGAATGAATGAACAGATTTTTTTTGTGAATGAAGGAGTGAATAAAATTTTTAGTGAATGAAAGAATGAATGAATGAAAAGTTATCATGACAACCTAGTTATAAAAATAAAAATACTGTTCTTTCTGCAATAGTGTCTCTGAGGTTCTAAGGCAATTATTCACTATATTACTAGAATATGGAAATCAATAAAATCATTACTGAGAATTAAATATCAGGAGATTATATCAACTTGAATATGAAGCTGAATTTCTCCTTGGAATACATAGGCTATTCATAAACTGCTGTCCCTAAATTTTTATTGCTTACAGCATTAGTAGAAACCTTTACATTCATTACAGCCTTGTAAATCCACCGGGGTTCTCCATTATTCTATAGATCCATTCTAATCTATAATTCTCTCTAAAAATTGAATAAAATTTACTGCAAAATGATGGTGCTGTGTAATGTCTTCAAACATCACCTTTTCCTTATCTTTCTTGAGTGTTGAGGACCTAGTATTATTGATGGGGCAGTGCACTTGTGCTTCAGAATCACACGTCTTCAAAGTAAGGAGCCTGGTACTGCTATCCTGATTCAACAGGGGTTAGAGATCAAGGGAATGTGAATCCCTTGCTGTTGGACCGATCAAACTTACCATGTAACAATGCCACCAACTGGTCTGAGTGGGCCTCATGTGGCTTGTTTTCGGTGATCAACTATAGAAAAAGAATTATTTTTATCCCTCTAGAGAACATGTATTATTCCAGTTAAATAATTTGCAGGTATTTAAATCATTCACAAACTAGTGGAGTAGGGAGACAGTAGAAATGCATGGTAGAATATTTCTTAAATCCTACCACCACTCAGAACTGGCTTCATTGGACATCATTCCTGAGTCTCAAGAGAGCTAAAACTGCCATTCCCCCCTAATAAGTAATGCTTTTATATAAGTGAGGTCTTCAACTTTTGTCCTTGTTGAGGTATCTTTAACTTCTCATGTGCTGTGTCTTCTGCTCCTTGCCAAATACAGTGGCATAGTCAAAATACTGCTCAGCTATAAGAAAAAGTAGTGCCCCTTGCAAACCACATGGGTGCAACTGGAAGGGATTATGCTAAGCAAGATGAGTCAGAAGTTGAAAGACAAATACCACTTGGTATCACTTATACGTGCAATATAGGGAAACAAAATAAAGGATCAGATAAAACCAAAGTAATATCAAACCCTAGAAATCTGACTATAGAATTAAGGCTGCCCAATGGAGAGGTAGAAGAAGGGAAACATAGTAGGGAACGGCCAAATGGACTGCAGTGGTTCCTTGATTGTGACTGTGAAGTGGTAACGTAGCCCTACAGGGTATAATCTTATACCCCTAAATCTTATACAGTGCTGTAAACCATTACTACCTAAATAAAAACAAAACTAATAAACTCTGATAATATACATCCTGGTTTCTTGCGTTTAGAGTTTACATGTGTCCTGTGGCATCGTGTGTGTTTGGGACTGGCCACTAGGGGATATTTGAAGAAACAACTGATCTTTTGACATAGGCAGACATCGCTTCAGCTGGTCTGACACTGGGTGAGCTAGCATGTAAGACAGTGTGCAGGATTCTCAGGTTCCTGTAATCACAGGGGTGGTGTGGTGGGCTGAGTGATGGCCTTCAGGAGATCTAACATCTTACTCCCTCGGACATGCAAATGTTGCCTACTATGGCGAAAGGGGCTGTGTTGATGTGAATGAATTAAAGATCTTGAGATGAGGAGGTGATTCTAGATTATTGGGCTCTAAATTTAATCACAAGGTGGTTTTATTACAGCAAGGGTAGAAGTTCAGTGAGGTGGGCAAAGGGATGCCAGAGGCAGGGAGAGAAAAGGAAATGTGCCACAGGGCATGACGCAAGGAATGACAACCTCTAGAAGCTGGAAAAGGCAAGGAATGGATTGTTCCCAGAGCCTCCAGAAGGAACTAGCCCTTCCAGCACCTTGATGTTAGTCCTCTAAAACTCTGGAGCTTCTAACTTTCAGAACTGTAAGAGAATCAATTTGTCTTAAGCTTCTATGTGTGTGGTAGCTTGTCATAGCAATAATGGAAAATGAATCCAGGCAGCCTGGCAGAGCGATTTGAGCCTGGGTGATTGTCAGGGAAGGCTTTTCTCTTTCACAATCTGGGGTATTCCAGAAACTTGTAAAGGGAAGCTCTTTAATTCCCTCATGGGTTCCTCTGGGGCACCAGTCTCTCTTTTTAGAGACTGACTTCAGTAGAATCAGGTCTGGGTGTCCTGGGGCCACCTGTGAGACCCCATCCTTCATTCTGTCTTTCAGTATATTCCTTCACTTTTATTTTTTTAAAGATTTATTTATGCATACAAGAACTGGGGTACAGGCCAGAGTCATGGGAGGTGAGAGGATTCACCAGACAGAGCGGGGAGCAGAACAGGCAGACTGATTGAAACACACTGCTGAGGGCAGCAGCGGGCAAGGCAGGAGAAGTCTGCTGTGCCATGTGCGTCCCCTCCCTGGCTGGCGGCAGGGATCGAACTTGTGCTGCAGTGGTTGCAGATTGCTTCATAGTGCGTTGCTTAACCCACTGCGCCACCAGGGAGGCCCTATTCCTTCACTTTTAAAGGAAGTTATTTTCTTCATTTTATTTCTCTCTAGACCTTAAGTATCCGCAGAGCCTAAACCAGAATCAACTGCAGGGGTTGTCTTCTTTTCTCAAATTTGTGTAAGCTTTAATTTTCAAATATTCCTTGGAGAGAAAAATGGAAATGCTTATATTTCATCCTTTTAAATTCAGTAAGAGAAGGAAGGGAAACAAAGCAGTTCTACTTCCATGTTAAAACAAGTCAAACATTTGCATCCTACTATGAAATTAGGCCTTGGACTTCCTGCATATCTTTTCTTTTTTGTTCTTACAACAGAACAGGAACTACTGCTTAGGTTGCATGCCCAAATCCCTCCTGGTATGGATCTGGAATAAAAGAGAAAAGATTCCATACTATGAATTGAGTTCTGACAAATTATTGTCCACTGTAATTTCTTGTCTGGGCAAAACTTAACCATAGCCCAGGTTTTATATTACAAAAGCGCCTATAACAAGTGATAGTATGTCAAAAGCAAGTAATATGTAAGAGCTGGAAGACAATCTTATCTCTCCAAAGCCATAATTTGAATAAAACTCCTTTCTGTGTTGGCAATACATATATCTGATTTAGGTCTATTCTGAATAAAAGTGGCTGAGTTATCAAAACTCCATTAATATAATTTGCTTTAATGAAAGTAGCACCTTATAGTTGGCTTAAACAGAATTTAAATGAAAAGGGAGGAGGAATATTATTCTATATAATTAAGATGGCAGATCACACTCATTTATAAAAAGAATATGTACGGTCAAGAAAATAAATCCTGTAGTATAGCATTTGGCTTTCAAAATGTTAAATAAATGGAAGATAATCTAATGGTAACAATAAAAGATCTGCGATACTTATTTACCTTCTTAGATGTCTTCTCTACCTTCTTTTTTCTCCTTGATGCACTTCTCGCTAAAATGCATAAACGAGTCTCACTTTATCTTCTAGACTGTGGCCATAAGTTAATTGCTGAGATCTTTAGTGTAACCTAAAGAAAATTATATGTGTATACATCTAAATGCTGACAATTTGAAATTGTATTTCTAGAAGCCACAGGCTTTGGAATTATACTTGTCAGATCTAAGAAAGTAGCCAACTTTCCCAGCTACTTCCATATCATTTCATTTCCAAGGCTAGGAGTAATGATGTGACAATTACATTGTGTTCCCTTCTTTCTCCAGTTCTGTTTCTAAGAGTCAGGATGACCTACAGTGTAATAAAATAAGCTAGTTGTTCTGTTGAGCCAGGTGTTCTTTGAGAAGTTAAGAAAAGGAATAACAGCGTCATGAAACTATTAGTGTGTCATATATTATAACACATAACTGACAACTCTGTGTGAGATGATGGGAGTATGCCATGTCCCCCGGGAAATCATCCCATAGCAGGTGGAAACTGATACCTCACCAAACATCTATTCCATCAGGTAAACTGGCCAGGATCTGTGGGCCTAGAAAATAAAGCAGGTCTAAAACGTTGATTAAAACAAGCAAAATGGAAAAAGGAAATTCCACCCAGTATAACCTTCTCTCTTTCCCTTCTTTTACTGCTAACACAGGGGGCAAGAAAAGGGTCAACATCCTTTGTTTTCCATTGGTAGGTCTAGATCATTGTTCGTGCCATTGCAATTCAGTAAGCTCTTCTCTGTGCAACTGTCTCATGTTACCTTTCTTCTATTGCAGCTGCTATGCTAAGTTGCATGTTACTTTTTTCCCTTCTTCAGTGAATTTACCTGTCCATCACTTATTATCATATCAGTGACGCTACAGTTTCTTACATCCTGGATGCCAATGTACCCCAACTCCACTCCATCTTTGGATCTCGTCATTTATCTCCACAATTTCCAATTCTGAGTATCTGCCTCTTATCATAATCTCTCCAATGTCAGTCATTCTAAATTCATTGCTCTTCACTTTCATCACAATCCTGCCTTTGCTCTTTTCCTCTTGCACATTAGCTGCTTACTGATTTCCTTTCTTTCTTGTCTATCCTGCTTTCAGTGACCAGCCAACTCAGCAGTGCCTTTGCTTATTCCCTAAAATTCCCCATTGACCTTGAACTTCCAATTGCTTCCTTGCTGGGTTGCAGAGTGCTGCTAGAGAAAGCTGTGCTGATTGAGTCGGCCACAAATTCATGCTCTTTCACTTTAACCGAGCCATCATTTCTGCTCAGCACTTTTATTCATCTTCTTGCTGACTCACTGCTCATCCCACACAGCAGTTTTTCCAAACATTTTTAACTCTCTTAAGATTCAAGTCCTGCTCCAGCTATGGCCCCAAAATACCTTTCCAGTTTCATCTCTTATTTCTCCCAAAAACTCTGCCTTGTGATTTCCAAACTCCATTTGTTTATTCTTCCATTTGCACCTTCCTCAGTTATCACCAATGAAAATGTCACCTAATTTACACAGGCTTTTCTCCTCTAAGAGAGGTCTTAATTTTTGTAAATTGCATGTACAATAAGGATTTACAGGATTTAGAAAATATAATCTTATACGAAGCACTTGCATACACATGCCACCTTCCCAGCTTTTTTGTATGTTCCCTGAAAGTAGACATCATGATGCTTTGTATGCAAAGTGTTTATAGCTAGTATTTTGCCCTTAGTAGTTGTTCAGCTGATGTTTGGTGAATATATTAAAGAAATAATGTTAGTCAATTGATTGGAGAACAGTTTTGCTCCTTTCTCTCCAGAAAGGAATAAAAGTGGTATTAAAGTTAAGATTTTTTTCATTCATTTTTATTATTTAAAATTTAATATAACAGTTGTAGTTTAGGAATTTAGTACTGATAGATGGAAACATATTTTGCAAAGTAGTAAAAGTGTTATGTAAAAGAACCTATTTCCTATTACATGCTTTTGTTCAATGTAGTTCCTTCCTATGCTGCTAATTAAGATCTGTATTTACCCCTGTGTTTATTGCATTACCATTTATACTAGGTAAGTATATTGTTTTATTTATACTAGGTAAGTATATATTGTTTATTTACCCTTGTCTGTGTTTATTGCATTACTATTTTTACTAGGTAGGACTTGGAAACAACCCAAATTCCCAAAAATAAATGACTAGATCAGAAAGATGTGGAACATATACACAATGGGATACTATTCAGCAATCAAAAAGATGAACTAATGCCATTCACAGAAACATGAATGGAGGTAAAAGGGAATATGCTCAGTGAAATAAGCCGGAAGGAAAATGAAAAATAGTGGATGGTTTCACTTATAGGAAGAACATAGGGGAACTAAATAAAGGATCAATGAAAAAAATAACAATAAAAAACCCAACACAACAAAACAGAAATAAACAGACAACTATAAATCAGAGACATTCTACAGAGGAGGGGGAAAAAGAGGGATCAATAAAGGGGGCAGGAGGAGCACCAGAGACTGTGGTGATGGTGCATGAGTGAATTGGTGGTGGAAATTCTATGGGAACTACACCTGAGAAAAGAAAGCAAACCATGTAAAAAATACTAAAATGAACTAAAAAAAATCTGGATTTAATTTCTCTTTACTTTTATCCACATATTTAATATCAGAATGCATGAAGACAATAGCTTATGCATAGAGTTTTGCCATATAGAACACCTGCTTCTCGCCTGAAGGTGGGATTGATGGAGGATAAGAGTAGAAGAAACTGGAAAGGAAGTGCCACAAGACCAGAAATCTGGCTTACAATGCCGAGAAGTGGAGCTGGGGGTAGAAGGGATTAACATAGCCATCAACCCAGCTAAAGGACTAAGATCCTTAGGCACCGATGCCTAGATCACAAAGCACAAGATCCAAGCAGGTATCAGACTGTTACTTCATACTGGGCTTCTCTTCACTGACCACCCTCAGCAGAGGCAGCTCTCCTCAAGGCTACCACCTTGGACCATGCAGTCCTCTCTCTTAGCAAACCTGTCCCTTTTGGGGCAGTCTTTTCTTCCCATTTGTGTCTATGCAAGTGACCTTTTGTCTTCTCGCCCTTTTATAATAAACCTGCCCTTTAATTTTTTAAGATTTATTTATTTACGCATATAAGAACTGAGGTACAGTCAGAGTTGTGTGTGTGGGAGTGAGAGGTCCACCGGAGACAGAGTGGGGAATAGAACAGGTAGATCTACTGAAACACACTGCTGAGGGAAACAGCAGGTGAGGCAGGAGAGGTCTGCTGTGCCATGTGTGGTCCTATCCTGGCTGGCAGGCAGCAAGGATTGAACTCATGCTGCAGTGGCTGAAGTTTGCCTGATAGTGCATTGCTTAACCCATTGCACCACCAAGGAGGCCCCCAATAAACCTGGTCTTTTAGATATAACTAACGTCTCTGTGTTGTGGAGAAACTCACCTGGGAACTTGCTGGTGCTGGTGAAAGGGGAGCACTTGTGAAACCTTTCCCAGAGTGAACCCAAGGACCTCACTCTCCAAACCCAGCTCCAAAAAACATTAGGATCATCTGAGAGAGAGCTGGGACAAAAAGCCATATGGAGAATCAAAGGAGAGACATCCCCTTTATTTAATCAGTGAACTTGGTGCGGATAATGTGGGCAGCAACCATGTTCCTGTTGTCACAGAAGTAGATCAGCCTGTCCTGCTACATGCAGCGCCAGGGCAGAGCAGGCTTCCCCATGTGGAATGCGCAGAGTGAAATGCCAGCTTTTCTCCGACTTTTTCCATCAACAAAGGTAAATTTCTCTACCAGATGAAAAAACAGGATGGATCAAAAAAGTGTGATTGCATGGGGAAATAGACTTCTTGGAAACTAAAGGAATGGGGAAGAGCATCTCACCCTAACACTCCTGAACATGATGCTCTGTTAAGTACACATACAGAATGATTGATGGTCATTAACGAATGAAGAACAATCTAGTCATTTCTGTCTCTGTCTCTGGTGATACTTCTAGTATTAACCAAGAGGTATATTTATTTTTCAATTTTTATTAGACACACTTAAGACTTTAAAATTAGGTTAAAAATGATTAGCTTCTTAGAAAAAACAAATTGATGTTCATTATTACATTATCAGGCTCAATGGCATAACACATGAGAATAACAGTACCTAACTTAAGTAGTTATATTAATAACTATGTGGAGGCTGTAATAACACTACAGAATTGAATACTTTATTGATGTGAGATTAATATTAATGAAAAACTTTAGCTAGGACAAAACAAATTCAGGTATGTTTTTGTACATTTTCTAAGTATATTCCCTAAAACTTTTGAGGGATGCAGACACTTTATTTTTACTTTTGACAAAAATCCCTATTCCTATTTACAATATTTTGCATGTCTAATATATATATATATATTTATAATAATGTTTTGACTTCATTAGCCATCAACCCAATTAACCAGTAGAGGAAAGGAAAGAATTTGTTCTGTGGATTAGTCAAAGAACAACTTGTTTCCTGATTATACTGCTGTCTAGACTGACCTTGATCTCCAATTCATGTTAATCAACTGGCTGGAGAATAGCTTTACCCCATTCTCTCAGAGAGGAGTAAAAGTAGTATTAAAGGTAAGGATGTTCATTAAATTATTTTTTTGTTTATAGTTTTATCATCTTCTTTCCTTCTTTACACTGTTACATTTTGACTCACATGCCATTCTCTCATATTTACTGAGATTTTCTCCTGTCTCTCTACAGCCTACATCCTGCCAGTTCTTTAATTCCCTCCCCAACAAACTCTTTGATCTTGTTGAGTCTTTAAGCCCTTGAATTTTCCTTCTGACTTCTTCCCTCTTCTCATCCCATTGGGCCTATATTGTTTTATAGTCTGGAGTACACTGGTGTCAATGTTCTTTGTCTCCTAAGAATTCTTTGAGGGAATTACTTCTGTCCTGTTTTCAGAAGTATGGATTCGATGATGGCGATATTATTCCCTAAATTCAGAGGTGATATGTGATGCAGGCGCAGCCTGCAAAGAAATATTCCATTTCTTTCAGTCATACTGACAAATTTCAGGGAGGACATGCCAATACAGATTTGTTTGACATCAGGAAGGGGTGTACACTTTCTTCTGAGATTGCTAAGTTGGTGAAATGCAAGCGTCTTCCTGTTGCTGATTATTTAGGAAGAACCTGTCAGAGAAGAAAGCCCACGCAGATAGAGAAAAGCTAAACTAAGAGATGGAATTAGGTTTCTGTTCAAGAAAATAAAACCAGATATACCCAAAGGAAATTCTTCTAATTTTTGGTTTCATGAGCCAGCAAATTCCTTTTTCCCAATCTGAGTCAAGGTCCTAATATGCTTTCCATTTTATTTAGTCTGCATGCCGTTGAAAATTATTTTGGCTTTCTTCTTTTTTATATACTTTATTTTTTTAAACATATATTTTTCTACCTTATCTGCTTTGAATTGGTCCTTCCTGGCATTTAGTTTGTGAAGTTGCTGAGTGCTGATAGAGTATCAGGAAAAAGCCCCCAAGGTTGATGACTTGTGACCTCATTTTCAGATGGGCCCTCAGAACAGCCTGTTGGTTCTTGATTATCTTGCTTTTGTAGGCACTGAAGCTACAGAAAAATATATGTCTTAAGAACACTGCTATATGGAACAGTCTGTTAAGTCAGGCAATCAAAAAACAAGAAAACGAATGCATGGCATAATTTCAGCAATGATAAACCTTAAGGAAGAAATGACAGCATATGGAACTAGGGAGTGACATAGGGTTAGAGGTTATTTCATATAAGGTGGGAAGGAATGTTGTTTTGAGAGTTTTTGAATGTAGGCTGGGATGAACTGAGGAAATCAACCATGCAAGGTCACTAGTAGGGAACAAGAAAGCCACTGGCCCTGAGGGTGGAACAAGCATTGAGTAACCCAATGATAGTGAAAGGTTAGTATGATTGGGGTGCAGGTAAAATGGAAAATAATGAGGCACATCAGAGGGGGAAACCATGGCTAGAACACACAGAGCTAACCATTGACTAGAATCTGGGAAATGATGTTACCACATTAAATAGAACGTGTCTAAAACAGAACTTTTTTCTCACTCACCAACTCCTCTTCTTTTTATGTTTCTTATCTCAGCAAATGGAACCACTGACATATGGGCACCAAACCCAGAACTGTCATAACTATCCTTAACTCCTCCTTTTTCTTCCTTCCTTTCAAGGAATCATTCACCAATTCTTGCTAACTCCATCTTTTAGTTATAGTCTGAGTTTGTTTCCAGTTCACACCCTTATCATTTTTTCCAGGTTAGTACAATTACTTTTCCATTTATACTTTGTTCCTTTGGCAGTTCATCCTTCATATCTCTGTGACTTCTCAAAAATATAGAAGTAGGACCTCCCTGGTGGCTCAAAGGGTTAAGATGCAACAGTATGAAGCATCTGTAGCCACTGCAGCTTGAGTTCCATCCCCAGCCAGGGAGCTGACCCACATGGCACAGCAGACCTCTCCTGTCTCCCTGCTGCTCCCCTCAGCAGTATATTTCAGTCTATTTGCCTGTTCTGCTCCCCACTCTGTCTCTGGTGAAGCCTCTAACCCCCCTGCACCTTTGGCCTGATAACTCAGTTCTTGTATACATAAATGAATAAATCTAAAAAAACCCTTTAAAATGTAGATGTAATTTTGCTGCTCATTATGTAAACGCCTATAAATATTCCCATTTTCTACTCTACCATGGTAGAGGGTCCTTCATAGTCTGGCCCTATTTGTCTTTCTAACTTCTTCCTCCTCTTCCATTATTCATTGCTAGCCAGCTATGTTGAATGGTTCCGTGCTCTGTGCCCTGCACACTTCACTTCTCCCTTTGGATGCTCACTATATATTTTGTTTTCTTTTCTGTCCCGGTAGAACTCTGTATCTGGCCATGCTCTAGCAGTTTTCACATTGTTTTGCAACTGTTTATCTATCTGTCTTTTGATTGCAAACACCTCAAAGGTAAATTTCTTTTTTTTCCTTTTTCATCTAGTGGATAGAATGGTATTGGCATTCAGTAATACTCAATGATTGTAAACAAAAATGCCATTATAATTTTTGTGAAATTCTTCCTTTAAAAACACCTTATAACTCAGCTAGCTCAAGAATATAATACATATTTTGAAAGTCATTTAGATTTTTATTTGAGTATGTTGTCACTATTATCTAAAAAGGTTCATATGTACTCAAGGATTCACACAGGAACCTTATATCTACATAGCCCTTAGAAGTTCATCTATAACCTAGTTGTCTAACTTATTTAGGGCATTGTTTTCAAATTTATTTTTTCAATTAATAAAATTGTACCCTTTGTGGTTATTACTCCATGGGGTGCAAGCACAAAATTTAAAACTTCAATTAAAATACATAAAACACAACAGCAGCAGTTAAAATAACATATTTGAAAACCCTCAACTAAAAATAATGCCCTAATAGGAAAGGGCAATTTAAAAAGACACACACGTGCACACTCACAGACACACACACACACACGAAGTTATGAAGAAGAAAATTGGTAATTTAAAATTTTTTTGTTTCATAAAAAGCAATTGTGGATTTATAGTTCATAATTCTAAATTGTCATCTTTTAAATTGTGAGCACTATCTTGTTCCTGATTGTGTAAACAGTCACTATTCATACCATTGGTAAAAAAAAAATCAGGTCTCTATTTTCTAAGTATTTTTGATGTTAGGAATATTCTAGTTGTAACAGATGGGTGCCAATATGAACCGAAAGATTGAGAGTGAAGTTCTTTATGGAGAGTATTACATTTTAAAAATTCTGGATGGCTTTTTCCATAATATTTTGAAACAATGAGATATCCTGTGCCTTTATTTCACTGTAAATGATGTTTCGGGCTTTTGGTTAAGAAGTAGAACTTGAGTGGAAACTATTTCTAGTCAATAAAAATAATCTAAATAATGAGGTGAGGACTTTAAAGACTGGTTCACACAGTTCCAGGGGATGGTGATAGAAGCTTTTTATCTGAACATTTTATTCTAAACAAAATGATATAAAAAAATGGCAAACATGGGGTTTTCCATGTTGAGGATGGAGATTCATGCTGCTGAAAAACACTTTCATGAGGAGGATGCCTTGGCAGTATCTGTGTGCCCTCTGCAAGGTGCAGAACCCCTTGGTGTTGGATTAGGCCCATGTTACTTGGCCATGACCAGTGGAATGTGAATGTAAGAAGTGTAATTCACTTGTAGACTTGGCATTTAAAGTAGTCTTGCAGTATTATGTAGTCATTTTTTCTTTGCAGTAGTGACTTGGGGGCCAGATTTCAAAGGATGAGGAAAGTGCCAGATCCACATTTGACATTTCATGAGCTATTAATAAGCTTAACTGTTTTAAACCATTAAAATTTAGGTTTTTTTTGTGTGTGTTAGCACAATAGACCATACATCTATCTATCTATCTATCTATCTATCTATCTATCTATCTATCTATCTATCTATCTATCTATCTATCTATCTATCTGTAAGAGACAACATAGAATAGTGATTAAAGACAGGGATTCTTAAACCAGACTGACTTGGTTCAAATCCTGTGTGTCCACATTTTAGCTGTGGGATCTTTAGCAAATTAATTCCAATATGACAGAGTCACTGCTCCCCTTACTAGTGTATTTCAGTCAATCTGCCTGTTCTACTCCCATTCTGTCTTTGGTGAACCCTCTCACACACCCCTCCACCTCTGGCCTGCACCCCAGTTTTTCTATGCAAAAATAAGTAAATAAAATTTTTTAAAAAATGAATGAAATGGGATAAGTTCTTTTTTAAGATGTAGTGTGTGAAAATAGATGTGTGACAATGAGGTACCATCTCACACCGGTAAGAATGGCACACATTGAAAAAAGCAACAATGTCAAATGCTGGCGAGGATGTGGAGAAAAAGGAACCCTGGTA
>JAGFMF010011381.1:2478372-2521718 GCA_019455555.1 Galemys pyrenaicus
AGGTGATGGTGCACGGGTGAAATGGTGGTGGGTACCCCCTGGGGACTACAAATGATGTCAAATATAACTAATAAAAAAAAAAAAGTTTAAAAAAAAAAAGAAAATAGATGTGTGATATAAAGAGGGTTAAGCTATTAGGTTAATGTATTTGTTAAGGTTTGATCAGGCAAAGAGATATAGTAAGAATCATATGAGATAGGGATTTGTTACAGACATTTGACTACACATATTGTGGGAAATGAGAAAAAAAAAACAAACAAACAATGGAAGGTTTTTCCTGTGCTTCTAGAATTCTGAAATTCAAACAGACTGACAAATGGGGAGAAAAGTTGGATGAAAAGAGGGAGAAAATGTAGAAAAATGCTCCGCTGAAAACTTCAATCAGTGTAACTTCCAACCTTGAGGACATGAGTGCCTTGAAGGGGAATAAGAAGGTGACCTAGAAGAGTCTATCCATGTGGCAAGTGGCAGTGGCAATGGATCTCCATAGCCTGTACTGATTGACTTTTACTTCTGCCTTCCAAAATCTCATGAAAGTTTTTTTTTCCAGATTTTTTATTTATGTATGCAAGAACTGTGGTACAGGCTGGAGGTGGGAGGAGAGGGGTAAGAGGATTCACCATAGACAGTGTAGGGCGCAGAATAGGTAGGCTGACTGAAATACACTGAGGAGGGGAGCAGCAGGCAAGATAGGAGAGGTTGGCTGCACCATGTGGGTCAGCTCCCTGACCAGGGATCGAACTCGTGCTGATCATTACGAAATAGTGCTGCAACTTAACCCGTTGCGCCACCAAGGAGGCCCCTGAAACATTCTTTTATGGCCAATTATCTGAATCATATTGGGATAGACTTTGGAAACTGTAGGCTTAGATTAGGAACTGGTAGAGGAGTCTGGATTCTATATGGATGAATTTGGGCTTTCCTGTGTTGGTTAAGGAAGGCTATTGAAAGTTGACAAGTTTAATAGATTCATAATTGAAGTCTGTAGGAACATCAGCTAGGTTGTTTTTGAGGATGTTGCTATATTGTTAGAACTGATTTTGTCCACTATTTGTTGCACATCTACTGAGTATTTGTAAATTAATTCTGCCTCATTTCATTACTTAGGAAGTTTCACTCCAATGTGTTTTTTCTGTTCATAAAGAATAATCTTTATCACCACTGCTGTTGGTACTTCCAGGGACAGGGTGTGTTAGATACTATTCAGTGTCATTGCCAGTAAAATAGTAATAATATCATCTGTTTTAAAGTGCTTTAGGGCCTTGGAGAAAAAGTATTACTGAATGTAGGTATAAAGTTAAAAAGGAAATTCAAGATGAATGATGTTTATATGGTGATGGCTTAATAATGTGTTTCAGAGGGACAGGTGAATGGCAGTGTTTGAGAAAAATGAATGTTGCTTCTTAATGGCACAAGATGTCCAAGTTTAATCATTTTAAAGAGTAGTTTTCCTTTTTGGCAGTGCTGGAAACAAAGTTGCAGTCACTCCAAACAGAAAAATTGCTCACAACATCATTTTTATAGCACTAGATATGCTCTTCTCTATCTATTGAAATTTTCTCATTCCTCAAGGTCTACATTTTCACGATCCTGTCTTGGAAAACTTCTCTGATGGTTCCATGCAGAAAACATATTTCTTTTCTTTAATTTTTGTGGTACTTTGTATTAGATTTTGAAAAATTATTTCCATTATATACTGCTATCTTCACAGTGAATTGTAGAACAGGGGAGATAGATCTGGGTTAGACTCTGGTTCTCCATTCACTGTATGACCTTGGACAAGAAACCGAACATCTTCAATTTCCTTAAGTCTGACAAAACTGCACTGAACAGGGCCTCCCTTGTGGTGTAAGGGGTGAAGGCACAGCACCATGAAGCTATCCACAGCCACTGGGTAAGTCTGATCCCCGGCCAGGGAGCTGACCCACATGGTGCAGCAGTCCTCTCCTGTCTTACCCACTGTTCTCCTAAGGAATGTATTTCAGCAGTTCTTCCTGTTCTGCTCTCCACTCTGTCTCTGGTGACTCTTCTCACCTCCCCACACCTCTGGTCTGTACCCCAGCTATTGTATGCATAAAGAAATATTTAAAAAAATGCACTGGACTACATACCACACAGGCATAAAGTAAATGCTTTTTCTTTCTTTAACTTTATTAGAGTATACCCAATTGGTTTTAATATCCTTAGAGATAAGTATTAACTTAGTCACAATTTAAACAAACAAACAACCAGGCCAATCATTTTTGAGTCTTTAGCAGTTAGCCCAATGTCTGACTGTAAGTGGTAGATCAAAGAAGGTGGCAAACCACTCTACTTTGGGTTCCTACTGAATAATGCTGCTGGGAATGGGACAGGTACTGTCTAGAGTCTTGATCTCCACCTGCCAAGGGCACTTCTTGTTTCATCTGAGAATTTGAGATGGCACATCTCAAATGGAGTTCTATGGTGACATTGATGACTGAAGGTGAAACAAAATCAAAAGTAGTTCTGGAAGGAACAGAAAGGCGCTTTTGAGGTTTCTCCACCCCTAGTTTTCTCCAGGGCTCAGGGAATATTTTCAGAAGTAGAGCCTCATGTAGTGTTGGCTCCCAGAAGTCCACCTTCTTGTCTTGAGCAGAATATCAAAGGGAGGCAGCTTTTCTGAGAGAGCTTCCTCTCATGCTGGGCCTTACTGAAAGACCATTATTAATCCCACCAATTCATGTCCAAGTGGCATCAATCACTTGGGTCACACAATGCCTGACTGTAAATTATGACATTATCTCTGAGTAGGAAGGTGATAATAATAATGATCATTTTTTAAAAAAAATCTCCCGGCATGGCCCTGGCTGGCTGAGGACCTTAGCTGGATCTGTCATATTTGTTCTGAACATGAAAGGCTTGGCTGTTCCCTTGCAGGCCCATACATCACTGGGCCTGTCACGGGCTTCTGTAGGACCAGTTGACATAGCTCAGAACAGCAGCTGCTGGACGGCTTTGGGGAGCCTGACTCAAGAAGCAGTTGCTGGGGTACAGGGACCACAAGCATTCTTCCAGAGACTGACATCCTGTGGCGCTGTCCTGCCACTGCCCTCAGTAAGTCACAACGAGGAGTAAACTGCTGTCACTGAGATGAAAGGCCCCCTTCCTCTGATCTCTCCACTACAAAATTACTTCAGTGCCACACTGTATTTTATGTCAATACCTATTTTATTTTTCAAAATTGAAAAAGATATAAGTACATTGTTCCCTGAATTCCTGATGCTCTGGGTTACCTAGCAACCGAGTATGCCACATAGCACACAACAGAATATTATCATGCACTCCACTCAACTAACAAGCAAGTGGCACAGATTTCCCTTGCAGATGATTTCAGTTAAATTAACGGTTAATAGTTGCTATTAATATTAAAAATGGTAATAACCTCCCTTTTTCATTTCTTAGAGTTAGATTTGTAGGGAATAATATTTGGTTCTAATTGTACTTGTGGGAGTGTGTTTCTCACTGAGCTTACATCTTCCACGCCATTTGCATGGGATTTAGGTAGCCAGCAGCATGCTGCAAAGTGATAATCACATGAAACAGGAGAATACATTCAGGACATTTGGAAACCATGAAAAATTTTCAAGTTCAAAATTGACTCACGCTTTCTACCTCTGGGAAGAAGCTGTCAGTAAGGGGCTTATCTGCACTGATCAGGCTCTTTAGCCCTGTGCTGACTCTGTCCCCAGCCTCTGAGAAGGCTGCCAGAAAACCCTGGGGTAAGCAGATCAAGGACAAGAATCAGGGTCAGGGAGAAGTTCAAGGAGCTCTGACCTGAAAGAACAGGAGCAAGGTCATGGCACAGAACAAGAGTCTGCTCAAGAATGACCGAGGTAACAGTGAAGAGAAGAAAGCGTAAAACAGACGTTGGGCAGAACAAAGGAGGCAAAAAAAGGATGTCCTGGGAACAAGGAGGTGGTATGAAACACAGTAGTAGCTTCAAGAAACAGGAGGTGGGAGGGCTCTTTTTTGATAAAAGACCGGAAGTTCAAGAGTTAGTGGGTAGGTCTCTAAACAGGCTTTTATGTCCACTTGCCCGTCACTTTAGCTTTCCTTTCACACTGACCCACGTTTTGTGGAAATGAGCTACTTGGTTAAAAACACAGACACACACGCATACATACACATTTTCATTAGTGGGGTCTTGTGAATAATTCACTATTCACTCTCTCTTCTTTCCTTCCTTTAAAAGCAATCAATTTAATTTGGTAGCTTCTTTTCTGAGCCACTGGAACTTTGAGAAGCCTTTGCAACTTTCTTAGAACTCAGACCTCAAAAAGAACTCTTGAAAAGTCCTGCTGTTTCTCTCCTTAGCTAGTCACCTCAATCTGAAGAACTAAGGGCCTTTCATTTTGAGTACGTCCCGCTGCTTTTTAATAATCTACCAGTGAATTAAGCATTTTCGCCCTTCAGGTTACAGCAGTTGCAAATAATGTTTCCTTCCAATCATGAAGAAAATATTTTAATACTTTCTGAGACTCTGAACAACCTGTTATATGAAAAAAGTGCCCAGTGTCTCATCTAAATTGAATTAACTTCATGTGCCGATATCAATATAAAGTTGATTCTCTTAATTAGAACACAAATTTAGGAGCACATTTTGCTTGTCAATAGGCCAAAACAATTTTACTCATTTAGAAAGCATTTTAAAATTATAATCAGGAACAGTCTTTCCTGTGTCTTTTCTAAGTGCTCACAGTTTGCACCGATTAAGTAGCAAACCATTTGGTTGCACTCCTTGCCACCGGGGAACTGACAGGACACTAAATATCATCACAGTGCAGCAAAGCATGGAGATGCTCTGAGGACAGCAGAGCTGAAAACATGAATACAATGCATAAGCTTCTGACTGCATGGCAGAAGGGTGATGGGAATCCAGGAATCAACAATAATCTGAAATTGTGCAGCATTTGGATTTGCTCAATTTTAAGAAAAGTATTAAGAAAGCAGAGAACTGGTGTGATGATTTTTCCATGGAAGCATAGAAGGATCATCTGCTTTAAAAAGGCCACATGAATGTATTTGTGCCCAAACACTTGTAAAAGCCAGACCACCCATGGGGAATGTGTTCTTGTCAAAGCCGCACGGAGTGACCTGTGCATCCGAGGGTTTCTGTTGCTGAGGTGATGGGACGGGAGGCTGGGAGAGATGGCTGCCTTCTGAATTTGCAAGAGCCCTTTAGGGCAGTGGCACAGAAAAGATGAGCCTTTTGTTAGAATCAACTTGCTAATTGTTTCAGGTATGGAATTTTAAGAAGGGTGTGACTTGAAGGGCCGCTCCAAAGGAAGTTAACTTTTCCCTTTTCTAAAATGCTTTCAGTTAAAAGTGTATTGATACAATGGGAAAATGTCAAGAAACTAAGAAATTCTAGAATAGGTTATGAAGACAGTTGATGGAAATGTTCATGGTTTCAGTGCATTATAGAGAGTCAGGGATTGGGAATGTCTGTCAGCAAGGGGACCCTGGTCTTGTTTTCATCTGAAAACAGCTGTGAACAGATGGCCATGGGTTTAAAAAAAGATGGAGTGACTTTAAAATTGAATTTGAACTTTGCGTGTTTTATATTGTAAAATGCCAATACAACAAAAAGCATACTAAATACTCCAGAAAATTTCTTGAAGCTATATGTAGACAGACCAAAAAATGATCCTCACTGGCTTAAACACAAATGTTGTAGGAAAATGAACATGATCCCTTGCTCTTGACCCAGTGCCCTTACTATCAGCCTTGGATGAAGGTAACTCCGTCACAACCTTTAGTCCTGTTTCCTTCTGCCACAGATCCCTCCCATTCCAGGGAAGTTATGATGGTGGAGACATTATGGTGGTGGAGACTCACCTCCTAGCCTTCTCGCTTCCTCAGCTGTGTATCTATTTCTGAAAAGCAGACATTTGGAGTGGTTATCATTTAATGCAAAGAAATGCACTATTAATGATGACATTCTGGGTATCTCAATGAAGCAGATTTATTCTGATGGGGACAAGCCAGTGTTCCTCAAATTACTTCATGCAGCAGACTGCATGAAGTAACTGCCTTACAACACATTCAGCGATTTAAACTTTTTATCTCTGAGCATACAACTTAGTAAATCTCTAGTATTCTAGACATAGAATTTGACCTATTGACAGATGCTGCCTTGTTATGTTTCACATGTAAGTTATTTGATAAAAGCTTAACATTAAGTTAGAAACCTTTTTAGTAAATATCTCATAGAGCTCCTAATGAAGACAAGAGTAGGCAATATATATGTCCTATCATTTTACTCTGATATTAGAAGTCGATTGGACATCAATAATATGCTTAAAATATATTAGAAGGAATTAGAGGTAATATAATATGTCGAAAATATTTTAAAATTGTATAATATTTAAACAATATTCTTCTTTAAAAGTATGATAGTGGTTCAATTCACAAAACAACCAACAACCAAATCCCAAAACAAAACAAGTCCCTTCTGTGATTTCAAATTAGATGTTATTAACAAAGTATGTTAAAAAGATAATAGTCCTAACTTTCTTTTACTTGACTCTCCCTTCTTCCTGTCTGTCCCGTATTGGGATTGGTCAGACATATGCTGGCAAACAGGAATGCCATGACACTGTTTCTGCTCCCACAGAAGCAGCTCCTACTTTGGAGTGCGGGCAGAAGATACCATGGTTGGCAACCCTGTCAACTCTCCCTGACATGGGCATACATTGTGAGCATCGGTGATAACTGTGCTTACAGCCTCTTATCAGATATATTCTATTGTATTTTAGTGCTTCACCTACAGTGGTGTGACTTAAAATTCAAGTAGGGTAGTTTGCCTGCATTTTGTCATACATGAAGATACATCAGAAATTAGACTGTGTAATCTTGATAAAGAGGAGGTGGTGTGAGATGAGAACCCAACACACTGAGAGGAAGGGTCCACTTTGCCGTTTCCTAGGGATTCAGGATGCCCAGCAAGGAGAGATGACTGTTTCCCTTGTTACTGAATAATTCAATTGCTTCTTTGGAGCACTTATTTCTTTTCAAGCATGCAGTGGACAGTGAAAATCCTTGCAAAAGAAGATTTAAAATTTCTGCCCATCAATATAAAATTTCTGAGGTAATCAGAATTTTTCAAAACAGAAAAAAAAGTTAAATAAGTTAAAATTTGTAGTTTTCATGGTGTTACCTAGGTCCTTTGCATTGAAATATTCAAAATACATGCATACAAAATTAGGAAAGTTGAAGATACCTTTTCATTTCAAAAAATAAAATGCCATTTCTGAACTTTAACATGATTTAGACTAAATTTTTCATGGGTTTTCAAAATGCCAATTCTGGAAGTAAATAGTTGGTGCCAAGAATTGACTGCTTCCCATTTTTTTTATGTTTCTATTTATCTTCATTCATAGAACATCAAGCAACATGCACCGAGTACCATAAGCTAGAGATGTGACTACAAAGTGGGGAGAGATCCTTGGCTATATTTTCTTAGCTGAGGAGTGGGGTCCAGTGTGTGTGTGTTTGTGTGTGTGTATGTGTGCATGTGCACACGCGCATCCATACAGTTTCTATCATGAAGTACTTGTCAGTTATATATTTAAGTTTATAAATATTTTTAAAAAATAATTTACAGTATCATAATGTGCACATACATAATTTATAACCTTATAATCTGTTTATTTTCCCAAGAATTGCAGATATTACTATAGCTTTATTTCAAGGAAGATTTACTTATAACAATAACGAAACTGTGAAAAAGAAAAAAAGCAGCAAACAACCCACACATGCAAACAAAGCCTTTACTAGTTTAGTTCCTTAGGTCTAGCCACAAATTGCAGACAACTGAGTTAGATATTAGAAGAATATTCTCCTCTGGTCATCTCCCTGCAGGGTCATTTACTCAGCAGTAGGACAATGCTAGACATATGCTAATGGGGTTAATTGCAGCCACACGTAGGTTTTCTTTTGGGATGACAGGGCACTGCCTTAAAATTGATCCACACACTGTCGAGGGACTAATTCTGGGCTTCCTTTCAGCCGGATCCTCACCCCATGACAGTCTGCTGCTACCTACAGGCCCTCGGACACATTCGTCTGGGTCTGCAGGAAGTGTGGGAACAGGCGCAGAGCTGGGTCAGAGGGCATGGAGCCAAGGTCGCTACATGCATGTCTCTGCTTTTGTGCTGGCCCTGGCTTCGTCCTACTTTATGCAGATTCCACCTCTGCGAGATCCAGATTGTGCCATATGGGATTCCTATGTATTACTAGCCAGGACACATGCCTGTGGGAACTATTCTAATGAAGGACCAACCCAAGCACTGCTGCCTGAACAATTGCTTTTCCCAGGAGAATTTTTGTAAGGGGGGCTTAGGGGTGACGTCTGGGGGCAAAGACATTCTCAGTGTCTGGGAAAAGAGTTGTGTGTCTGGTTCTTTACAGAGTGTGTATATGGAAATGGGAAGTTTTAGGGTAGAATTTTCTGAAGAAAAAAGTTACTTTGTTTTCTCTGTGCTTCTTTCCTCTCATTTTTTCTCCTTTCTGTCCTTTGTTCCTTTATTATCATTTTTTTTTTTCGTGTATGGTCTTGTATATTTGCCTTTATCACTTCTGAGGTTTGCTTTCCTTCCATCTAATTATGCTTACTTTGAAAAAAAATGCTTAGATCTTCTCTCCAATAGATTCTGTTGCTTATCTGTTACTTCGAGTCACATTTCCTTGCTGATTTTGCACTCCTTCACCAACCCTCATATATTTTGAAGATATATTGCTTCTTTTTCCCTCCTGTATGTTATAACTTTGTATATTTCTATTGCTTAGCATTGGTGCTCCTCTCTCTTCTTTTTAAAAAACTGTTGTTTGTAATTCTGTCATACATTTTCATTTAATTATTTTTGATACAAACATTCATTTTGTACTGGCTAAATTAAAAAAAAGATTCTTTTTTATCTTTCTTTGCTTTCTACTCAATCTTCTTTACATCCCTACCTCATTTAAAAAAAGCACTTCATTTTTTATTCATCTTTTTAATCTCAGGTGTGATTCTGGCTTTCAATTTCATGAATGCATCTATCTTTAAATCCATATCTCTTCTACCCCCTTCTCTTCTTATAAATAGATTTCTGTTCTGTTTTGTGTTTAAGTGAAGACTTTTATTGATTGCAGATTTTATTTGCTTTGTTTTACTAGTTATTGTCCTCTGCATAATGCCATTACATTTCAGAGCTAGAAATTGAGTTTTGCTTAGTTGTAAGAGTCTATCACTTGAAGTCAGATGATTTGGGTAGAGACTTAGTTCAGTCTTTAATTGTAGCTTCCCAAATCACTCACTAATTCATTAATCAAGAATTTATTAAACATGTCTCAATATCTAGTCTGTGCCACCATTGTCCTGGCAAAATGTCTATTCACCTATGCCTGTGATTTGTTTACACTCAGAATTCTTCATTTGAAATAAACTTCTTCTAGCTTGGTTGATTCACTTTGGTGGGACATTCAGGTTTTCTTGAACAAGAAGCACAATTATGCACCATGACCATTTTCCTGATTACAGCTTTTCAAGTTGTCAGTAGAAAAAAATATTGAGAACTGAGCCTTACAAGCTTTCCTCTGATTTATATTTTACAACTTCAAGTGAATGACTCAATGTCTGTTTCCAAATAACCTTGGTTTTTCATAAAGATATATCCCTGGAGTTAGTCTCAGTTGTATTTATAGCTTGAGGTGGATGGTATGTTTTAACAGATACTGAGGAGATTCTTGGCTTCCTTAAATACCTGTGCTGCTCATACCTTATACCTGCAATTAGAAATTCACTCCTTTAGTTTAAAAAATAGTTTTGGGTTAAGATATAAATACTCCTAGGAGGGTATTATATTCAGTCATTGAAGCCTCATAGGATCTTTTCCTTTAAAGGACATACTTTATTAATCAGAGGAAGCCAGATTCAGAAGAAAAATCAGAAATTACAGAGAAGTTCGGCAGTACTAAAGAGCCAAGAAATTTATGCCTTGCTTATTGTCAATCCTACTTCAAAAGCTATTTGCCATAGAATGAGACACCTTATCTTTTTTTTTTTTTTTTTTAGTGAAGAAACAAAAGGTCTATTAAGGAGAAAAAGAACAGAAATAAAGTGGGACTCCCAGGCTGGTGGAACCAGGCCAGGGAGGGCCATGGAAGCTTCTTATCATTCTTTATTGTCACAGAGTTTGAAGGTTCTCATACATATATTGAATCAGAATTTTAAAGAGCGAGTCCTTTTACTTTCAAAAATATCTCAAGTTGATAAACTATATGGTCAATCTATTTCTAGTAACATGGAGTGGCAAAGAAGATAAGAAAAATGTAAGTGCAATGTCATATTTATTGTTTATAAATAATTTTTTCTTATTTTATTTTTATTTATGTTTTTTTGACGAAATTGTTGCCATATGCTCCACTTCTTTCAACTGGCCTCTTTGATTCTTTACTCATCATTTTTATCTCTTGATACAATTTATTCCACATTGGGTTGCTTTTATATTCTTATGTAAGAACAAAAATATTCCTCTTTGTGGTGGCGGCAGATTTACAGGACTACACTGAGGGGAGAAATCAAATACTGTACAAAAAAACAACCATGGGGCCTCCCTGGTGGTGCAAGGGGTTAATTATCAGCACTATCAAGTTATTTATAGCCACTGTAGCATGAGTTTGGTCAGCAGGCAGGGACCTGACCCATATGGAGCATCAGACATCTCCTGTCTCACCTGCTGCTTCCCTCAGCGTTGTATCTCAGTCAATCTGCAGGTTCTGCTCCCCACTTTGTATCTAGTGGATTCTCAGCACCACCCACACTTTGGCCTGTACCCCAGTTTTTGTATGCATAGATAAATAAAAATAAATCTTTAAAAAAATGGACACTTAAAAAAAATGAACAACCATGTAAGAAAGTTAAATATTTAATTAGGAAAAGAAAAATCCCTCCAGTTCTCTGCGCTAATGCCCTGTGAAGGATCAAAGTATAGTCTTCTTTTACATATATTAGGTAAAACTTGGGTGAAAATTTTAGTTGTTCTCTTGTTGCAAAATTGAAAGCAGATTAGGGTTAAACTTTTCCATCTGCCATGTATAGGTTTATAACTTTCCACAAATTACTTACTCTTCTTACATCTTGGTTTCCTTACCTAAAATGTGGGGATAATACTACTTATCTCTCAGTGGTATTGTGAGAATTAAATAAGATCATGTACACGAAGGACCTGGCATAGAGAAGCAGAACAAAAATATATGACCTTTTTATATGGTTTTATTTAAGGTAGGATAAAGAGGGTGCTCTCTAAAAAATAGTATTGTACTTCAGTTTATTAGTGTACATATCCAGATTCTTTAAAAGGTCACCTTCCTAGAGCTGATTTACTTCTCATTCTCTTTTTCATTTTTTAAAAGAGTTTATTTATTTATACATATAAGAGCTGGGGTACAGGTCCGAGGCAGTGAGGTGGGGTGAGAGGATTCACCAGAGACAGAACTGGGAGCAGAACGGGCAGATCTAATGAAATATACTGCTGAGGAGAGCAGTGTGCAAGGCAGGAGAGGTCTGCTGTGCCATGAGTATCCCCTCCCTGGTCGGTGATGGAACTCGCAGTGCAGTGGCTGCAGAAGCACCACATTGCTGCGCTCAAACCCTTGTGCCATCAGGGAGACCTTCATTCTCTTTTTCCAGAATAATTTTCATTGTTCCAGATATCACCTTAGGAAGTTCAAGACACCTGGAAACATCCTTTCAAGTTCCCCCAGAAAGCAATATTATTGGAAGTAAATTTTTGACCAAAAGCATCTATTTCCTTAGCTTTTCAGGGAAAATTTGTAGAACACAAAATAGGCATCATTCTCATTATATTAAAAAAAAGAAGCGATATGGACTTGATTTCCATGCAATCTTCTTAGATTTTTTAAAAAAGTTTTATTTATTTATGCATACAAGCACTGGGGTACAGTCACAGGTGTGGGGAGGTAAGAGGATTCACCAGAGACAGAGTGGGGCCCAGTACAGGGAGACTGACTGCAACACTCTGCTGAAGGGCACAGTGGGCGAGACAGTAGAGGTCTGCTGTGCTATGTGGGTCCTGTCCCTGGCTGGTGGGATCGAACTTGTGCTGCAGTGGCTGCGATTTGCTTCATAGTGTGTTGCTTAACCCGTTGTGCCACCAGGGAGGCCCCAACCTTCCTAGATCTTGATGAGTGTCCCAAGTGGCATTCTTAACCGCTTCAAGTTTGTAACCCTAAGTGATAGATTTTCAGACCAACAAGTGATCCATTTCTGATCTTTTCTGCTACCCTGACTACACAGCATTCCAATCTTTTTCTATCAGTTTGGAGAAAGAGGAAGCCAGAATTTTTCAACTTCCTTTTTTTTTAATTAACTCATTCAATTTGAAGAATGTTTTTAAATTTTCATTTGAACCTCCTAACCTATGTCAGTGTGACTGCATGTTATAGGTTCAATTTAGATTTTAAAAAAACATTAGAGAAATAACAAAATTTCCACCATATTCCATTTTCTTCCTTTTGTCATTTATTCAAACATGTAGTTGAAGATATTATTGTAGAATGATACATTTTTAAAAAGTTATGTTTAAGGTAGCTCCAGAGTCCTAACATGAATCAATACAGATTGGGTGTCATTTGAAGAGGATCTTGGCAGTGTCCCATCCTGTTTCTTGACAGATGTAAAAGAATTTATAGTATAGAAACGGGATTACTTTCTCCTTCTTTCACCTACATTACTGAAATACCTATAAGATCAGTTTGTCTGCAACAACATTTCTTTGACTGGTGTGGTGGTGGTTTTCAAGCTCAATCCTGTAAGTTTCAATTTAATTGCAAGACAGAGTAAAATCATTTTTTTTTTTTATCCCAGGAGCTTGTATGAAAGGTTACAGGGGGCTAAGAGACTCCTTATATATACCAGTCTGTACCAGTATCCTAAACTTGTACTATAAAGATGATATTTATGTTCATCCTTTCAAAAGAAGATTCTAAGCCCTGATTTTCCATTGTCAGAAGTGATAAGCTACTACAGAGATTCAACTCAGAAAGCCACTAATCCCCATAAAAGGCCAACAAATGAAGAAGAGAGGTTAAGGTCATTGACTAGAAGCTACACTGTTCTTTACTGATAGAGGGAATGTTGGCTAAAGAAAGTTCTTTTATTTTCAGAACTACTCTACCAAGGGAGGAAGCATGAACTTGCCACTACAAAAAATAACCTTGTTTGAAACACAACTAAGCCAATTAAAGAGATGGCTTCGTTTTTTGGAGAAGTCCCTAAAGAATGAGGCATCTTTTGTATAGAGGAAATAATGTCCTTATATGCTCAAGTTTTCCACGGTCATTTTCTTTTTCATCTAGGTTTTGTTGAGCTGCCACAATTGTGCGCACATGCCATGTACTTACGCACAAGAGATACTTCTTTATTCAGTAGACTAGTTTTGCTTAGTGATTCAATGGTAATTTAGGTATTTGTATATCTGCTTCTGCATTTTTCCATATGGGAAAACTGAATTATTTAATGAAGGTGAAATTTTCAAAATACTTTTATTCTCAAAATAGTCATGAAACTCTTCCACTATTTCCATGTATGTTCCTTACTTCTAATATGTAATGTGGGAAGCCTACCTGAACAGGTGGTTTTGCCAGCCACATGGTTGGGGGCCCTGAGGAGCCACAGATATACAAGTAAAGTGTTACTTGTAGATCCCCAGTGCTTGTTCTCTGAATTGCATTAGAGTTAGATGTCAAAACATTTAATTAACAAGGCTTTGGTTAGCTGCTGAACACTAAGAGATTTAAACAAATTGTTTCCTTGTTGCCTTTCATTGTTTAAGATATTAGGATATGATGGATACCATTGAAACACATATATAATGACAGTATGGATTACAGAATCCCTTTTAGCCTACTGCAGTTTGCCTTACTGCAAACATTCATACTGCTTTTTTGATAGTGATTCTTGATATACCTTGTTCTGATCAATAAGGACAGTCAGTTATCTATGGATAACACATTGATACCTTCAGCTCTGGAATAAAAGTGAGCTACAGGTCAAACTGCATTTCAAGTATACTAGTTTTCTATTGCTGCATGAAAAAGGACCACAAACTCTGTGGCTTAAGATAACATCTGTTTTTAAGCTCATGTTCTGTAGGTTATAGGTCTGACACAGTAAGACTGCTTCTCTGCCAGAGTCTCATAAGCCTAAAATCAAGGTGCCTGAAGAATTTGTTCTTTCAAGTTCACATGGTTATAGTAGAATTCAATTCCTCGGGGTTACAGGGCTGAAGATTCCTTTTCTTGTCAGCTAACAGCAGGGAGCTGCTTTTAGCTCCTAAAGTCCCCAACGGTCTTGTCAGTGTGGCTTCCTATGTTTCAAACCAGCAACAGGGATTCTTCCTAATGCCAACTCTGTCACATTTTAATCCCTTTTTGAAGGAAAAGTCCTGCCCCTTTTTCTGGACTCTCCTGACTAGGTCAGGTCTACTCTGGATAATCTTAGAATCATTTGATTTGGGATCACATCAGAGCAGTACATAGGTTGGTGGCCTGACTGTGTAACAGAAAGGATGTATGGATGCCAGGGAACAGAAATTTGGGGGGCCACCTGAAGTTCTCCAAATTCATCAAAAATATTATTCATCAAAATCTGAGTTAGTGAGATAAATTCAATTATTTTTACACTAGAGAGGGTCTGGCAATAACAAAGGAATTTGGTTTTGGCCTTGATAATCAATGGAAAAAACTGAATGACTTATTTTATTTAGTCTTATACCATTAACCCAGGTAAATCTTATCACTTTGCTTCAGTATTTCTATTGCTACAGAGGTAAAAAATAAATATAAATAATGATATTTATACACATACATACACACATATATCTGTATACATACACACATAGATATATATCCCTCCCTATTGGGGACAGACCAAATATACCAAACATTATTTATGTAAACTAAAACTAAAATAGAGTGATATTTTTAAATCAACTAACTCTATTATACATTTAGTGTTATATTTTAAGCACTGTCCTTGATGACTGACATGGAGTGTGGCATTTTAAATATATTCTGATTCCAATTATATTTCAGTTAAATCTTCAAAAGTATTTTTAGGACATTTCAATTTAAATACAAAGATAAGCTAGCAATAATAGTTTTTTAAAAACAGTACTAGTAAGAGGAATGAGTACTCCAAATGATAATAATTTGGCAAAACTTCAATAGTTAACACAAAATGTGTCAGCAAAGGAAGGAAGCTGACGAAAAGACATAATCAAAACCCACTCAAATCAGAAACATCCTAGTATATCCATGTGACTTTAATATGGTTTTAATATAAAGCTGGCATTTGAAATTTCTGATACTATGTTATGAGACCTGTGGACTGTTTGGGGGAAATGGAGTTAGCTTCCTTTTCATCATATATAAAAATCATTTTCAAGTGATAAAAATGTGAAAGTTAACAAGGGAACTTAAAATCATATGAGAACATGAGGTGATTATATTTATATGATTTGGGTGCAAGAAAACCTGAAAGCAGAAGCTAATATGGAAACTGATAAATTTATCTCCCTAGCCTAGCCCATATATAGATCAGAAAACACTTTAAATAAAAGGATACATTTTAAAGTAGAAAGTGTTTTCACATTTACAGCAAGATGTGGATATGATGCAGATTATTCAGTTGATGCCACAACTACATAATGAACATTTACAAATCGACAAATGAAACAAGTTAAGGAAAAAAATGAAAAGAATAACTGAGAAGTTCATATTAAAGAATTCCAAATGTCCTCCTGGTAAAAGAGAAAATTGTTGAAAGTACCCAATAATAAAAAAACTCAAATTAAAACAATGAAATATCATTTTTGCCTTATACAACTAACAAGCTTTTTATTGATTTATATATTTTGGCAAGATTTTATTTTAAAGTTTGTATATATATTTTTATATTGTATTGGAAAGAATGTGTTGCAATGGGTATATTAATTAAACAATTTATAGAAAAATCCCCAAATTATATTCTTTAACACAGAGTTCAGTTTTTTTTTAAAGATTTATTTATTTATGCATACAAGAGCTGGGGTACAGGCCAGAATTGGGGGTGGGGGGTGAGAGGATCCACCAGAGACAGAGCAGGGAGCAGAACAGGCAGAATGACTGAAACACACTGCTGAGGGCAGCAGCGGGCAAGGCAGCAGAGGTCTGTTGCGCCATGTGGGTCCCCTCCCTGGCTGGCGGCAGGGATCGAACTCGTGCTGCAGTGGCTGTGGTTTGCTTCATAGTGCATTGCTTAACCCACTGTGCCACCAGGGAGGCCCCCAGAGTTCAGTTTTTAATATAACGTTTGAAATAGCTAAGAATGATTGCAAAGATTTAACTACAATATTACTTATAAAGATTTGATATAGTCAGTATGTCCAACAAAATATGATGGTATCTTCATAAAATAGACTATTATATAACATTTTAAAATAATTTTATGAAAGAAATTTTATTTCCTGAATGTTCATTACATATATTTAAAAATCTCCTTTAAGTATGTATTTTGTATTTATATGAGATGATAAAATATTAACCAATGCTACTGAGGTCATCATTTCACAATTATGTTAAGTCAAGTCATTATACATACAGATACTGTGAACTTACACAGTGCTATATGTCAATTCCATGAAACTGGAAAAAGCAAAACAAAAATTAAGATATCCTTTTGTTACCATATACAACTAACTCCCTCTCTCTTTCTCCATATATATCTCTCCATGTATGTATATACACGCACATACACATATATGGAGAATGAGATAAATACACACATATGTCCACATATATGAACACACATATATGTAGAAATGGATACTTAAATATGTATATATTTCAAGTACATATTTCCCTTAAGGAGGTTCATGCCCAAAGAGTGAAATCATATATACAATTGTTATCTTTTGGGATTTAAGTATAATATAAACTTAAATAGTTACATGAACTATATGTAACTATGTAGACTTATACATAGTATAAAATTTGCATATATATAGATGCATCCATATCTTATACCCCCAATAACATATCAAATTATATATCAGAATTATGGAATTATATGTAATGTAAATTTCATTTTAACTGATTTTTAATTTTTATGCTAAACATGGTATTTTTAACAATCTATCTTATCCCATTATAAATAATTTTATCACACAAAAGAAACTGGCAGTAGAACATAATGCATAGAGCACGTAGTGCATAGCGCACAGTCTGGTGAATCTGAATTTCAACCCTGGTCCATAGATCACAAGTTTTCTTGTGAAGTGAATCAGGTGCTTGCCCTGGGCCAATCAGCTGTGGCTGTTTAAAACCTGGCTGCCTAAGGACCAGCATGAGCACAGGTTGTGAATGTTGTAACTGGTCTTGGCTTTATGGTAGACTGATGATGACCTGCAGGACAAAAAGAAGCAGTGGGCTTTTGTATTAAATAGAGTGCCATGGAATCATGAACAGTTAAAAAGAAGGCTGCTGAGAAAACATCATTAAAAAGAGGACATTCAAATGAACTTTCAAGGCAGCACATATAATTCACCAGCTGGAAAAGGGGATGCAGGCCATGGAACACTTAGAAGCAGAAGCGTTATCATGAAAGAAGGGTGGAGGCAAGAAAAAAACTGTGTATTTGGAGAACAGTAGGGGAATGGTTATTGGAGTGAGGAATGTGTGCAGAAAGGGTTAGAAAGGTAGGTGAGTGTTAGATTCTTATTCTCAATATTTAGGGCAACTACTTCTGCCATGTTTGTTTTTTCCATAAATAAAAATATCTCTATTTAAAGTATACCATTATTACTCAAGGAGTCTCAAGTGTGGCAGCATATTAGCATTACTTGGGATCATTAAAAAGGAGGGATACCTGGGACCTCAACTTGGTTTTAAAATCTAAATTTCTGAGGGTTGGGTTTGAATATATATTAAAAACTTCCCATATTATTGAAATGTCAGTGAAGGTCAAGAGCCACTATTATAAACTATGCTATTTGACCTGTCTGTCTGCTGATTTCAATATAGTCTTTTACTATATTTTGGATTTAGGCTACTTAAAAATACACACCAAGCTCTCTGAATATTAATAGAAAATTAACCATAGATTATAATTTTTTAAGACTATGGAGTCCAGGCCATGACTCTTAAAGCTTGATAACACATCTCTACATTTAACAGTTTCATTATATTCTAGTTTCATTATGACTTGTCACTCGCAAATCCCTAAGAAACATTCACCATGAAATTTGTACTATCATGAAATCTTTGTCCCAGAGCCATGCTGTTGAGACCTGTTCAAACACCCTCCACGGTGAGCATCTTTCTCTAAACCCTGAAGCCCTTTTCTGCCTTTCTCAGCTATGACTAGTCATTAATGGACTCTTCTCTTTTGACATTTTTAACACTCAAATGATTCTTTCCCCAAAATTGGGTATGCTTACCTCTAATCATTTTAGAGAGCAAAATTTTCAAAGACTATCATTTATTCTTAGACCATTTTTTCCCCTTATAATTGTCATTACCTTGATTTTTTTTTTGAGCTGATGATGTAGGTTATTTCAGTTATAGCTTCACTACTGACTAGGTTTTCTTATTTCTAATACATTATAAGTGAATCAGGGACTTCATGAATATAAAAGGCACCACAGTAGTCCCATAGTCTTAGAACTAATGAACACATAATAAATTCTAGTTCTCTCCAGCCAACCCCAAATGGCACAAGTTAAAGAAACAATCTTTCAATCCATCAATTTCTATCTTACCTTGATAGCAGTCATGAATGCCCTCCAAAGCAATAAGCAGGGCAGGGTTGTAATTCAAAAAGAGTAAGACTTCCAAACCTTGAAAAACCACTTTGGATTTATGGACCAGAATCAAAATTTTATTCCTTCTCCCAAGTGTGGAACTCTCAAAAAAAAAAAAAAAAAAAAAANACAAAAAAAAAAAAAAAAAAAAAAAGGAAGGGGGAGGGGAGGTGGTTGCATATGGGAACATAGCTGCTTTTGCTTCACAGGGATACGGCAGATGGCAGTGTTCTTTTATGGGCCTCCAATGCACTAACCCAAACTTTTTCACCTTTGAGACTCATAATCTATAAATATTCAAGAATTACTGTTACCTCAATTTATCTAAACATGAGTTTGTCATACTGACTGTCAGTTGAGTGGTTAATGAGGACTGTTCCTCTCATCCAGTTAATTACTCCACTGACTGGCATGCTCTGCTGCTTTAGATTTTGTCTTGACTTTCTGAAGGCTTTACTATGTTCTATAACCCTCATATCTTTTGTCATTTAATGTCATTGCCTGGCGTCTTCTAAAAAAAAGAACAATAATCTCTGAGAAACTAACTGCTGTCTTTTGGATGGGGAAAAACCTGTACTTAAAGGGCTGTTTAAAAATTCTCTTATCAACCGAAGAAATGTTGCTGATTTTTTGTGCAAACGTGATTCGATGTTCAATCTTTAACTTAATTTAGGAATAAATTATGTAATCTACTCTTAAAAAATGTGGTGGAACAAATATAGTTTTTCCAGAATTGAAGTATAACTAAAAATTCTCAGTAGTTTGGTCCATTGCTAGAAATAAAAAACGTTTTCCACATGAATATAATTAGCAGCCCACTTTGGATTGACACTTGGAACATAACTAATATACAGGAATAGGCAGTCAATTTAGAGGACCAAAAGCTCTTTTTAAACAATTCTATATCCCAAAACTTTTGTTAACATTGACAGGATGATTAGAATGAAAAGAAACTGATAACATATTTTCAGTTATGCATTGGCTATGCAAAAGAAAAATGTATATTGAAGCACCATTGTGGGTTGATTGTGATGCCGGAATATTCGGGACTTATCTAATATTTCATTTCTTGTAGAGACTGGATCATGGGGAACTTTCTGGGGCCCAACAGAAAGTCACTGAGAATATGTCTTCTTAATCTCAATATTGCAGTTGAAAATGGAATTGGAAATGTGTGTCCCATATACCCTTTGGAAAAACTTTTTTTTCCACATATTTTATAGAAGGAAAACCATAGTTAACCTTTCCTTTTTCAGTATATGTGGAACTGGCTACTGAGTTAGATCAAATTATCACTATCTATAGTTTTTGAGATGATTTTGATGGTGTATGCATCTTTTGAGATATTATACTCTCATATAAACAACAATTGATATGAAATTGTTGATGAAGGCAATATGTGGCTATTTGTGCATGTCTAGATTAGCTTTTCAAACTGTAGCACCCATTGTGATGGTAGTGGTATTCTGTGAAAAAAGGATTTCCTGACAAAATAAGTTGGGAATGCCTGCTTGAAAGAAAGTTCAGTAAGTTTCTTTCTTGGAGCCTATAGCAATCTAACAAGCCCTGTGAATCTCCTTGTTGGAGTAAACTGGATAATATTTCTCAAATATATTCACCCATGGAACACTTTTTAATTTTCCTTCACTAAATCACTGTTAATAACTTACAGGATTTTGATGTTTTCTGAAATGCACTTTCAGATTTTCTGTAACTTGGCTCTAAGCATTTGTGTTGATATTTATTATCTCAATTGAAATTTCCTAGCATTCTATTATGAGGAGGAGAATATGTAACAGGCGGCTGACAACAAAAACTGTTACAGGTGGTGCCCCCAGATGGGTGCTAATGAGGACGATAGCCTTAGGTGAAATACCAACAAAGTACCTGGTGGTGGGCGGAGACTCTGATAAGAAATATAAGGAACTGCAGGAGCAGTCCCCAGGATTCAGCATTCAGGATTTCAGCATTTTCAGATCTTCAGGGGTTCTAGAGTTAGCCATTTCTGCCCTGTAGGGTAAAGGTTGATCAGGTCTTTCCACCCTCCCATCACTGTGATGATGGACACCTGTGGTGCTGCGAGCATTCCAGGGTGGGCATGCGCAAGTGGGCGCACCTGTGTTGGACACGGGCATAAATGGGCGGCGTCATGAGAACAGACAGAACTGCGAGAACCAACTGATAGTACTGACGAGCAGCAGCAGCAGCAGCAGCAGCAGAGAGAGAGAGAGAAGCAGCCGAGAGGGTGAGATGCGCCGGGGGCAAGGGTGCACCCCCGGCACCCTTGCCTGCCATGTACCTGGCCACCTCTACTAACTAAAGTATGAAAAGCCACCGAGGGCTCCAAGAGACTCTCTTTCCTTGACCCGTCTGCCCAGAACCATCCTGAACCTGCCTCCAGTGCTCCCATCCTGCCGCTGCATGCCCCCACCATGCCAATCTTAGCAGGCAACATGTGGCAGGCTTCTGAATGACATGGAGAGGTTTCCAGCAGCCAACCCCAGAAATGAAAAGTATGGAGGCTTTGCAAATATCTGAGTGACTGAAATTGTTTTCCGGCTTTGCCGCTGTTACAGCCTGAAAGGCAAGGTGGAAGACCCAGAGCCAGGCGTGTTTCTGAATTGTATGAGTGTGGCATTTGTTGGATAGTTTGGTCGCTGCGGCTGCTGTTTTAAGTGCTGATGGTGTGGTGCTGTGTCGGGACATCTTGGCAGCTCTGGTGAGCATCTCCAGTTGTGTCTTCTGCTTTCTTCATGAGTTGGATCCTGGCCTAGAGTCTGACTGCCACATGCTCCAGGTCCTCAGTGGTGGGAAGATGCTGCCTAGGGAGCCTTTGTGTATAGGACTTTAAAACACTGGACTCTGCTTCAGATGAGGTAAACAGCCATTTGTGGCCTAACTTTTTGTTTTCCCTGGTTAAAAAATTCCATTATTGTTTTTTTTGCTGAACCTGAGTAGACTTGCTATTGTGTGTGTGGGTGAAGAACTCAGTGACTGGTAAACTATTTGGTCACTGTGGTGCAGGCAGGGCACAGGGCAGGTTATCCATAATCCGAGCAGATGGGTAAAGGAGGAGTCTTAGAGCCCTTGGTGGCTTTTTTTATACTTTTATTGCATCACTATATCAGAGGCAGGCAGGGCGGTTAGCAGGCTGGCAGGCCTCCTAGCCCCTGGCGCACTTTCACTCTCTTTCCGGTTCCAATCTTTCTGATTCTTCTCTTCTCTCCTCTCTTCTCTTTCTGTATATGCTCTCGCTCCTATTCTCTCTTTTCAATGGCATCCTTGCGACACTGCCCTTATAAGCTACGTATCTCAGCCCAGGTGCGCCCACTTGCACATGCCCACACCCTATCTGAGTGAGACTGCGTGCAGGACTGCAGGTGTCTATCATTGACACCAATGGCGGTAGGGTGGGAAAGCCTGATCACTTTTCCATTTACCCTACACTATCCTTTGGCAGTTTTAGTGTACCTTGCTGCCCAGTATCAAATATAGACCAAATAGGTTGTGGACTTTATTAGTTGACCTTCTTTTTTCTCTATTCCATCTGCCCATAAGTGCCATTTGATGTTCTGCTCTCCCTAGTTCCAAGAACCCTTTTCATTTTACTTAACACAGGATTATTTGTTAGAGTGTGGACTCCTTTTACTGAATAGATATTTCCTTGAGGGCCAAGGACCATGCTATATTTTTTTCTATTTACATTTCCTAGCATGGGGCCTACTGTTTATAATTCAACAGAAACGTTTTTGACACCATAAACAAAACAAACAAGAACTCAGGCTTTCCAGTTTCTGTAATCTATGGAAGGAGAGAAAGAAACCATTGCTATATGATGTGGTAGAGACATGCAGGCTGTTCTCAGAAGGGAAGGTGTCCTGAGGGAGTGATATCTATTTTGATACCTGAATGAACTGTGAAAAAGGCACGTAAGAGGTACTTGTGCAATATGTGCTACAAGAATTAATATCTTCCTGGAGGAAACAGAAACCCCATCACTTATTTTTATGGAACTGTTGTTTTCCCTTTCATTGGAAGTAGTACCTTTTTAATTGTTCAACTTATTGAACTTATTTTTGAAGTTTTTGGAGTCTGCTTAGTAGGTTTACTTTTACAAATATTTCGTTGCCCTTCATTCTTATAACTATTATTTCTGGGATTCATTTCACATATTTTTCAATACAATTTTTTGGTACATCTTTTGTGCAAAATAACTTTTATAACATTTGCAATTGAAATTTTATGCACAGAAATGATATAATGTGGTGGAATATTTACATCTGTCAAGTGTCTGTATCAAAGTGTATTTTGTAGATAGATAACTTTTTTTATATGGATTCCAATCATTACTATAATATGCAACATGTTTTCAAAGCCCCTTTGCATGTATTGTCTCAGCTGATATGAGACATTAACATTTTCAGATCAGTAATTAACTCTCCAAAGAGTCATGCAAAGTAGACAATATCAGCTTTATCCCTTTCTAAGTAGCCTCAGCTCCACAGATGAAGAAGAAACTGAGTTAGAGAGATCATCAGTAATTAGTTTGGCTACAAAATGGTATTATGTAGGGCACTTAGCTATTTTTGGATTATGAAACATTTATTCATTTCATTTCTTATGTAAATTTGACAGAGTTCTTTATCTCCAAAATAAGCACTTCATTGTAGAAAGTATTGTGAATTGTTCTTAGTCATTTTATATGAGAAATTATTTCTGCTTAGAGAAATAATTGTGTTTTACTTCACCAATCATATATCACTTAGAGCAACAGGTTATCTGACACTAGTTTTTGTTATGAGGTTCTGGTACTTTGATATTTATTTGCAGAGACGTTTCAAATGTTTAAGTTATCAGCTATTACTATTCTAAAGCCATACACAGGTGCAGACTGCCTGAAAACTGATGCTTTGTCCTTGGTTGTATCATTTTTTTTCTTTTAAGATTTATTTATGCATACAAGAGCTGGACTGTAGGCCAGAGGTGTTGTGGGGGGAGGGCTGAAAATTTCACCAGAGACAAAGTTGGGAGCAGAACAGGCAGACTGACCGAAATACACTGCTGATGGGAGCAGTGGGAGACAGGAGAGGTCTGCTTTGCCATGTGGGTCAGCTCCCTGGCCAGGGATTGAACTCATGCTGCAGTGGCTGCCTATAGCTTCATACTATTTGAGACTTAATCCCTTGCATCATCAGGGAGGCCCTATTTATGTTTCTTTAGCCTAGTTCCCAATAGTTTTCCATGTCTTGAAAGTCACCGCATGAGCAGTAAGTTAGATTGACCACAGATAGAATTGGATTTTTCCCTTAATACTAATTTAGGGATCTGGAATTAATCAATGATTTTATATATGTGTGTGTATCAGCAAAGCAAGAAGATCATGATATGGTTGACTGTGGGGATTAAAATGACCAGGTCAATGGTCAGAATATAAGAACATTAATTTAACTGTCCTAGCTCTTTTTGCCCTATAGACTGACTTAAAGATTTGAATACAGGAACATCACTTTCATCTAAAGATCATTCATTCAGCTAATGTGACTAATGGGGGTTACAGTTTAGAGCAGGAGAATAGGCAGAAATGTTTGAGAAGCAACCACAGGTATCAAAATGCCTTTACACTGCATTTCACATATTAAAAATAGGGGGAATACCTCATTTCTTCATATAATCTCAAAGTCAGATTATTGTTTGTCCAGCCAATTAAAATTTTAAAATCATAATACTAGACTGACTACTGGATACAAGAATATTGATAGCAGTAAGTAGGGATGCTGAAAATATGAAGAGATAAACAAGGATAAATAAACATCGTGTCAGAAATAAAAGAGAGCTATATGGCAGAATTTCTTTTTAGAACAAAAATATTAAAAGCCAAGAAGAGTCTTATTGCATAAAAACTCATGTTTTTTATGATGACTTCAGTCATCAATAAAATGATTACACCAGTATGATCAATTTGAGAAGGTAATGAATTATGAAGAACATTTCAGAAGAAGTTGTATTAGAAGAGTTGGAGTCAACAAAAAGTTTTGATATTAATCCTCATGTAAAAAAAAACTTATCCCCTATCAATGTATTAAATGGAGGATCATTTGCCTTGTAAATCAAATGAGGTTATAGTGGGGTGAAAGTTTCCCCTATACATTTAAGTTTTAAGAAATAGATTGCAGCCCACAAATTTGGAGGCTCTATTTTCCAAATGATCCTATGAAAGTAAAGAGAGATCATAATAACTATTCCTATGTATTCATTTGCCCTTTCATTTGTTTTCTTTTCTTTTTTTTTCATGGAAATTTTGATGCTTCTTGTCTCCATGCCCTCCTCTCTTTAGAGAGCCATTTAATGTCAGTCAAATGTCATGTTACATGCTATAATAACACCATATGGTTATATATAACGTCATAAAATATATATATGTGACAGCTAGTCATAACGATGCCAACAAAGATGATCAGATTCCATTATACATTTTTAAAAGTCTATATGACATTTTCATCATAGGCTACTACCATGCTCATATCTATGGTGCTAATTTTTAAAATCACCTTTTCCACCTTACCCTTAAAATTAACCATTCCATGGAAAAAAGAATGAAAAGAAAAAAATGTTTTTTGACAGATAAATTCTTTAAAATCTCAAACACCGATGCTCAGTGCATAAATCTGCGACTATCTGAAACAAACTATTTGTAAGTATAAAGGAATGCTTCTCAAATATGCTTTTATGTTTTTTAGAAAACTTGCTAGAAAAAATTTGCAATATAAGTACAAATCTTATACTATTATTTAACGAAGGAGTAGTGTCAAAACAAGACTATGTAATAAAGTAGGAAATATTGAATAAAATGAAAAAAGTTATGAAGTTATGAATTAGGGAAAAGAAGCAAAAATTGGACCTGAAAAAAAAAACAAAGTAGAGGAATTTGAAAAAACTTTCCATTCAATGATCAGGTAAGGGAAGAAAGTGAAGTAAGCTGTGATTTGATTTGCTGGGATTCTATGATGACTATCCTGTCTCTGAATCACTGCCTTTGGAACTGTGAATGGCCTTAGGAAGAATCCCAAGTGACTAAGTTCTGTGTGTGGACCTTCCCTGTAGGCATTTCCAGGTGATGCCCTTGTTTCCTTCTTCATGACCCTTACATTATGTTTTTAGCAACTTTTGCATTTTTTTCAGTTGTTCCATTAAAGGAAAATATCACAATATCTCACCCAATTGGAGCAGAAAGTCTTTAAACATAGCCGAAGTATCTCGATCATTTTCTTTCGATTTATCCCAAAAATTAGCTAAATTAAAGCTACTTCATAATGCTACACTGTAAGAAGTTAAATGAAGGAGACAAAATGCTTAATATTCCAAGCATGACCCAGATACACAATACAAAGAGAACAGACTTTTGGTAAACTCTCTATAAAGAACTACAATTGAGAAGGGAAGAAAAAACCCACCAAAATCACCAACAAATAAAGAAAATAAAATAGAAGTAAAACCGCAAACCAAGCCAACCACACAAAATCTCAGTTACCTAACAAATACTTAATATCATTTTCTTTCATGTGATGGGAATAGCTAGCTAATTAGGAATTTTGAATAAAACTGTGACCCTCCCCCTCCTTTTTTTTTTTTTTTTTTACACTTTACATCTTCTTAGTCAGGTATCTGCAAATACTATTTGTGCCAATTGTCTGAGAGAAAAATATAGACTAATTAAAATGCTAATCTTTAGTAAACACATAAGTACTTGCATGAAAATTAAACACTAGGGCTGTTAATTTATGAATACGTGCTCACACATCAGGAACACTGCAGCTAGTGTGGACTTCACAATCTTGGGCTTAACTGCCTCGTCTACATGTCAAATCCACTTCAGGGCTGAGAGTATCTACCATTGAAATCACACAGTGTGCCTTCTCTCAAGAGCATCTAAGGAGAAAAGAAAAGTGATGTGCACTTTGAGAAGATTATTTAAAGCCTGCAGATTCATTAGGGGAGAACTTAATTGTGATAGAATCTATAATCCTTTCAGTTCATCCCATAAATAATAACAGTCTGAACTCTATTGAATCACATGGCCTCTTTTGCACAAACCTATAGAAGAGAGTCCTTAAAATTGAATAGATGGAATTGAATGGACCTGGGAAGTGGGAACTGGAATTTGATGGACAGCCTTTCACCTCTAGGTTATTGGTTTGTATCTGACCCAGGTGATGAAAAGTCGTTGTTCTACAATGGCTGTTTAGTAGTTTTCTGTGTAATGAGCTGTTGGCTCCAGTCCATTCCTCAGTGGACAGGTGTCTGCTTGCATTCCCAAATCACCATTCCACTTGTCAGTCACATTTGAGGTCAAGGGCTAAATAGGAACTGGGGCCGAAATACTTTCTCATTCTGATGAGTACAGGCCTTCCTTTGTTGGTTGACTTGGTTGAAAAAACGAAAACTGCCATACTCACTGTTCATGCTCTGCCTGTTTTCTGTGTAAGAAGATTTTATTGTTTAGGACTTCTAGCATAATGAAAAATTATTAGGTTTTCAAATGTGCATGTTTTTATTGTTACTTATCATGAAAAGAGATGCCTAAATACACTCCCAGACTCAAGGGACATTAAAATTTAAATTTATTTGTCTAACTGCAACAGGGATATATCATGCTGTGGAAGCATTTGCATCTGGCTTTTCTTCGCTGGCACAGGAGAATCATGCTAGACGCTCCAAATCCTCAGTGATGAAGCTTACAGGTAGAAACCGTCCGGTGACTGAACATTGTATATTTTTGAGGTGGGAGGTAGAAGAAGACATGCAGGGAAGTCTCTAATGTTTCTAAGGATTTATGAAATAGAGATAAGCTGCTTTAGTTCAAATACTTACATTTCAATAATTTCTACCATTCTGCATATATGGATATATGTTGATTGGCATTTCTAGAAAATGCTAATATGACTTGGAATGACTGGTCAAGGCCAAAGCCAGAGGACTTGGATGTTTTAATCCTTAACATTGGAAGGTTTTCCCTACCCCCAATTTGTCATACAGTTTTCTGCATATATTGATGGAATATTTCTGACAAAATTGTGTTTCTAGTAGGGTTATACAGCTCTCGTTCACTTATGTATATCTGGTCCTCTATTCACCTAAGAAAGATCTTATTAACTTGGTTTATTTTATATTCTATCCTGATGGAGCTTGTTGCTAAATGTACTTCTGACTTATTAAAAGTGATTATATTGAATAACATAGTTTAACTCAATTTTAATCATCCAGGGCCTCCTAACTCACTTTTAAGCCTCAGTGTCTTTTTGTGATTATGAATTGCCACTTAGCTCATTATACTGTCTTGTTTACTTATAGAGTTGATAGCAGACATTCTATAGTCATAGTTTATAGAAACTAAAAAGATAACAAAATACTGAGAAAACTGAGGTTAAATAAAGAACCAAGGGTTTTATCATTTCTTAAGATGTATTTTCATATCTTTGACCAGTTTTCTTAATTTTATATTTGTTTCTTGAGCCCTTTGAGAAAATGACATATTTTTCTAAGCATAGATAAAAAAAGTTTGGCAAAATTTCCATGGATCATCTATAGGTAAACATGAATTGGTGTTTTCTCAATGCCCTCATCGTATGAGTGATTACTAAGTTTTTTAAAGACATCTCACTTTATTCAGTCAGTACTTCAGACAAAGCGATTAGCAAATTTGAAGGGTGAAAATTATATTTGAGCCCTGACATTACCTACATAGTTCTTTTTTCTTGGAAAACAAGTTTTATTAACTTTGCTACTACTTGACTTTATAAACATTAACAATACCACAACCATTCATTGATTGCGGGTGAGGATCAGAGAGGTCCACTAGTAATGAATCTTATTGCAAATTACAACCAGTGCAGGTAATCTGGAATATTTGAATTATATTCTTCCTCTCTAGGGAGAGCAGAACGATCATCCCTTTATAATGGGTGAGGTTTTGGGGTAGTTAGTGCTATACTGAATTTAAGAGCTGCTGAAAACTATAATACAATGAGACTCTTATACTACATTTTACCTCCTTACTTCATTCTTATTGCTCTTGTCTGTGTTTAGTCTGATCAGTCAATACTTGTCTGATTTGGAAGGGTTTAATTCTTAGTGCTTCATAGTATTTGTTCAGTGATGCTTGCTGTGCCCAACACAGCTTTAGGCCCACAATGCAGATGGTGATAAAGGGATGCCACCCAAATTTCTAGTGCCCATACCTTTTATCATATCCTCAATCTTAAGAGAATAATCTTCACAGAAACAAAAAAGTTGTATCTATTTCTCCAGTTTAATGTAAAAATGCTGGCTCCTAGTCTTATTAAATAACTGTGTGTGAAGTGAAAACTTTGGGCAGGTGGTAGAGGTAGCTATGGTGGCCTCCCTCCCTTCCCTCTGCCCCCCACCCCCAAGTAGGCAATGCTGATTAAAGATAGATGGACACCACAATGGAGGGGGACCTGAGCTGGAGTCTACACCATAGTCAAAGGTGTGGCATGCGCGTGTGCATGTGTATGTGTGGTGTTTTTAAACAAAACCGTATTCAGTTAATCACACTGGTGGGAAACAAGTCTTGTGGTGCCTTTAGTAGAAGGTTTGCAGCAAGTTATTCAGTCTGGCAATTATTGCAAATTAGAACTTTATTCAGGAAAGGATATCAATTTAAGAGGAGACGGAACACATTTACTATAGTTAATTCAGGTCCTCTTTGAATGGGGTACATTTTCTTAGAAGCAGCCATAGAGATAAATGCATCACGTGATGCTCGGAACCGAACTGCTGAATGAAGATATTGGAAGACTGTAGCTATTCATTTCCATTTACAGAATCCAAATTGCCGAAAAGTCATGGGAAGGCAGGAAAGAGACTTGCTGTTTTTTAAAATGTTCCCTGGCATTTGTCTGCCTGCGTCATCCAATGCAGTATCTCATTCTGCTGCCACCCGGAGTCCCATTCACTGGTTTGTTTAACCTCAAAGTGGGAAAGTAACTAACACAAATACATTCATTGTCCATGCTCTAATAGAATTAAGATTCCCAATACACTGCCTGCATTTGAATGAGGTTTGTTACACACTAGCTTTTATGGTCACACCCTTTTCCCTTGATGGTTCTTAAGAATGGTAGAAGCGCGAGACCAGAAATTTTGTAAGCTCATAAATATGAAGCACACTGTGTTCAAATAATGCCAGGGTGGTGATACAAATGGACCAATGCCAGGAAGCTCAAAGTTAAAGCTAACAATTCGTCCTTCCACCACTGTGAATAAGAAGGAAGGAGAAAGGGGCACTGTGTCTGCTGTAGTTTCTCTGCCAGGCGACCAGGGTAGTGCTGTCTAATGGACCACTGTGGCACAGAGCTGAACTGCACAGTGTGTACCCAGAAGACAGGAAATAGATCTATTCTGCCCCAGAAAGGCCAACTTGATATTGAGGAATTACATAATATAGTTTATTCCACACTGCACATTATTAACTAGAGTGACTGTCAGCATTTCAAATAAATCTATAGGTAGTACCCAGCTAGTCGGTGATGAAGACTAGTATAGGGCATTGGAAATGGAAGCAGTCAGTGTGACTGTGTGGGAAGAACCAGTGCAGGATCTCATCAGCTATCTGTTTAGCTGCTATTGCCTTTTATTTCCTCAACCTGCAATAATAGCAAGAAACTAAGCATAGTCTTGTAAACACCAGTGAAGAATACCAGAGTGTCAGACTCTGTCACTCACAGATGGACTCACTGCTGTAAAATGAAAGGCTGTATTTTGATGGCTTTAAAAATTCTTTGTCTCATTTTGCTTTAATATTCTGGATTGGTCATTTGGCTCTTTGGTACATATCTTAGAGATCTGGATTTTGCTCGTCTTTCCCAGAGTGAAACTGGTAGTCCACTTTTGATGTTTTAGTAACAATTACATTTGTGGTTGTGGAGAAAGATACAGTTCTTTTAATTATCAATCTGGAAGAAGTAATTTTCTGAAATACAAACATTTTCTAAAGGTAAAATGATGTCATTTTCTGCTTGATATGTGATTGCAATGAATTAGCATTGATACACACACACATATACACACACTTTCATAGTCTTTAAGCCCATATTTCATATAAGCTAAATTCTTTATAATTCCAAATTGATCTGTTCTGTTTTACTTTCCTTTTGTTTTTTTTACAACAGATTTCAATGTGGACCCAGATTTCTCAATGCCTGAGGTAGCCTGTGATTGTACATAAAGTCCATTTGCTGTTCATGTCAGTACTAGACTCTTTAATGGCCTAAATATACAAGAGGGATGCTAGAATGCTGGGGTAATATCTACCCCAGACTCAGTATTCCAAAGGCTAGCACATGTAGACATGCCACGTGGGCAGCACATTGTTTTTTTCCAGAAGATTTTAAAATATAACGATGATGGTGATGGTGATGATACTACTACCACTACCAGCTAATTATAGTTTACTTAGTTCTCCCTATGTATCTGCATTGTGCTAGATACATTTTTTGAATTATTTTATTTGATCTTTATAAACACCTCTAGAAGAGCAAGTACCATTAGTAATCCCACTGCTTTAGTTAGAAAAGCTACAAGAAACTACAAACTCAACTTCTATGAACCTAAACTGGATATTTCTTCAAAAGTTCAGATAAAGATGAACTTAAAACCAACTTTTGAAAGCTGATTATAGAATTGAGGTATCAAGGGCTAGAGGTAGAGATTAGTACAAAGTGGAGAGGGAGCACAATTCGACAATGGGTGCTTTGATGTAGGGTGTGCTACAGTGACTAAACCTGAAAGGGGGGGGACCCAATTTTCCCAAATAACAACAATGTAAACTAGCATTACTTGATCAAATTTTCTTTTTGTAAAGTTCAAAAAAAGGTGGACATTTCTTACATAAAAAGAAGTTTGGTGGTTGACCAATATGGATGATTATTCTGTGGTTCAATGATGTCAGAGGAGTGTCTGGGATTCTCTGGACCTTTCTCCTCTGTGTTCAAAGCAAGAAGATAGAAAGAATGGTAGCATCAGCTACCACAGGTGCTTCTACAAGAAGGCAAATTCTTTCCTAACAATTCACACCCGACTGTTGATCACATTTCACTAGCCCAGATAACCTGACATGACCAACCCTAATTGTATGGGAAGCTGGTTAACAAGTCATTTAACTCTAGCCTTGGATAAGCAAAATGTGTTGTATGTAAAAGTGTAAGGCGTGGCATTGGGTTAACCAGACTCAGTGCTCTTCCAACATAGAGATCAGGAAAGCAAGGTATAGACGGCCTAAGTAGCTTTTTCAGGAGCTGGTAAGTGGCAGAGCTGGGTTATGAACTCAGACTGATCAAGAGCCCATATTCCTAATCATGAGGCCTCATTGTTTCTATTTTAACTTTATTTTTTCCCTTTGGAGTCTTGGTGACCAGAAGTAATGCTTAAATAAAATACTTGTCATTAAATATCAATCTAAGAATGCAGGACTGTTCCAATATTAGTTTAATATATACAGCCCTCATTTGCCACCTTGTAGCTAAAGATGTAAATCTCTGAAGCATATTATCTAACTGTATTTAAACAGGCTATCATCTTGTCACTTTCATGTGTTGTTGAAGACTCTTACCACTTATGGACAAATACTGTTATTTTAAGAGCTTTAGTTCCTTTTATTTTATTTTTTCCTTGGAAACTGAACATGCCCAAGTAAGCATTGCAACCTGTAATTAAGATACAGGCTGTCTTATTGCCAAGCAATTTTTCCTTAGCACCACAAACCCAGTAATAGTTTCCTATTGCAACTAATTGTCAGAGATATTGCTGTGTTTTCTCCTAATAAAAAATAGCATCAGAGCTTCCTTTTCACTTTTAAGGTCTCTTGATTATTATTTGACCAGCAGTTAGTTGTAATTGTAGACACTTTGGGCATAGCTACATATCTTGCCAGAATATAAGGAAGATAGAAGCTTTACAGGCATTCATTAACTGAAAATTAAAGCAACAGAGAATGACTTTCTTCAGTTCTCACTGCCTTTTTTTTTTTTCTTTGCAGTTACTAGTGAATAGAAGGGTATAATACCTAGCAATCCCACATATATTATACACTGGTTTTATTTGGTTCATAATAAAGGTGATGCATTCCAATTCCAAAATGGATGAGACTTACATAAAGTCTTAAAAAAAATCCTACAACTTTACACCATGAAGGTCCTAGAATATGTAAACATAAAATATGTAATCTATCTTTGATTTGCGCCATAATACTCCTTTGCTTTGAAATCATGGCTGTATTACCAAACTGACAGTTTTAATGGAAAAAGTGGCTTTCAAAAGCTGCTGTTGAAAACACACTGCATAATTCTCTAAGTCGTGAATATTTTACTACCAACATATGCAGAGAGCAGTGAAAACACACTGGCATTTTATTCCTTGCAAGCTAGAAGATATTCACTGGTGTTAAAGCTGCATGTTTGTAATATGATGCAAATTCATAAATACCTATGAATGCACACTGTTGTTATTGGCAGGCAACAACTCTTTGTGGAGTCACTTGGAAGATGATAAAGGAATATGCTTTCATTTGTCATTTGCTCATTCAGCAAACATCTATCAAGGGTCTATATCTATCTATCTCTCTAGATCTATCTATTTTTCAGGTACTGTGCCAGGTGCAATGCAAAGATGAAAAGGGAAAACCAAAATAAGTGTTTTAAAGGTCTCTTGAGGGTGTTTCATCAGAAGGTTCTGGGTGAATATTGCCTAGTCACTCATGCAGGTTAGAATTCCTGGGCACTGGGTCATTCAGTGTGTAGTTTCTTGAGTCTCTTGCCTCCTGTACAGGTATGTTTGGATCAGAGCACGTTGATGTTACCCTGCTTGACCATATACCAGAAGGTGGGCTCTGCCTTTCTTTGACTACCACCTTTTCATGAAGTAAGGGTGACCCATAGGATAGTGATTGAAGACTGGAAAGTATTTTTGGCTTCAGTACCGAGTCTAAGTATGGGTGCTAGTTGTTTTGGTGAGATGTGAAGAATGCCAGCTTTTTATACCTGGAGACTTGGAACTCCTGGCTCTCTGGAAAGTTAGGTTGGAGTATGGTTTTTGTTTTTTACTTAAGGGAGGGACTAACCCTGCTTTTGCTGGCTTACTGACAGGCTTCCTAGCACAAACCTCGATTGGATCTTGGATAAAAGAGAAACAAAAGCTGTAAATGAAACTTTGAGAATAATAGAAGATTTTTGATATGGGTTTTATATCACTTGACACTGCTAATTTATTTTTAATTTTTTGCATGTGTTATAAATCTAACCTGAAGAATTGAGGCTATGGGGGGTGGGAGAGGAGGATGCCTGATGAGAAGGAAACGGGGCAGAGAGTCCAATGGTCTATGGGGGAGGATTATTGGTGCTTTGGCGGTAGGTGGGGTGTGTAGCATACATCTGAAGAGGTATGGACCTAAACCCTTAAAACATAAACAGTGTTGTAAACCATTATCTCAATTAAGAAATAAATTTCTTGGTTATGATAAATTTTATGGGATTGTTAAAGTACTTAGGAGTAAGGTATAATAATATAGTCAATTAATTTTCACATTTCAAAATGTGCTTGTGACATTTGTGTGTTTGTGTGGAAAAAGATCAAAAGTGGCAAACTCAGAAAAATCAGTGAATTTAGATAAAAGAGCAAGTATATTTTTATTTTCTCTAAAACTTTTATTATTTTTAATTAACTTGTATTGTCTTTTACTGTGGTAAGTTTGGATTATAATATTATATAAGATTTAGGAACATAGTTTCACATCTCTTCAGACGTATGTTATCACAGCATACCACCAAAGCTCTCATAATCTTCCACCATGTTCCATTAGTCTCCTCCCTTCATAGCTTCTCACTTCCACTCTCCCCCTCTGATAGCCACAGTTCTGTCAAATTGCCGTGGTTTGTTTTGGTTTAGTTTTTTCTGTCCTTCATTTTAGTCTTTATATTTCACTTATGAGTGAAATTGTCTAATATCTGTCTTTTCCCTTCACATTTGTTTTGCTTAAAGTAATCCTCTCCAATTCCATCTATGTTGTACCAAATGGCAAAACTTATCTTTTTTATAGCTGAGTAGTATTTCATTGTGCAGATGTACAGAATCTTCTTCATCCATTCTTTTATCATTGGGCACTAGTTTCCATAACTTGGCTATTCTGAAAGTACTGTAATGAATATAGGGGTGCATATATCCTTCCAATTATGGGTTTTTTTCCCTCTTTTTGCATTCTTTGGGTAGTTATCTGGGAGTGGAATTGCTGGATGATGTGGTTAATTTATTTTTTAATATTTTGAGAAAACTCCATATTTTTTTCCACAGGGATTGGATTAGTTTACATTCCAACTGAAATCATATTAGGTTTCCATTCCACATCCTTACCACTGTAGTTGTTTCTAGTAATTTTGATGCGGGCCATTCTCACTGCTGTGAGGTGGTTTTTTTATTGTGATTTTGATTTACATTTCCTTAATGGTAAGTGGAAATGAGAGTATTTTTCATGTGCTTGTTGGTTCTCTGTGTGTCAGCAAAAGACCTGAATAGCCAAAGCAATCCTGACCAAAAAAAGTTATTATATGCCCAAACTCTAAATTATACTTCAAAGCAGTAATATTGGAATGAAAACAGACACACAGACTAATACAATAGAATGAGGACTCAGAACTAAACTCACACTTATACGAAACAGTTAATTTAAGATAAAGGACTAAAAAACACATTGTAGAAAGGAAAGTCTCTCAACAATGGTATTGGGATAGCTGGACAGTGATATGCAAAAGGATGAAACTAGACCACTTTCTCACATCATATACAAAAAATAATTTGAAATGAATTAAACATTTGGATGTAACACCTGAAATTATGAAATACATGGTAGCAAATACAGGCAAAAATCTTTGAGACTTCAGTCATACTGTGGGAATTCAACTATAATAGCAGGGAAACAAAAAAAGTAAAAATAAGCAAAAGTAACTACATTTAACTAAAAAGCTTCTGCACAGCAAAGGAAGCTATTATTAAAATGAAGACACCCTAAAGAAAGTAAGAAAAATATTTGCACAACAATAATCTGACAGTACTTAATATCCAAGATCTATAGTAACACAAACATCTCAACAACAACAACAACAACAAAAAACAATAAAAAATGGGCAGAAGAGCTAACAAGTTGTTTTTTAAAGAAAATGTTATCATTTTGAACATTTTAAAAAATGAAGCTGGGCTAAAAGAAGCATAGAAATAGCAGAAGGTTGTGACCTTCATCCCATTTCCTTTGTCTGGCTAACCACTGCTAAATCAGTATCCTTCACTGACCTCTCAAATCCAGGGTATGCACCCCTGCACACCACAACCCAAGTGCCCTACCACCCTGCCTGGTATCATTTGTCCAATGTCTGTCCATCTCTCCAATTGTTAGTGTTCTGAGGACATGGTCTGTCAGAGACTTTGAAGACTTCACTTGCTGTTGTCACTAGCTTCTGCATCTAATTATCATTCAATACATATTCGTTAAAAGAAGGAATCTATGAGCTACATAAATGATGATAACATATATGCCTTAATTAGGAAAGCTTCCACAGAAATTCGGAGGCTAAACTTGGTTCAGTCTTGCAACTAACAGTCATAAAATTCAAATGTGTTTATGAAATTAAAAAAAAAACCCTCAGATATTGTTGCCATTCAATTGCTAGTTAAATGTATGATTATTTTGAACAAAGTATATGAAGAGGGCAATTAATATATTTTCAAATCATTCTACCAAATTAGATGTAGTATTCATATTTCTGATATTCTGGGTTTAGGAATAGATGCAAAAATGGATATATATTTATATTTAGATAAGTATATATATATATTTAGATTTAGATAAAAAGATCGTACAATTGGGTTTAGCAAAAATCTGTCCTTCAGGATCTCCTTAAATCCTATCAGAACTTTTTCAGGAATACCTCTTGTTTTGTAACCTACAACAATACAATTAGATTTTGAATAGTCATTATCATTATAAAAACTGTTGAATTTTTACATTAACTCTCACTTCCAGCTATCTGTTTCAGTGTCCATTAACATTTGACAACAGAATAGTGGGAGAAAAATGAAGAGAGTTATCACTGAATTGTGTGCCACCTAATTCACATGTTGAATCCCTAACTCCCAGAACCTTAGAAAGTGAGCATTTGGAGATAGAACCTTTACAGAGTAATTAAGTCTAAATGAGGTCATAAATGCCCTTTTGCAACATGACTGATGTCCTCATAAGAAGAGGAAGATACAACCAGGATGTGCATGCACAGAGAAAGACCACGTGAGGATATGGTGGGAAAGCAAATATCTACAAGTCAAGGAGAGAGACCTCAGGAGAAAACAAACTTGCTGAAACTTAGATTTTGGACATTCAATTTCCAGATCTGTGGGACAATAGATGTTTGCTGTTCAAGTCACCCATTCTATTTTATTATGTCAGTTTTTGCAACTAATACACAGGTGTGAGGTGGTATCCCATTGTGGTTTTGATTTGCATTTCCCTGATAAGTGATGATGAGCATTTTCTCATATGTCTGCTGCCCATCTGTATGTTTGTTTTGGAGACGTGCCTATTTGGCTCTTTTGCTCAGTTTTTGATTGGATTAACTGTTTTCTTTTTGTTAAGTAGTACAAGCTTTTTGTAGATCTTGATAGCAATCCTGTTCCATTCAGTGGGGAGTCTGTTTATTTTGGTCACTCTTTTGCTCTACAGATACTTTTTAAAAGTTGTCTTTTTTCTTTACATGCACCAGTTCTCATAGACTTGAACAAAAACACCTTTGCAATGTGCTCATCCTGGGTCTGGGTCAGCTGTCAAGAGCATTTATTAAGTTTGTAAGTTATACACACACTTATTTCATTGGGGTTAAAGGAAGAATAAGATTGAATTCTTGCCCTTGAAAAGTTTGTGTGTGCTTACAGACTTTTTGGTGATTGGCTGAGAGGATCTATAAGAAATCTTAGCTGTAAAATATAAACTATGTCACAATAGGGACCAAGTCTTTTTGGTCTACTTTTTTATGTGCTCATGTTTCATTTTATTTTGTGTTAGATTAGTACCTTGTGCTTGTATGGAATAAGAATTTTATTTTTAAAAATTAAATGTCAAATACAGTAAGCACTGGTAAATTTGCTATTTGGTTAAAGAAGTTTCTGCCATGTTTCTCCACTATAACATTCTTATGTTTCTCTTTACAATTAACAAATATTTATTTTGGAGGAGGAATATTGAAATTATGCAGACATTCTATTTTTCCTCAACATTTACTTATTAATAGTAGTTGGATCTTGCCTATAGCAATTATTGCTATAGTTTTCTAGTAGTTATGTTGTATTTCCCTAATTCTTTGTACACTTCATAATTACATGTGAGTAAACTTATCTCTTCTCAATTTATTTATTAACAAATATTTTAAATAAACATTATTATGGAATGGGTAAGTAAATATTAAACAAAGTATCTCAAGAGTATTTCTCTTATTTGAATTATAAATCAATATTTTTGTTATTTTTGTTGCTCAACTTATGAATCAGCTATTGTGATATTTTCAGTTGGTTCTGGTATAATTTCTGTGAGCCTTCCATCTTTTGTTTTTCCAGCAATACCCCAGGCTTATCTTGCATTTTACCTGCTCCACCATTAGAAACAATAATTTTTCCAAAGATCCTTAGTCCTTCTTATTAGAGAATGGTATTTATAAACCAAGATCTGTATACTAAGTGTGATAATTTCTACTGGAGTATCACTGTTTCTAGGGCTTTTAGCAAGAAATATGTTACTCATGGATACATCATCTGTATTATTTCTGTATCTATTCCAAAAAGGGAGAGTCGTGAATTCATACTGATAGATGACATTCTTCATACTGATAGTGAATAGAGCTGATTCTCATTTTCCCCTTTTATAACTTTTTAAAAATGGTAGTGAGAAACCCGCCACTTTTTTTTGATAAGTAGTTTTATTTCAAGCATATGCAAAAATATTACGTTAATTATTTTAATTGTTGGCCTACCTAACATGTTTCTCTCCTACCATGGGGAGCAGTTCCACCCAAAGCTTTCTTTGGGTGTACATACGATTTTTTGCCCTGGAATAGTCTAACTGGATAAACCTATTTCTTAATACTATAATACATTTATTTGTTCAACTCTATCATTCATGTAAAGTAGTTTTAGGATTACTAATTCATAACCTTGTGAGAATAAAGCATATCAACTAGAATATAGAAGTATGATGTTTAAGTATGTTTTTTTGTTGTTGTATCTAGTCAAAGCACTGTCTTCTAGTTATTTATGTCATCCCCTTTATTCTCCACCCTTCAATGTGATTTATTTATTATATTACTGGAGTAATTTACTACAATCTGCATTTACTTTGGGATCTTTCATGTCTTAGTTGATTAAAAAATTACAATAAAATTCACTGCACATGTACAGATTGCCTAGTTTTAATAATGTATAAAGTTGTGTGTATGTGTGTGTGTATATGTATATACACACATAGCTTCTTTCATAATGATTCCATCATCCCCCAAATTTCCTTGTACTAATTCTTTGTACTCTATCTCCAAATGCTTATTTTTATTAATGGAAAATAACTATGAGAACATCCTTTTCTGCCAACTTATTTTTTTTTTTGCATTTTAATCCCTTATAGTATTAAGTTGATCCTAAATAAATACTTGTTGAATAGTCTATGACCTTACAACTAGTATAGAATTTATATTGAGAAGATACTCTAAGTAACTGAATAAATGAATAAATAAATTAAATAATAGAGTAAATGAATGACTCAGTAGACTAAAGTGAAAAGAATGACAGTTGTTTAGAGATTGAATCACTTACCTATTGATCTCAGCAAACCTTATCAAAGCTCAGTGGTTTAAAATAATACACCTTTTCTTAGCTTTGGAGTCTGAGGGTTGACTGAATATCTCTGGTCTGGACAAAGGGTGGTTATTCTTGGTTGGACTCATCCTGTACTGGTGGTTAACCAGTTGGTCATCTGGAATCTGGATGACTTATGTTGGACTCACTCAAATGTCTGGTCACACTTGGCTGGGGTTGTTTCATATGATAGTAGCAGAGTTCCAACAGACTGAGTGATTGGCAATGTGCAAGACTTATTGAGCCAAATTGACATCACTGTCACTGCATTCGAATGGCCAAGTCAAGTCACAAGACAAGTCAAAAGTAGTGATAATAAGCATCTCTACTCTAGATGGGGGAAGCTCTAGTTGTCAGATTGTTAAGGTTGTGAACACAGGGAGGAGTAAAGAATTGCAGCAACTTTTGTAATCAATCTATGCAAATCAATTGGAGGCCTTTAAATGTCCTTAATGTAAATATTAAAGTCATCCTGCCCCCTACTGGTCATGATCTTGTGTATTAATTTTTCTTACGTGTTTCCCCTAGGCCTTCCTCCTCATGCCTTTGAAAAAATCTGATTCAGAATAGTTGATGTGAAACTCAGAGACTAAAAATCTACTCTTATCACCTGTTCATTAAGATTAGGATAATAAAACCTTAACGAGATACCATCTCATATCTGTGAAAATGGCCCATGTCAAAAAGACCAGAAAAAATAAGACCCTTGGCCAGGGTATAGAGATAAAGGATCATTGAACACTGTTGGTTGAAATGTACACTGGTTGAGCCCCCATGGAAAATAGTATGACGGTTTCTCAAAATATTAAAAATATACCTACCATAAAATTCAACAATTTCACTCCTGATTATCTACAGTTTCACTCCTGGTTATTTATTGGAAAAGTGCAAAGCCACTAATTCTAAGGGATATATGCACTTCTATGTTCATTGCAGCGCTCTACAAAATAGACAAGTTATAGATACAGCCTAGATGCCCACAACAGGTAAGGAAACTAAAAAGATGTACAACATATAGATAAAATGACTTATTACGCAGTTGTTAAAAAGAATGAAGTCTTCCCATTCTCAATCAATGGATGGAACTGGAGGGGATAATACTAAGTGAAATAGTCAGAAAGGAAAAGCCAAATAGTGGATGCTTTCATTCAAATGCAGAATGTAGAAAAACAAAAGGACAAGAGAAACAAATGAAAAAACTAGAGAAATCTGACTGTAAAGTTGAGGTTACCAGAGGGTCAAAGGAAAGGTGGAGAGCAAAGGGTGGGCAGTGGGGTCCAATGGACTATAGTAGGGGAGTGTGTTTGCTTAGGTGGTAGGTGTGGTATAGTAACATACCTGAAGAGGTGTTAACTTATATCCTTAAACCATATACAAGGCCTCCTGGTGGCACAAAGGGTTAAGTCTCAGCACTATGAAGCTATCAGCAGCCACTGCAGCATGAGTTTGATCCCTGAACAGGGAGGTAACCCACATGGCACAGCAGACCTCTCCTGTCTTGCCTGCTGCTCCCCTCAGCAGTGTGTTTCAGTACATCTGCGGGTTCTGCTACCCACTCTGTCTCTGGTGAAATCTCTTACACCCCTCAACCCCCCACACCTCAGCCAACACCCCAGCTGTTGTATGCATATATAAATAAAATTAATATTTTTAATAAAAAAACACCCATATACAGAGTTGTAAGTCAATTATACCTTGATTTTAAAAAAAGGAAAAATATTTAGGTTAATTTTTTTTGTTATTCATACTTTCTCTCCTTTGCTTACTCCATTATTTCTGCTATGTTAGATCATACATAGTTCTAAAAATCTGAACTAACAAAAGAAAGTCAATGACAAGGCCTCCCTGGTGGTGCAAGGGCTTTAGGTGCTCTACTATGAAGCAATCCACAGGCACTGAAGGGTGAGTTTGACCTCCAGCCAGGGAGGTGACCCATATGGCACAGCAGACCTCTCCTGTCTTGCCCGCTGCTCCCCTCAATAGTGTATTTCAGTACATCCTCCTGTTTTGTTCCCCAGTCTGTCTCTGGCAAATCCTCTCACCCCCTGCACCTCTGGCCTGCACCCCAGTTCTTGTATGCATAAATGAACCTTTTAAAAAGTCAGTGATGGGGGCTTCCCTGGTGGCGCAGTGGGTTAAGCAATGCACTATGAAGCAAACCACAGCCACTGCAGCAGGAGTTCGATCCCTGCCTCCGGCCAGGGAGGAACCCACATGGTGCAGCAGACCTCTCTTGCCTCGCCTGCTGCTGCCCTCAGCAGTGTGTTTCAGTCAGTCTGCCTGTTCTGTTCCCTGTTCTGTCTCTGGTGAATCCTCTCACCTCTCACAACTCTGGCCTGTACCCCAGCTCTTGTGTGCATAAATAAATAAATCTTTAAAAAAAAGTCAGTGATATGATCATTGCATATTTACATGTGATAAAGGAAATTTTTGGAAATTTAGAATCCTAGAAGTGAAATATATATTGAAAATGAAAAGATTTGATCTTGTGTCCTCTTCTAGCGCTAGATGCTTCTTTATAAGTGAACTTAATTACTTGTGTACAATTGATTATATAGATTAATTTATGAGACATACTATTCCTGGTATTTGAACTGTTGTCCTCATAGTTACTCCGTTCCAATCAAAGTTTTTCATAATATTTTCTGCATTGTTTTCACAGTCCTCACACCATTTCCAATGACAGCTTTCATTAGAGTGCAGTCAGTTTTGCTTCAGTAGTTATTCTAAGTATTGAACAATGATGATGGATATATCAGTGCTGACATGTTCCATCAATCTAGGATACTTGAAAAGGAATAGTTAAAATGATGCCCCTAAGTTTGATTTTTGCTTCTGTTCTTGTTGGTTTAAGCAAACTGCTGGGTACAGTTGTCTCAAAGTCCCCAGACAGCCTCTGGGACATTCAGCACATCTTGAATAAAAATGTGTTGGAGAAAAGAAAATGATACCCAGAGTCCAAACAGGTACATCAGGCGATGCATTTAATGAAGTTGCTAAATTTTGATTGTGCAAAACAAGGCGTTAGTGGAAAAAAAAAAAAAGCACCAGGAATGATGATAACTATGTGATTTGCAACAATTGCAATATATGTGTATTCCTGTCTTTAGGGAACAATGAATTATTCTAATAAATCCTACATCTATTGTGAAGAAAGAAATCCTCTTTAACTATATTTAATAGTGTTGGTTTAGAGGCAAATGATATTAAAATGACTGAGCATTTGGGAATAAAAACAAAAATACCCTACACTTAAAATCTTTTAGTCATTTGCTAAAAAGATAATTCTTTCTTATGATCAAGCCACCCAGGAATTACACCTTTAAGAAATGAAGTGGTAAAAGCAATTGAGGTAGCATGGTCATCAGCAGTGCTAGAGCAGGGATTTTTCTTTTTTTTTTTGGTTTATCTGTGACAGCTATGTAAGTATTATTGTTTTTATTAAAATATTTTAAAATTTACATATACTTGCCATTAATTGTAATCCCCATGTATTCCCCATCACCATCTCACCAGTGCACCATCACCTCA